>CM075982.1:66226473-66247021 GCA_038087875.1 Malacoraja senta
TTGGAGGAGGTACATGCAAACCTCTGACTCACCTGAAAGGACTGTCGGGGTCCCTGGATGGAGTCGAAGGAGGCATAAAGAAAGGTGTTGCATCTCCTGCAGTTGCAGGGGAAAAGTACCTGCAGGGGATGGGATGGTTTGGGTGGGGAGGGATGAGTGAACCAAGGAGTTGCGGAGGCAGCGGTCTCTGCAGAAGGCGGAAACGGGCGGAGATGGGAAGATGTGACTGATGGTGGGATCACATTGGAGATGATGGAAATGTTGGAGTAGGATGTGTTGAGTGAATGAATGAATGAATGGATGAATGAATAAGTTTATTGGCCAAGTATGTACACATACAAAGAATTTGCCTCTGTGCTCGCTCGAAAGTAACAATACGACATACAGTAAACCATTAAGAATAAAGCATTAAAACATTAAGAATAAAAATGTTTATTCTTAAGGCTGGTGGGGTGAAAGGTGAGGGCCAGGGGAACTGTCATTGTTGCATCATAGGGGAGAGGGAGTGAGATCTGAACTAAAGACACAGAGGAGGACATATATGAGGGACCCATCTATGACAGAAGAGGGGAACCCATGTTCTCTAAAGAATGAGGACATCTTGGATGTTCTAGAGCGGAAAAACTCTTCTTGGAGCAGTTGAAATGAGACGTACGGGACAAGGTTTTTACAGAGGGTGGTGAGTGCCTGGGATGTGATGCCAGGAGTGGTGGTGGAGGCAGATTCGACCAGTCACATTTAAGAGGCCTTAGGATAACCACAAAATGCTGGAGTAACTCAGAGGTCAGGCAGCACCTCTGGAGAAAAGGTATAGGTGACGTTTTGGGTTGAGACCCTTCTTCAGACTGAGAGTCAGGAGAGAGGGGAAAGCATATGGATAGGAGGGGATGTGGATTATGTGCAGGCAGATAAGAATTGGTATTGACATTCAAGTAACCCTTGCTTTATGGGTTATGAGGTTATGGGGAGAAGGCAGGAGAATGGGGTTGGGAGGGAGAGATAGATCAACCATGATTGAATGGCGGAGTAGACCTGATGGGCCGAATGGCCCAATTCTACTCCTATTACTTATGACCTTTAGTTTAGTTATTGTCCAGGAGATACAGTGAAAAGCTTTTAATTGTGAGTTACGGCCTGTTCCTGTGCTGTACTGTCTGAAGAAGGGTCTCGACCCCAAAACATCACCTATTCCCCTTTTCTCCAGAGATGCTGCCGGGCCTGCTGTGTTTCTCCAGCACTTTGTGTCTATCCTTTCCTGTACTGTTTCTATTATCTTTTTTTTTAAACGATACATTTATGTGAAAATGAACATCATTTCTGTGGTTTTAACGGCTTTATAAACTGCTTTAAATCTTTTCAATAAAAACTCGCCCTTGCTATAAAAAAGGCAGGTAAACATAGAAACATAGAAAATAGGTGCAGGAGGGAGGCTATTCGGCCCTTCGAGCCCGCACCGCCAATCATTGTGATCATGGCTGATCATCCAGAATCAGTAACCTGTGCCTGCCTTCTCCCCATATCCCTTTATTCCCAAGAGCTCTATCTAACTCTCTTTTAAATTCATCGTGAATTGGCCTCTACTGCCTTTTGTAGCAGAAAATTCCACAAATCCACAATTCTCTGGGTGAAAAAAAGTGTTTTCTCATCTGAGTTATAAATGGCCTCCCCTTTATTCTTAGACTGTGGCCCCCTGGTCTGGACTCCCCCAACATTGGGAACGTTTTTCCTGCATCTAGCTTGTCCACCAGTCCTTTGATAATTTTGTACGTTTCCATAAGATACCCTCTCATCCTTCTAAGTTGCAGTGAATACAAGCCCAGTCTTTCCAATCTTTCCTCATATGGACAGTCTTTCCATCCCGGCCGGGGATTAACCTCGTGAACCTACGCTGCACTGCCTCACTAGCAAGGACGTCCTTCCTCAAATGAGGAGACAAATACTCCAAGGTAATGACAGACAGCCCCTGCTGGGCATTTATGTTTTACGTCCACGGGTCTCATTATTAGGTTGCAAGTGGCGGGTTTGACGCCCAGCCGCTGCCTAGAGGTGCTGTGGATGAGCCGGGGTCCGCTCAGTGCTGGTACCACGGCCCCTTGCCTCAGTCTGTGATCCCATAGTGGATGAGTGGGTACTGTTGGAGGCGCCGGTGAAGCGGCGCGTCGCGGCGCAAACCCTCCCCCTCCTCCCCCCTCCCTCCCTCTCCTCCTCCCTCCCCCCGGCCCTCAGCATTCCTCTCCCCAGCGCAGTCTGTGGACACCTTAAACCCCGGCCCCAGACACCGGGCAGGTTAGTAGCGATGTGCTTAAACTTGGCTTGTTCCGAGGAGCGCCCCTTGTGCTTGTATCAACCGCGACTCTCGCACCGATACACCTTTGTTACGTTGTTGCGTTGATTAATCTGTTACCAAATCTACCTGATCCCACCGCCGGCACCGAGTGCTCGTTCTACACTGAAATAACACTGAAAGAAGGGTTCTCGACCCGAAACGTCACCCATTCCCTCCCTCCAGAGATGCTGCCTGTCCCGCTGGGCTACTCCAGCATTTTGTGTCTATCTTCGAAATAACACCCACCGTGTTATTTACACCCTCTGTCGTGTAATAACTCCACTTGTAAACCGGTTATTGCTTCATCTTGCATTCGCTCACTGTCTGACCCTCATCATCGCACGAAAACACTGCCTTTTATTGGCGTGTGCTTCCTCTAACATTCTCGCCTGATGTTAACCGGCGGCCAGTCACAGAAATGAGAGAGGCCTTGAGAAACAAACTCACTGGTTGTTAACCTGCACGTAGTGCCATTTCCTTGTGTTCCTGCTCCCCCTCCTGTTCTCAAACGTTCTGCATTGTATTTCCAGTGAGCCCAAATGTGCAGAAATCTTTCAAAAGGTAGACGCAAACGCTGGGGGGTAACTAACTCCGCGTTCTGCAACGTTGTCATCTAGTATCTTTGGTTGTCATTTCTTCACCCGCACCAGGAAGTCTGGTAGACCGTGATGTTTAACCGGTAGATTCCACTCGGTGGGGAGAAACAAATATTGAACAGAAATTAAGACGGTAAGCCCGGAGAGAACTGACGGAACAGGAGAGTTGGTGAAGATTTTAGAAACTGAATGTAAACACTGTGTTCCAGGGAGCATAGGTTGCAGGTGAGAGGGGAAAGATTTAATAGGAACCTGAGGGGTAACTTTTTCTACACAGAGGTTCTCTTTTTCTAGGAAAGAGAACAAGCTGCCAGAGGAGATAGTTGAGGCAGGCACTAGAACATTTAAAAGACATTTGGACAGGTACATGGATTGGAAAGGTTGAAAGGATATGGGCCAAATGTAGGTAGGTGGGGCTAGCAGGGTCTTTGAGAGGAATTTTATCAGTAGGTACAAAGTTTTTTAGTAGTGATGGGTCTTCCCCTTCCCCCCTCTTTTAATCAGGTTTCACCGGCCACATACCCGCTAATTAAAATTCTGGATCGTAATTTCTACGAATTATGATGTATTAAAACTATGTAGGCTCACACAAAATGTGAATGCTAATCTTCACAAAATATATGCAAACATTTTCTGAGATTTCAGGAAATTCCCGGCCCCCTCCTTTGGCTCCCGGGCCCCCTTTTGGACCCCGTGCCTGGGTGCGATGTACCCCCTGCACCCCCCTCTCATAGGCCCCGGGGCTAGTGTAGATGGGGCATGTTGGTCGGTGTGGGCAAGTTGGGCCGAGGACCTGTTTCCATGCTGTATGACTCTCTGTCAGAGATTTAGGAGAGAATAGAAACTTCCATGTATCTGTACATTTGGACAGCACATGGATAGGAATGGTTCAGAGGGATACGGGCCAAATGCGGGCAGGTGGGACTAGCTTGATGAGGCATCTCTGTTGGCAGGGACAAATTGGGCCAAGGGTGCGTTTCCGTCCTGTATGACTCTAATGTTCCAGGGAATGGTGGTGGTGTGACACAAAGCTCGCAAACAATTGGAAGGAAATATAAGGTGTCGGAGAAGCCAAGGAGCTGTGCAGTTGAAGATCACCTAGGTGTGGCAAAGCTCTGAAGGAATGTCATGTCTATTTGTCAGGGAGCCAAATGAAAGCAAGGAAGTACCTCAAGAATATAAAACCAAAGAACAAAACCTGTGGGAATGTACTCAGCAGGTCGGTCGGCAGCTTTGAAGAGAGAAATTTAGTGTTATATTTCAAGTTAGAGCGACATTGAGATCTACAATTCACACCTTATCTCTCAGCCTTTTGTCTTCTTTTCATCTCTGCCCATTTCCACATCTGCTAATCAACCCTCTTCATCTGTATTCACCTATCACTCATCTGACTATGACTGTCCCCACCATTCTTCCAGGATTTTGTCCCCCTCTTATCAGTGTGAAGAAGGGTCCCAACCTGAAATATACTGGTGAAAATAGGTTCTAGACATACCATAAATAACTTTCTGGTGTTATTATCAGGATTGGGTTTATTATTGTCACCAGTACCGAGGTACAGTGTAAAGCAATGTTTTGCATGCTATCCAAACCAATATATCATACATCAATACAATCATGTCAAACTCCAGTAATATAGCAAAGGGAAGGATCATACAGAGTGCAAAATATAGTTCTCAGTATTGTAGCACATCAGTTCCCAAAGACAATCAATGTCCACAATGGGGTAGATGCAAATCTGACACTACCCTAGCTTTTGAAGGACTGTTCAGAAGCCTGATAACAGAGGGGAAGAAACTGTTCCTGAGTCTGGTGGTGCATGCTTTCAAGCTTCTGTACCTTCTGCCGGACGGGAGCAGGGAGAAGAAGGAATGACCAGAATGGGATAAGGCTGTGATTATGTTGGCTGTTTTGCCAAGGCAGCATGAAATGTAAATGGAGTCAATGGTGGGGAGTCTGGTCTGTGTGATGGACTGGGCTCCATCCCATAAGATATTAGAAAATGAAGGGTTTTTAATCAATAATTGTGATGTGTTGACATGTATGGGGGGAATGTGATGAACAAGCATTGTGACTGCATGCTCTGTCCCTTCAGCATTATACCATGGAGGTCGATCCTAACAAGTCAGCAAAGGCAGGAGAGAATGCCTCCTGCAATGGGGATGCTTCTGCATTGCCGACAGATCTTCAGCTACAAGCTCCCCCCAAACCCCCTCCGTACGTTTGCACGTTGAGTCCACAGCTGATCGCCAAGGCACAAGATGAACTTCAGGAGAAACCGGAGTGGAGACTTCGCGATGCACAAGCCCTGAGAGACATGATTTTGAAGGAGGCTCCGAACTTGAAGACCCGTTTGGACGATGCCTTCTTGCTGCGGTTTCTCAGAGCTCGCAAGTTTGATTACGACAGGGCACTGAAGCTTTTATTGAATTACCACGCCAGCCAGAAGACCTGGCCAGAGGTGTTTTCAAACTTGAGGCCATCTGCAATAAAACGTGTGCTGGATTCTGGATTTCTTACTATGCTGCCTCGCCCTGATCCACTCGGACGATATATCTTAGTCATTCGACCAGGTAACTTGGCAAAAATTGTGACCTTTTAAAAAATACGTTGGAAAGTTTGAATGTTAAATTGCCATCTACATTTTAGTTTAGTTTAGAGATACAGTGCGGAAACAGGCCCTTTGGCCCACTGTGTCTGCGCCGACCAGCGATCCCCGTACACTAGCACTATCCCACACACAAGAAACAATTTACAATTTTTACCGAAGCTAAATTAACCTACAAACCTGCATGTCTTTGGAGTGTGGGAGGAAACCGGAGCACCCGGAGAAAACCCACAAGGTCATGGGGAGAACGTACAAACTCTGTACAGACGACACCCATAGTCGGGATTCAGTGACACTACCACTAACTGAAGAAAACTGATTAATGACATAGAATTATTAATTGCAGATCACAGGATGTTTTAGTAATTGGTACGAAATCTTTAGCAGCACAGTGGTATATCACCGAATCATATAATGGTTATAACACCGACAGAGGTATAGGGCCCATCAAATCTCTATTGGTTCCATCCACATACTTATTCAGCTCCTTACATTCTCTCCAATCGCATCACAGGGGCGGCACGGTGGAGCAGCGGTAGAGTTGCTTCCTCACAGCGCCAGCGACCCGGGTTCGATCCTGACTACGGATACTGTCTGTACAGAATTTGTACATTCTCCCTGTGACCATGTGGGTTTTCTCCGGGTGCTCTGGTTTCCTCCAACATTCCAACGACGTGCAGGTTTGCAGGTCAATTGGCTTCTGTAAATTGACACTAGTGTGTAGAACGCGAGTGGAAAAACATGGAAGTACTGTGAACAGGGGAATCGCGGTGGACAAATCTTGACCATTTCCATCTACTTACTCATGTTCATGTATATTACATTCTCTATAATCAAATCTCATTAGTCCCTGATTATTTTTCACCACCGAAATTAAATTGACTGCACAGTCGTTACCTTATACCTGTTCAAAACTGTCTGTGAATGTTTGCAATCATCCAGTCCCCACTAACCCTGAATCAAGGCGATTAATTGAAGTTATCTTTCCCTTTTCTCTTCGCTTGGAGTTTAACAGGAGGACGAGTTCACCATGATCCTTGCACTCCTACTGTGCATAATCCTGTTTTGTAGGATGACCACTTTTGCAAGGTAGCGTTTATCAGCTCAGGTTGAGATTACACCAAGTTATGATGAGCATACTTGTGGTGTAGTGAAGGTCAAGGACCAGAGGGCATAGCCTCAGAATAAAAAGATTTGCCTTTACAATGGAGATGAGGAAGAATTTATAGACACCCTCCATAATGTATCCCTTACTTTAAACCTTTGCCCTCCGGAGATTGAAAGACGCGTAAAGAGGAAAGGTTAATCACACTTGTCCATGGCACTGGTCTGATGATATTACATTTACTTTTAGTTTAGAGATACAGTGCGGAAACAGGCCCTTCGGCCCACCAAGTCCATGTTGACCAGCGATCCCCGCACACTAACACACTGGGGACAATTTAAATTTATACCCAACCAAATAACCTACAAACATACAAACATAGAAAATAGGTGCAGGAGTAGGCCATTCGGCCCTTTGAGCCTGCACCGCCATTCGATATGATCATGGCTGATCATCCTACTCAGTATCCCATCCCTGCCTTCTCTCCATACCCCCTGATCCCTTTAGCCACAAGGGCCACATCTAACTCCCTCTTAAATATAGCCAATGAACTGGCCTCAACTACCTTCTGTGGCAGAAAATTCCACAGATTCACCACTCTCTGTGTAAAACCTGTATGCCTTTGGAGAGTGGGAGTAAGCCAAAGATCATGGAGAAAACCCACGCAGGTCACAGGAAGAACGTACAAACTCTATACAGACAGTACCCGTAGTCCAGATCGAACCCAGGTCTCTGGCGCTGTAAGGCAGCAACTCTACCGCTGCGCCACCGTGCCGCCCCATACAATGCAGAGCAATTGGATGTGTTCCTTCTGAAACACATTAGATTTTAAACAACTAAACTAGATTTTAAACAACTAATTTATTGAAGCAGTCCCCTGAATGAAGAAGGGTCTTGACCCGAAATGTCTCCTCTCCAGAGATATCAAAATATCAATTGACGACCTCGACAGCCTTCTGTGGCAAAGAATTCTACAGATTCACCACCCTCTGATGAAAGAAATTTCCCCTTTTCTCCTGAACGACCCGGAACATCACCTAATATCTTTTGTCCAGAGATGCTGTCTGACCCGCTGAGTTACTCCAGCTTTTTGTGTCTATCCCTGAATGAAGATGTTTTTTTCCAAACTAAAATACTATACAAAGAAACTATTTGTTTCCCGCAGCCTGCAGTATAAATGTTTATGTCTTGCTGCCAATTCCATCATTTCATTTCTAACCTTTCTCTTAGCGCAGCAAATGTGAACTTTTTTCATTATAAACTGTTGCTAAATTATAACAAGGGATTGCATTGATTAGGCAGAATAGAACCAAGCTATTTGGCTCAAATGATCTGTTTCTGTAGTTCTTTATTCAATGTTTTTTTTTATTGTCATGTATGCACAGCACAGTGAAATTCTTTTGCACAACCACAAATTCACAGTCGCCACAGTTTTGGCGCTGCTTAAAATTAAAAAAAACACAAACACAAACAGTCCAAAGTCCAGTCAAGGTTTTGGAAGTTCTGGATGAGCCCTGATCCAGGAAGCATGCAGGCCCATGACTCGATGTCCCTCTCCTCTCCCGATCGCCTCTGTGTCCACTGCTCACATCCGTCACCACCAGCAGAGATCCCTCCTTGACTCTCTGAGTTTCCGCTGCACGTGGCCGTTGTGGGTCTTCGTTCTCAGCGGCCGACGGGTTTAGTTTAGTTTAGAGATACAGCGCGGAAACAGGCCCTGCAGCCCACCAGGTCCGCGCTGACCAACAATCCACTCACGCTATCCCACACACACTAGGGACAATTTACAATTTTACCGAGCCAATTTACCAACAAACCTAGTGCGTCTTTGGAGTGTGGGGGGAAACGGGAGAAAACCCACACAGGTAATGGGGCGAACGTACAAACTCCACACAGACAACACCAGTAGTCAGAATCGAACCCGGGTCTCTGGCGTTCTATGGTAGCAACTCTGCCTTTCTTTGGTCTTTGTTCTGGGTCTTTGTTCACATCAGTCCTTGTCCAGGCCATCCTCGTCTTGGCGGTCACTTCAGCTTAGGTGTTTCTGCTCAAATCATCTAACTTAACAAATATTGTGTCTTTACTCTAGATCAGCTGCACTTTATCCACAGAATATTTATTGGATCTTCTAAGGAATTCAATAATACACTTTAAGAATTGATTATTTCAGCCTCTAAAGTCATCCCCATGAATTCATTTAAAAAATAAAGTACCTACCACTGTACCATACACACGTGACCATACTAAGTAATTGTATTTCACAAGATACTGGAGTAACTCAGTGGGACAGGCAGCATCTCTGGAGAGAAGGAATGGGTGACGTTTCAGGTCAAGACCCTTCCTCAGTCTGAAGAAGGGTCGCGAGCTGAAACGTCGGCCATTCCTTCTCTCCAGAGATGCTGCCTGTCCCGCTGAGTTACTCCAGCATTTAGTGTCTATCTTTGGTGTAAACCCGTGTCTGCAGTTCCTTCCAACACAATTGTGTTTCACACGCAGAATTATTTATAGTTTGTGGGATATACTTCAATTTTGTCTGCTCACTTGGACGATGGAAGAAATATCCATGGACTTGTGTTCCTGCAGTTGTGTGTTGGCAAACTTAAGAGAAACTGTGTTATACTGCAATGTAAACTGTTATTAAAAGTCTGTGTACTAATTTTCCAGGAAGATGGAAAATTTCTGATTATCCCATCACTGAGAACATCCGCGCCATTTATATAACATTAGAGAAGCTTGTTCAGTCAGAAGAGAATCAAGTGAACGGGATAGTTATTCTTGCAGACTACGGTGGAGTTGCCTTGTCCCAAGCTGCTCAGCTTGGTCCCTTTATGGCCAAAAAGGTCATTGGAATTCTTCAGGTAAATATAGATTTACTCTTTCCAGGCACCCATCGCTTCTCCGAAGCCAAGAGTGTTGTTGAGAATACAGCATTATCTTCTGCTGTAAATTCTTTTCACAGGATGGATTTCCAATGAGGATAAAAACTGTCAACATCATCAACGAGCCCATTATCTTCAAGGGGATCTTTGCCATCATAAAGCCTTTTCTAAAGGAGAAAATGACGGAGAGGGTAGGTTCCCTGCATTAATTCCTTGTTTCACTGTTGTTGAATTTTAATGCACGTTAACAAGATATTGAAAGTTCTGCACATTATTATCTAAGAGTGTTCTAGATAAAAAAAAGATGCAAGGCTCTGCAGTAACTCAATGTGGGTCAGGAAGGATCACTGCTCCAGCACTCTAGCTGAGTTACACCAGCACTGTGTCTTTTTTTGTAAACTAGCATCTGCAGTTCCTTGTCTGTCTAGTTACATACAATTGAAATAGGCCCTTTGACCCACTGAGTCAACATCTCCAACATCCACCCATATTTAGACTCGATCCACCATATTTACACTAATTCCAGGTTATTCTTTCCCCAATCCCACCAGTTCTCTCCATCCTCTCCTCGCCCCCCCCCCCCCTCCGCCCTCTCCAGCCCCATCCAATCCCACCACTTGTCTGCACACAAGGGACAATTAATAGAAGAAGGACTCTGCCAAGCCGCATGTTTTTGGACATGAGAGCAAAACTGAGCATCCCGGGGAAACAGAGGGAACGTGTAAACTCCACACAGACAGCATCAGAAGTCAAGATCGAACCCAGGCTGCCAGAGCTGTGAGGCAGTGGTTCTACCAGCGCAGCCACTGTGCCGAAAAGTTCACATTGTGCATTGTTTTGTGCATGTTGTGTGTCATTTAGGATTCGCGTGACATTACCATTCACGCTAGCAGTGAATCTTATTGAAATAAAGGCAAGTTTACAATATAACAGAGATATTGTACGATGCACTCATACACAGACCAATGGTTTTAACAAGGTACATTTGTACTATCAACCAAGTGCTTTGCAGAACATCCAGTTATTATCTGGGGACTTGGATCCCCTTCCATAGTTTGTTCTTGAGGACAGTTCAGTTTGTCTTCTTGTCCCATCCACCACCTGTCTCTCTCCCACATGCATTCTCTCTCTCACTCTCACTCTCACGCACACAATCTCCTTTAGTCCCCACATAACGTTTCCTCCCTGGATCTAGCTATTTGTATACTTTATTTATGGGCCTGATAAATCCTCACGGCACTTATTTAACGACTGTACATCCATTATCGGACTTGTGCGATTACAGGGGAACATGTATATAATTCACAGAGACACAAGCCTCCATCATTTCTTCCCCTATCTGTTAGTTCTCAGGCACTTGACTCGAGAGTTGTGAAGACCAGCTGGTTATCAGTTTTAGCTAAGTCTGCTTCTCGCTTATCTCAGCATGTCCTTGGTAGTCAACAATCCATGTGAAAGGACTTTATCCTGAGAATATTAGTTTGTTTTCAAATTCTAAAGATCTAATCTCACTTTATTTAATGTTTTGTGCAAGCTAGCCATGGGAACATATTGTTTTCTTCATTCATTCATTCTGTTTTACCACACATTGTCTTTTGCTCTCTCTTTCTCCTTCCTTTCTTACTCTCAGAATCTCTCTCCCCCCTCTCTCCCCCTGTCTCTCTCCCTCTCTCTCCCTCTTCCTCTCCCTCTTTCTCTCTCTCTCTCTCCCTCTCCCTCTCTCTCCCCCTCTCCCCCTCTCTCCCTCTCTCCCCCATCTCCCTCTCCCCCCCTTTCCTCTCTTCCCACTCATCTCTCCCCCCCCTTTCCCTCTCCCCCCCCCTCTCTCTCTCCCTTCCCCTTTTCCTCTCCTCCCATACTTTCCAAATAATTTTCCTTCTTAATTCCCATTTAAAATAAAATAGGAGATAAATGATTTTGGAAGGCTGATGCCTGAGTTTGTTTCACATACATGTTCCTTGTAACTGGGCAACTGTTTATAATTATGTATTCACCTGGCCCCTAAAAATAATTATGTTTTTCATTTAAATCATGAATTACTTAGAAAGGGTTTTCAATGGGTGTAAGACCCAATACCCAGAAATACTAATCCAAAGCAGGTTATTAAAAAATGGAGGGAAAACTTGCAAATGGAATGAAATGGATACAGCGGATACAGTTTTCGGAATAACTGGGATAACTACTTGAGCAGAAAAAATATGTTTTGGGGAATGGGTGGCATGGTGGCGCAGCGGTAGAGTTACTGCCTTACGGCGCCGGAGACCCGGGTTCGATCCTGACCATGGGTGCTTGTTTGTATGGAGTTTGTACCTTCTCCCCGTGACCTGCATGGGCTTCCTCCCACACTCCAAAGACGTACAAGTTTGTAGGTTAATTGGCTTGGTGTGAATATAAAATTGTCCCTAAGATGTATGTAAGATAGTGTTAGTGTGCGGGGATCGCTGGTCAGTGCGGACTCGGTGGGCCGAAGGGCCTGTTCCGCGCTGTACCTCTAAACTAAAATTAAACTAAATGGGGAAAGACGGAAGAGGTATGTCTTTTGGAGGACCTGGGGCAGACTTAATGGACTGAATGCTGTAAGGCATGCATTGGTCGACTCTCCTCTGACTCTATCACCTGTCACTTGGTAAGCGTTGTCCACACGCTCTTCATTTCATGTCTCACTCCTTTCCTTGATCTTGGTTTTCCAGAGTGCAGGAAAAGGCAAGTCAAAATGCTCAGAGTAAACAAATCCAATGGGGAATCTGCTCGTGAATAATGTTTGATTCTCATTTGTAAAAACGAGATTTCTAGGTTCGCACGTTTATAAAACTTCCATCAAATCTCCATTGAATAAAGCAAACAAGCTGAGAACAAAGTAAAGATTCACGTGTACAGCTGGTGCATTGATTCAAAAAAGCATTCATTTATTTGGGGTCAATTATAGAGTCAGAGTCATGGAGGGTGGAAACAGGCCCTTCGGCCCAACTTGCCCACGCCAACCAAGATATCCCACCTACACGAGTCCCACCTGCTGGCGTTTGGCCCATATCCCTCTAAACACTTCCTCTCCATGTACTTACACAAATATCTTTAAAATGTTGTTATATTATCTGCTTTCAGCCATTTGTTTTCAGTTGGTCTCGTCCCTTCAGAGTTGTCTTCCCTATTTCAAATTTCACTTGTCTCTCCCCTCAGAGTTGTCTTGGCTTCCCACCTTCAACGAATTCTACCCTTAGTTTTGGAGGCCTACTTCTACCTTTTCATCTTGATTATTGGAAAATTGATCTTTCTTGTCCGATGTACCGTTCTGTTTCAGAACCGTTTCTGGCCAAATTTAGAATTGTTTAACATGCGGTCATTTGTATTCCTCGTAAAGACTCGTGGTTTATTTTCCTTCCATTTTAGTTTGTTCTTCACGGGTCTGACCTGAGCTCCCTTCACAAGGATATTCCACCGAGCATCCTTCCTCAGGAGTATGGAGGTACATTGGGAAAGCTCAACACCACTGCCTGGGCCGAGTCATTGCTGGCATTTGAGGAGGAATTTGTGGCCGAATTCTGTCAGACATGCTCACACACGGATAATTCACACGCTCAGTATGCAGACGGGCCGACTGAACAATCGGGCCAACAGTGCGATGACTCCTTCAGGGGAGTGAGGTCGCAGTTGTATTACTGTTATTAACAGGACTGATTGGTACTTTCCCTCAAAGATTGTCTCTTTTTCTTTTTCGTGGTGGAGTATTTATCCAAGTTTAGCTGCCTGACCAGAGGGCGGGCCATAGGGGCGCAGCTGGTAGAGAGGAGGGCTGCCTCCAGGTCCGTAGATGGGAACGTTCGGTGAACTTCTGTAAATTTGTCGGTGCCAAAACGTGACGACACTTGTGTATTTACCTGGGTGTGGGGTCTGCTACATGATTTTACCAGGTTGTCTGCAAAACAAAGCATTTCACTGCGCCTAGGTACACGTGACAACAAAGTATAATTGCGTTGAATTATTGAGTGGGTGAGAAAGTGGGATAACAGGGAACTAGTGTGAACTGTGATCGGTGGTCGGTGTGGGCTCGGTGGGCTGAAGGGCCTGTTTCCATGCTGTACCTCTCTAATCTCTAAAGGGCAGCACGGTGGCGCAGCGGCAGAGTTGCTGCCTTACAGCGCTTGCAGTGCCAGAGACCCCGGTTCGATCCCGACTAAGGGGGCTCTCTGAATGGAGTTTGTACGTGCCCTCCGTGACCGATTGGGTTTTCTCCGAGATCTTCGGTTTCCTCCCACCCACCAGAGATGTACAGATTTGTAGGTTAATTGGCTTGGTATAATAGACAATAGACAATAGGCGCAGGAGTAGGCCATTCGGCCCTTCTAGCCAGCACCACCATTCAATGTGATCATGGCTGATCATCCCCAATCAGTACCCCGTTCCTGCCTTCTCCCCATATCCCCTGACTCCGCTATCTTTAAGAGCCCTATCTAGCTCTCTCTTGAAAGTATCCAGAGAACCGCCCTCCACCGCCCTCCGAGGCAGAGAATTCCACAGACTCACAATGTATAAGTGTAAATTGTCCCTAGTGTGTGTAAGATAGTGTTACTGAGCGGGGATCACTGGTCGGTGCGGACTCGGTGGACCGAAGGGCCTGTTTCTGCGCTGTATCTCAAAACTAAACTTAACTAATCTCCAAACTTAGAACAAGTAATTGTTTCAGACATTGAACAGACTCTATTATCTTCAGTTTCTCACTGTTCAGAGAAATTAAGCACATTGAAGTTGTTGTGGGTGAGTGAAAATTATAAAGAGCCTAGTCCTCTACAGATTCTCTCATGTTTTTGACAGTTTTTAATGACCAGTGTATGCAAAGCCTTTCGCTGCTGGGCTGTCCAAACATGTGTGGAATCTATCAATCCTTGTCCATCTTTTGCCATCATTTATCATAGAAACTCATAGTCAAAAAGGCAGATGTCTGGTCTCTGTCAGAGCCACCTGATCCCAATTCCATGTCCTAGGTTTACTATTGTCGTGTGTACCGAGGTACAGTGAAAAGCTTTGCTTTGCATGCTATCCATTCAAATCAAATATTATTCTTTCTTCTTCCATAACATCAGGCGCTGCACAACAAGTGCATTCTCTCCAAAGAGAAATGTTGAATTTAGAAGCTGGATATTTCACCATGGTGGAAAGTGTAAGATCTAATTTTTAACTTTATGATAACTTCAACCACCATATGCCTCAATACAATACTCGGATATTTCCATCATCCAGTTTTTTTTTCAACAACCAAAATCTCTTATTGTTAAGTGTTACAGGGAATCAAAGAAAATATTAGTATTCAAAGAAAGACACAAAATGCTGGATTAACTCAGGCAGCATCTCAGGTGAACATGGATAGGCGACGTTTTGGGTTGCGACCCTTCTTCAGACTGGGCGGGAATTTATTTTGATTGAAGAAGGGTCCTGACCCGAAACATCACCTATCCATGTTACCCAGATATGCTGCCTGACCTGCAGTCACTCCAGCATTTGTGTCTTTCTTTGGTACACCAGCATCTGCAGTTCTTGTTATAACATTAGTATTCAAAGTATTTACTCAGTAACTATAAACTATAATTTTACATTGTTGCTCTGGGCTTTAATGATATGGTGGGAAGTACAGTATTTATTAATAATTGTCTACCTGAGATATACTGTAAATGTACAAAATTTAACAGAAGTTGCTATATTCAAACAGTAATAGAGCAAGAATTTTTAATTATTTCCAAAGATACTAAATATTTTCTATGAAAAAAATTGCAATAATTGAAAATTGCAGCTCCTTATCTTTACTTCCTGTGATCAGAAGTGATCCTTTCAAGATAAGACTAAAAACAAAAGTTAAGTAGCATGTAACATTCTTTCATTTGCGTTACAGTCAGTTGTGCTCCAGATAGATGAATAATAAAACTTGCTCCTAGATTTCTCAGACATTGAGGAAGTATTAACAAATAAAACAGTGAAGTTCTGCTCTAAATATCTCCTCCATCTGTATCCAGCAGAACAATATATTTAGGATTGCTAAAGGCAGGCCTGGAGTATCACAGTTTAGTTTAGTTTATTGTATCTGCACAAGTATAGTGTAATGAAAATCGTGCTTGCATCAGCATCAAAGGTAAGGAAATCAGACAACACATACATAAATTATACACAAATTCTACCAGACAGTGAAATAAATATTGTGTACAGAAAGCTAGGCATTAGTGCAAAAATACACAATTGGAAAACAAGTCTAAAGTAGTGCAAGAATTAGTCCATAATGGTCGATTGCTGAGGTAAGATCGGGTTTGTGGAGGTGGTGCAATATTTTGTCACATGCCAAATCTCTTTAAACTTCTAAGAAAGCCTTCAGTAATGTATAGAATCAGCAGGTGGACACAAAATGCTGGAGTAACTCAGCGGGACGGGACGCATCTCTGGAGGGAAGGAATGGGTGACGTTTCAGGTCGAGACCCTTCTTCAGAATCAGCAGTATCATTTAAAAATACGACCCAACTTTATTGGCACGAGGGTTTTTCTTGTTGTCTATCTTTTCATTCATTACATGATCATTTAACAAAAGTAGTTAATTTACCCCGTTTTCAGAAGTATAATTAACTTTTTTAGACCAAAGAAAATGCCTAATGTGCAATTGGCAGATTATATAACAAGTGTGAATATAATGGTTTTGTCATTATTCAGCTTTATACCCTTCTTCATCTAACCCGAAATGTCACCCATTCCTTCTCTCCAGAGATGCTGCCTGTCCCACTGAGTTCAGCATTTTGTGTCTATCTTTGATTTAAACCAGCATCTGCAGTTCCTTCCTACACCAAATACATAATGTGTGCACTATGTAAATAAAGATTCAGGGTCATCATCAGTTAAACTAATATTGTCAAAATTTCAGACGTTTATTGTATTGAAAAAACGCTCAAAAGGCAACAGTTTTAAAGTGTGTTGTGAAATCATTTGTGACTTGAATTCAGCTAATCCTAGTTCAGATTTTTTTTTCATATTTTAGGTAATAAAGTGTGAAGCCCATTGATTGCTCCCATTTGGAGAGTTTTGCACAATTAAGTCTCAAAGTTGTTTTAAGTTTCATAATTCCTGAGTGTCCACAATCTAATGTATTCCGGGAGCTGTTACAGTATATTTATCAAAGTAGAAACAAGTTTTATGTCCAATATTGAGAATTGTTATTTTAATAATTATTTTTACAATGTAATTACAATTTTAGAAGCCTGCTGTCTGTTATTTGACGTCCTTCTTGAAGTCCATGGGTTATAGGAGCAGAATTAAGAGCCATTCGGCCCATCAAGTCTACTCTGCCATTCAATCATGGCTGAAGCTCAAGATGAGATACGATTTTTGGAAGTCTGATTATGATGGCTGATTATGAGGAGGGGTTGAGAGAGTATTAAGTAAAGCACTACATCAGTGCTATGAACCTGCCATGGTCCACCTCATTCTCCAAGTTCAAGACGTTAGTCCCTCCTTCAGATGGGATTTGTTCCCTATAATTAATTGGCAATTTAAAATATCTTGGCTATTGGCATCTATTTTTGTCAGGGTCCAGCAGGAAGTTTGTGATATTTTTTCAACTTGGCCAGCACAAGCCTTTCAAGGGTCTTCATGACTATAGAGGTCAGTGCGACAGGCCTGTAGTCATTCAGACCAGTAATCCTTAGAATTGAGATGAAGAAAAACTTTTTTTACCCAGAGAATTGTGAATCTGTGGATTTCTCTGCCACAGAAGGCAGTGGAGGCCAATTCACTGGATGTTTTCAAGAGAGAGTTAGATTTAGCTCTTAGGGCTAAGGGAATCAAGGGATATGGGGGGAAACGCCATAACAGGGTACTGATTTGGGATGATCAGCCATGATCATATTGAATGGCGGTGCTGGCTCGACGGGCCGAATGACCTACTCCTGCACCTATTTTCTATGTTTCTAATCACATTCTATTATTCTACAATATCTCAATAACCTTCTGTTAGGACCTGAGAATAAACAAATACAGGACAGGAATGCAGAGAGGTTCAGCAGGTATAATGACTTCATGATTCCTGTATGTGCTCCAAGTAGGCAGTTGTCTGTTTTTATTTGTGCCACTTCCTTGATGGTGATTCCTACAGAAGTCAATATTTTTTTAAATCAAAATAACAAATCTTTTGAATTGCCCTGTTTGGAAGGAACTTGATTTTCACCCAATATTTCAACAGGTCATCGAGAAGAGGGATGACATAAGAAGTAGATAAACATTCTTAAATCCAAATCACTAGCTTATTAGGCACTAGCAGAACTCTGACCATACTGCCCTGCATGTTGTTGTCTGTGTTAAATGGGCTAGATATTGAGTGGAAAGACACAAAATGCTGGAGTAACTCAGTGGGTCAGTCAGGCAGTATCACTGGAGAACATGCATATGGGATTTTTCGAATCAAGACCCCTCTTCAGACTGAAGGAGGATCTCGACCTGAAATGTCATCTATCCATGTTCTCCAGTGATGTGTAGGGGAGAACTGCAGATACTGGTTTAAATCGAAGATAGACACAAAATGCTGGAGTAACTCAGAGGGACAGGCAGCATCTCTGGAGAGAAGGAATGGGTGACGTTTCGGGTCGAGACCCTTCTTCAGACTGCTGACAGTGATGCTGTCTGATCCACTGAGTTACTCCAGAATTTTGTATCTTTCCAAGGTAAACCAGCATCGGTGGCTTGTCTCTGACAGGAAAACTTAAGGCAATGTACTATATTTTCTGAAAGTTCCATTAACTACATTTGGTTTACCATTTCTCATTCCGTTTAATAGTTAATTTTATACTTCAGTTTAATAGATGTACGAATGAAACATCAATGGTTCTTTATTGCCACGTATGCATAGCACAGTGAAATTATTTTGCATAGGGTTTAATTTTAAAATGTGGAGTCTAAATTGTGCCTGACCTGTTTAATTGTGTATTCTAGAATCTCACTTTTAATCCATTTTGGACATTTTGAATATTTTGCATATAAATCCAGAGTTGAGAAGATTTTAACAAAGAGATGGAAACTGACATAATATGATGTTATACAAATTGTTGCTGAAGTTAGTTTTGTTCAATGCTTACACTCAAATTATTATTAATGGCTTTCAGTGAGTAAAACAGCTACCAAAGAAAGGTTGTCAAGAAAACAGGCAAACCTGAGGGAGTCTGGACCTTGGGAGACCACAACCTTCCTGTGGAGCTCAAGGAAGCTCTGTTTATCCTCCATAGTACCTAATGACTCAATTCAGTTGGCAGAAAAAATATGGCACTGATCCCTTTCAAATTAAGTACACGTCATATCCCAAAGGCATATTAGGGCTCTACTTGACTTGGGGCAGGTAAAGATCATGCATTTAAGTAGATAAACTTTCTGCATACAGAATTCTGGTGGATGAAAGTGGAAATATTAGAGAAGAGCCAAGTTAGTGAGTCAGTAGGCACCTGTTTCTATGATATATTGTGAGCAGTCAGGTCTTTGATACCATAAATCATTAATATATATTAGACCATCATAATTCTCGTGCCAAACTAAAGAATTATTATTCTATTATTGTAGTCTAATCCGGAAGAGAAAGTTACATTTTATATCTGTAATAAAAAAAACACAATTTTGTAGGTGTCAGCATGGCATATTGTCTTTACGATATGCAACTGTGTAATTCAGTCTAGAAAGTTCGAAATTGTTAGCTTTGTTACATATGGAGTTATGTTAAAATTGTGGTAATACAGTGCATTTTCAGTTTGACGTGATTCCATCGGTGGCTCCAGAAACTGTTCTGAGTTTTCTAGGGTGGAAAATCACAGAATGGATTCCAACTTTCTTTCCAACTGCAGGTGTTAGAAATGTGTAGGTGATGTTGAGCAGAGGCAGCATTAAACCTGGCTCTTATTCCTTCCTACACCAGTCTGTCAAAAGCATTCACATAAATAAAGGGTGATCTAATCCATATCCTCCAAAAGATTCAACAACTCTTCCAGGGAAGTAAATTAGAGGTGAAATATTTTAATAATTTAATGTTTTATACTGTCTCTTTTGTACAGAAATTATTTAGAATACCGTGTGACGTCTTTTTTTCTTGGGTAAGCAATTCATTTTGTTTTGGGTCAAGGTCAATCAAAATATTTTAAACAGGTCTAAATAGAAACTTGTTGCCCAATATTATTGGGGCATTTCCAAACTGTATGTTACAAGAATATTACACAGTATGTTAAAACTGTCAATAAAATTATTCTTCAATCTCAATTTTCTTTTGAGGGGAAGTTCATATGCAGTCTGAGTTTATTTAAAGCTTCTGGCAATCAAAACTTTGTTCAGTTCTGAATTACAATTCAAGGTCAGATATTTGGAATAAATTCAAGTTACAAAAAGATTGTGATGTCCAGACAATGGTTACTTTTAGAGTTTAAGGGAGCTAATTGAAATAATATGCCGAAATAAAATAGACACAAACTGCAAGGAAATGTGAAATATTAGCACCACAAAACAAAGAATCAAATTTTCAATTCAAATGTTACATGTTTAAGAAATGTACTTGCACTGCCAAATAAATTGCATCCTGTTTTTATTGATCTTAACATTTTATTTTGGCAGGATTTGCAAGAAGGAACTGCAGATGCTGTTCCTTCTTCACACACATAGTTCACACACATGTAATTTGGAAGGAGATTGCTTTGTAGCAGTATATTTGCTGGACAGAATGGCTTCCTTTGAGACTGCAGATGCTGGTTTACACAGAAGATAGACACAAAATGCTGGAGTAACTCAGCGGAACAGGCAGACCGGAGTCCAAACGAGGGTCTTGACCCAAAACGTCACCCATTCCTTCCATCCAGAGATGCTGCCTGTTCCGCTGAGTTACTCCAGCATTTTGTGTCTATCTTCTGTGTAAACCAGCATCTGCAGTCTCAAAGGAAGCCATTCTGTCCAGCAAATATACTGCTACAAAGCAATCTCCTTCCAAATTACATGTGTGTGAACTATTCTATCCCCATCACGATTGTTTCCCTAGAGTACAGAAGC
>CM075982.1:66247221-66269901 GCA_038087875.1 Malacoraja senta
AGCACCGCCATTCAATGTGATCATGGCTGAACATCAACAATCAGTACCCCGTTCCTGCCTTCTCCCCATATCCGCTAGCCCTAAGAGTTCTATCTAACTCTCTTTTGAATGCATCCAGTGAAAGCCTCCACTGCCCTCTGAGGCAGAGAATTCCACAATTTCACAACTCTCTGGGTGAAAAAGTTTTTCCTCATCTCAGTTCTAAATGGCCTGCCCCTTATTCTTAAACTGTGGCCCCTGGTTCTGGACTCCCCCCAACATTGGGAACATGTTTCCTGCATCTAGTGTGCTTGAAGGATGGATGCAGTATGGAAAGAGGCCCTTCGGCCCACAGAGTCCATGCCGACCATCGATCACATTAGTTCTATACCGTCACACTTTTGCATCATTCGCTACATCAAGGGCAATACTAAAGGCCAAATAACCTCAAACCCATGCATCTTTGGGATGTGGGAGCGAACCGGGGGCACCCGAGGGAAACCCACGCGGTCACAAGGAGAACATGTAAACTCCACACAAACAGCACCCAAGGTCGACATCGAACCAGAATCTCTGACTTTGTGAGGCAAAAAATCTACCAGTTATTGTTAAGAAATAGAATAAAGAGTATTAATTCTTGCAAGATAAAATTCAGAAGCGAAAAGTTACGTTTCAATATCATGAGAAATAAAATTGCCAAATGTATTCAATGAAGTGTTTTTATTTAGATTTAGAGATACAGCGCGGAAACAGACCATTCAGCCCACCGAGTCCGCACCGTCCAGCGATCCGCGCACGCTAACCCTATCCTACACACACCAGATCCAATTTACAGTTATACCAAGCCAATTAGCCTATAAACCTGGACGACTTTGGAATGTGGAGATCATGGAGAAAACCCATGCAGGTCACGGGGAGAACGTACAAACTCAGTACACTGATAAAATTGAAGACATCAGACGTGCCATCAATATCTCTGCTTCAAACAAAAATGTTGGATCACCACCCAGTTTAGGCAAAAGTAACGTGGCAATGATGACATGCTTTAATGTCATAGACTCTAAAACTCTTGTGGAAACGGTGACACAACTAAGGCCATCCACCTGCTGCCTTGATGCTTTACCTACCAACTTCTTTAAGAATGTTTTTGACTGCCTAGCAATAGACATACTGCAAATAGTTAACAGCTCTCTTCAATCAGGCAATTTCCCAAAAGCCTTGAAAACTGCAGTTATTAAACCCCTTTTAAAAAAGGGGAGCCTAGATGCCTCTATTATTAACAACTATAGACCAATATCAAACCTACCTTTCATAAGTAAAATCATTGAGAAAGTTGTCCTCCAGCAACTTAATCACTTCCTGGCTTCAACTGGCTGCTACGACAACTTCCAGTCAGAATTTCGACCTCTTCATAGCACTGAGACCGTCCTTGTTAAAGTTGTAAACGACATCCGCCTTAACACAGACTCTGGCAAAGTTTCAATATTGATGCTATTAGACCTCAGTGCTGCATTCGACACTGTTGATCACTCAATACTTTTGGACAGGTTGGAAAAATGGGTGGGGCTTTCAGGCACAGTCTTAAGTTGGTTCAGGTCATATCTACAAGATAGGAACTATTTTGTTTCCATTGGCGACTTTGTATCAGAACCAACCGTGTTGAGTCCCGCAAGGTTCGATCTTAGGGCCCTCTTTATTCAACATCTATATGCTCCCACTAGGGGAAATCATGCGAAATAATAATATTGACCACCACTGCTATGCCGATGACACTCAAATCTATGTAGCGCTATCACCAAATGACTATCGCCCCATAGATCTGCTGTGCCAGTGCATTGAGCAAGTCAAAGACTGGATGTGCCAACATTTCCTCCAACTAAATAAGGACAAAACAGAGATAACTGTTTTTGGTGCTAAAAAAGAAAGGCTTAAAGTAACCCAACACCTTCACTCTCTGTCCCTGAAAACTTCAAACAAAGCCAGAAATCTCAGGGTTATTATGGATTCAGATTTACATTTCGACAGTCACATGTAATCAGTAACAAAATCGGCCTACTATCACCTCAAAAACGCAGCAAGACTAAGAGGACTCATGTCAGCTCAAGACTTAGAAAAACTTGTACATGCCTTTATTACTAATGGCCTAGATTATTGTAACGGTCTCCTTGCAGGTCTTCCGAAAAAAACTGTCAGGCAGCTACAGCTTGTTCAGAACGTTGTTGCTAGAGTTCTAACAAAGACCAACAAATCTGAACACATTACACCAATTCTTAAATCCTTACATTGGCTCCCTGAATTGATTTCAAAATCCTGCTGCTCACCTATAAATCACTACATGGTTTAGGGCCAAAGTATATCACTGACATGCTTCCACTATATAAGCCTAAGATCTTCTGAGACCAATCTGTTAGTGATTCCCAGAGTAAATACAAAACATGGGAAAGCAGGATTTAGTTACCATGCAACAAATAGCTGGAATAAACTTCCTGAAGATTTAAGACTTGCCCCTATTTTCACCACTTTTAAAACAAGACTGAAAACTTTTATGTTTACTTTAGCTTTCAGCTAAATCTTAACTACATTGCACTTTTAACTTTTGCACTTTTCTCTAATGCATTTTTAACTTTGCTTTTCTTTTCTTTTAAATCTTCTATTTTATTTCATTTTATTATTTCATTTTATTGTATGACATGTTTTTACGTGAAGCACTTTGAGTCTGCCTCGTGTATGAAATGTGCTATATAAATAAAGTTGTAGTTGCAGTTGCAGTTACAGACGACACCCTTAGTTAGGTTCGAACCCTGGTCTCTGGTGCTCTAAGGCAGTGACTCTACCTCTGCACCACTGTGCTGCCCTAAATTTATTCACGTTAATTTTACTTTGTGGTATTGAATGAGTATAGTGGTTCTGATCTTGTGGTTAATTGTAGTTGGTGTTGGTATTTTTTATTGGCTGGTCTGGTGCACTGTAGCTGTAACTGAGGTACCTTTGTATACTGGCCTAGTAATGGGCCTGTCCCACTTTCCCGAGTCCTCTGCCGAGTTGAAAGGACCTTAAAAAAAAAAAATCAAGATTTTCGTGATCTACGAACTCCTCATACCCGACTATCCTTTTACTCGTGGACTTTTTTGCCATGCTGGGAAAAAACGTCCCGACTTACCTGATGCCCCGAGTACCTACGGCTGGCATAACGAGCCGCTACGATATATCTACGGCCTCCTACGGACTCGCTACAGACATTCTCCGAGTTTGAATCAAGGGGAAAACTCGGGGGAATTCGTGAGTAACTCAGGAAGGTGGGACAGGGGCTTAACCCTACGACAGAGCTCACATTTACTGTGCGCCACACGATACTAAGGGAAATGAAACGTGCAAGGGTAAACCAAGGACATCCTGTAAAATCCCCCCTTGCTGGACCTCCACATCGAGGAGCACGGGCGGATACAATGGCGTGTAGTGTTAGGCTAGATTCTGCCTCTGTGATTTTAATCATGCTGACAGCATGGGCAATTCATGCAGAAATAAACCTTCATAACACACGAGGCCCGAGCATTCTCAGAGTGTCGAGTCCAGAGTGTCTGAAAATATCCCTTGTGTGTCCCTGTTAGTTCAATATTCCCCTGAACAACATGAGCTCAGAAACAGTCCAAATCCATCTTTAGTGACTTCCATCCCCACATGGAGTATCGACGTTGGGAGTTCTTGCCTTCTCCATCCCCTCCCCCCTTCCCAGTTCTCTGACCAGTCTTCCTGTTTCCGACTACATTTTATCTCTGTACCACCCACTCCCCTGACATCAGTCTGAAGAAGGTTCCTAACCCGATAAGTCCCTCATTCCTTCTCTCCAGAGATGCTGCCTGTCCCGCTGAGTTACTCCAGCATTTTGTGTCTATCTTCTATAGAAGTTGGGAAGGTCATGTTACAGTTGTACAAGGCATTGGTGGGGCCACATTTAGAGTATTGTGTTCAGTTTTGGTCACCCTGTTATAGAAAAGATGTTCAAAATATTCGGTCCGAAGAAGTGTCCCGAATCGAAGCGTCACCTATTCCTTCGCTCCATAGATGCTGCCTCACCCGCTGAGTTTCTCCAGCATTTTTGTCGACCTTCGATTTTTCCAGCATCTGCATTTCCTTCTTAAACATTAGTATACCCGACTCACTTTTTGTACATTCATTTGAACTGTGGTTTGTTTCCACATGAAAAATAATACTTTAGTGTACACAATCTAGTTTGGATAGAAGTTGGGAGGTCATGTTGCAGATATACAAGATATTGGTGAGGCAGGATTTGGAGTTCAGGGCACCATGTTATAGGAAAGATGTTGTCAAGCTGGAAAGGGTGTCGAGAAGATTTACGAGGACGTTGCCAGGACTTGAGGGCCTGAGCTATAGGGAGAGGCTAAGCAGACTAGGACTTTATTCCTTGGAGTGCAGGAGGATGAGGTGTAATCTGAAGAAACGTCACCTATTCTTTTTCTCCAGAGATGCTGCCTTATCGCTGAGTTACATCAGTGCTTTGTGTTTATCTGGGATTGTGGTATCGTGGTATATATAAAATTGGTTGGTGCTATTTTAGGAATGGAAACATGTGAACAACTTTTTCTGTACATTGTTGGGACTTGTTTAGTGTGGAATTTGGTAGAGAATCTGCTGTATCTGTGGGTGGGGGGGGGGGGGGGGGGAAGCCTGGTATGTAAACATGGTCTTAACACTGCAAAAAGATTCTTGTTGCTCACTTAAATGACTATTTTCCAGCTTTTCTTCGAGAGGGTGGTACTGAGACAGTCATTAGACACAAAAAGCTGGAGTAACTCAGCGGGTCAGGCAGCATCTCTGTAGAAAAGGAATAGGTGACGTTTCGGGTCGAGACCCTTCTTCAGACTGAGTTTCTATTCAGGACCTGTTTCCGCACTGTATCTAAAACTAAAAACTAAAATTAATTTCTTGTTTACGCCCTCTCAATGAATCAGCTGTTCAGGAAGGTGAACTGATAAACATAGGATTATTTCTGTCCTCGGCCTCCTCCATGGCCAGAGTGAGGACCACCGTAAATTGGAGGAGCAGCACCTCATATTATGCTTGGGTAGTTTGCACTCCAGCGGTATGAACATTGACTTCTCTAATTTCAGGTAGTCCTTACTTTCTCCTCCCCTTCTCAGCTCTCTCTCAGCCCACTGGCTCCTCCTTTTCCTTTCTTCTCCCCCCCCCCCCACCCTCACATCAGTCTGAAGAATGGTTTCTGCCTGAAACGTTGCCCATTTCCTTCGCTCCATAGATGTTGCTGCACCTGCTGAGTTTCTCCAGTATTTCTGTCTACCTTTGATTTTCCAGCATCTGCAGTTCCTTCTTAAGCATAGGATTAATGCACAGATAGTTAAAGACCTCTGCTAATTAACTTAAGTTAAGGATCTGGTTATCACTAGTGGATGGAAAACTGGTGCCAGGCATTAACTTCCTTTGGTTACTGCTGTACCGATTGATCATCTATTCAGGTCAACGGATCTTTTTTTAACAGAAGTTCAACCATTCAGGACCAAAGATTGTTGATCACTCTAGTTGGAAACACTGAAGCAAGATAGCCTGAAGACTGATCATATCTGGCCCTCCCACACACTAGTCCTCCAACTAGTTTCACTGGTCCTCCTGATAAATCTTACCGTTTGTATGCCTCATTGTCACCTTCCCCTCAGCCAACAATGAACCATTCTACATCTCCATCGTCTGCTTTGATCTGTCATTTTCACAGATTACATTCTCCTCTGTACCCTTCCATATCTCTAGTTCCCCTCTCCCCTGCTGTCAGTCTGAAGAAGAGTCCTGAATCGAAACGTTACCCATTCCTTCTCTCCAGAGAAGTTAGTGGAGCAGCTAAGATAGGATAGATACAAAATGCTGGAGTAACTCAGCGGCACAGGCAGCATCTCAGGATAGAAAAAATGGGTGACGTTACAAGTTCGCAAGTTATAGGAGTAGAATTAGGCCATTCGGCCCATCGAGTCTACTCCGCCATTCAATCATGGCTGATCTCTGCCTGAAATTGTTACGGGTCGAGACCCTTCTTCAGAAGGGTGAAGAAGTGTCTCGACCCGAAACGTCACCCATTCCTTCTCTCAAGAGATGCTGCCTGTCCCACTGAGTTACTCCACCATGTTGTGTCTATCTTCAGTTGTAAAGCAGCACCTGCAATTCCTTCCTACACATTGATCATATCTTTAATGGCCACGTCATAAAACAGAAGGGAACGAGACGCAGAGATGGAAATCAAATGATTACCCAACCCTAATAATCTGGGGTTTCTAAAATTAAATTTGCAGGCAAAATGACATAACTATACCTGAAATGGTTGGATTGATCAATGCATTGAACACTCACAATACAGATCAGGTAGTGGGTGAAAGAATAGTTTTTTTGATTAATTGAATTGATTGCTGGAGACAGTGTGGAAACGTTAACCTCAGAACCAGCAAAACTGGAGCAGACCAAGACCGCCAGGAATTGTAGTGAGTTGTGGATGTATCCCAGTCCATCACACAGACCTGCCATTGACTCCATCTACACTTCACTCTGCCTCGGGAAAGCAGCCAACATAATCAAAGACTAGCCCCTCCCTGGTCATTCACTCTTCTCACCACTCCCGTCAGGCAGAAGATACAGAGGCTTGAAGGCGCGCGCCACCAGACTCAGGAACAGCTACTTCCCCTCTGTTATCAGGCTTCTGAACGATCCTTCCAAGGTACTATCCAATTCATCTACCTATTGCGGACATTGGACGTTGTGTGTGGAACTGGTGTGCCACAGAGTTGAGAACAGCTTCTGCGCCCTTTGCTCTACTCATTGTACTTGAGTAATGCTTCCACTAGTGGGAGAGTCTAGGACTAGAGGTCATAGCCTCAGAATTAAAGGAGGAGATGAGGAGAAATTTCTTCAGTCAGAGGGTGGTGAATCTGTCGAATTGTTTGCCACAGAAAGCTGTGGAGGCCAAGTCAGTGGATATTTTTAAGGCCGAGATCGATGGATTCTTGATTAGTACGGGTGTCGGAGATTCTGGGGAGAAGGCAGGAGAATAGGATTAGGAGGGAGAGATAGATCAGTCATGATTGAATGGCAGAGTAGACTTGATGGGCTGAATGGCATAATTCTGCTATTCCTTTCGACCTTATGAGTTTGGCTCAATTCTATTGAAGTATCATATTATCTGATCCGATTGAACAGTCTGCAAAACTAAGATTTTCACTGTACCTCGGTACATGTGACATTAACAAACCTAAATCTAAACTGATACCTATAGGAAGCGATTCACCTTGGTCACAAGGATCTGTTTAAGAAGATCTTAAGAGTCCCCTTCAAGTGCATAAGCTTTGAATGACTTTGTTATTAATTTATATTTTATCTCTTTAAATACATGAAGTAATTGAACACCCACTGAGCCAAATGTGTTTAAATAAATTTGTTTTAGTTTAGTTTTGAGATACAGCGTGGAAACAGGACCTTTGCCCACCGAGTCCACGCCAACAAGCGATCCCTGTACACTAGCACTATCCTACACACACTAGGGACAAATTACAATCTTTACTGCAGCCAATTAACCTACAAACCTGTACGTCTTTGGAGTGTGGGAGGAAGCCGGAGCACCCGGGGAAAACCCATGCGGTCACGGGGAAATTCTGTTCAGAGAGCACCCGTAGTCAGTATCGAACCCGGTACTCTGGCGCTGTAAGATAGCAACCCTACTGCTGCCCCACCGTGCCATCCGTAATTTGCTAAGTCCCTTTGTTATTCTTTGCCGTGATAACATATAGGCTGTGCTGCTCAATATTTAAATTTCTAACTATTTAATATTTAATCAGTTATTGGAGAGAATGGTTGGACTGGCCGAGATCAGTTCAGTGCCATGAGTAATGTGCTGTCTCATTGTAAAGCAGAGTTCTCAATGAAAATGCAGACACATGAATAGTCTCAATGGGCATAGACCTTGGCAAATCAATCCATGTACGAACAAAGGGTCTGGCACGTGTGCTGTGACCCAAAGGCTAGAGTGTCTGGTCTGCCTGCTCCAAGGCTCTGCACTGCTAAACATATTGCACCTTGCTGGAGGGTGCTTTCAGGACAGCTGGTAGTCTGGACCTCAGCCAGACACGAGCCAGGGTGCAGGCTGGGCTTGAGAGGGCCATTATCAACATGTATTAAACTGCAGCTGTCAACAAACAAAAGGCAACTCCCAGGTTTATAATTACAATGACGTCCGTAAATCTCCATCTGCCAGGGCTGCAGCAGTCAATGGTCAACCCAACGCAAAAGCGAAATCTTGACCTCCGAAGCAAATGAGCCGGCCTATTGCATATTAACTGACAGGCAGAGAGGGTGCTCTCTCTGAGGCAGGCAGTCAGTCACATGCTGAATGCAATGAAACTGTTTAAACTTTCATGAGGCATATGACATAACATATGTTACCACATGGTGGGATTGTACTGCAGCATGGAAATGCTTTTCCAGAATGGAAAATTAATGGCACACACACCAATATGTGCAAAGAATGGCTTTCAGAATTTATCGTAGATAAAACGATATTAAAACACAGTGGACCCATTTTCAAAACATTTTCCGTATTCTTCTTTATTGAATTGATTCAATAATTAACAATCACCTTACAAAATCCACATGAAAAACCATGCCCCGCTTTCTAAATGTTTTTGGTCACAATGTTTTATTTTGCCTTTATGCATTACGACTATTGTCATATCTGTACATTGAATGCGATAAATATTAGAACAGGGGTAGACACAAAATGCTGGAGTAACTCAGCTGGACAGGCAGCATCCCTGCAGAGAAAGAATGGGTGATGTTTCGGGTCGAGACACTTCTTCACACTAGAATCAGGAGAAAGGGAAATGAGCTTTTAGGGCTCAAGGAATCAAGGGATTATGGGGAAAACCCCGGAAAATGGGGTACTGATTTTGGATGATCAGCCATGATCGTATTGAATGGAATAATCCAGAAAGCTGGCTCGAAGAGCCTAATGACCTACTCTTGCACCTATTTTCTATATTTGCTATGATTCCATGAGAGATACACATGGATGTGGAGAGATATAGAACAAATGAATGAAAGATATGCAAAAAAAGTAACGATGATGAAGGAAACAGGCCATGGTTAGCTGTTTGCTAGGTGAGAAGGAGAAGCAGGTGCGAGGAGTGTGGGGGTTAACTCTCTATATCCGTCTATATCTCTCGTTTCCCTTTCCCCTGACTCTAGTCTGAAGATGGGTCTCGACCCAAAACGTCACCCATCCCTTCTCTGCAGAGATGCTGCCTGTCCCGCTGAGTTACTTCAGCATTTTGTGTCTATCTTCGGTTTAAACCAGCATTTGCAGTTCCTTCCTACACATTAGCACAGGGAAGCTGAATTTTGTGAAACAATCGTAAAACCTACCAGAATATACAATCAGAAAAACAGATTACAGGTTCACTGAAGATTTTACAATTATTCAGCAGTAAATAGGTAACCTGTGGAAAAGTGCTTTACAAATAATAGATAAAAACACCATATTCCCTGTATTTACACATTAATTTTGTTCTATATAAAACTCTGGGTGTGTGCGCAGTCAAATCTGGTGCATCATAAATCAATATTAGATACATTCTTTTCCACTCTGGAACAATTGCTTCTACTACAGAAGCCACTCAGATTTTATACAATTGGGAAATGGTGATTTTGCCAACATGTCCCTTGGAAAGGAAAACTAGTTGTACTAAAGATAGACACTAAATGCTGGAGTAACTCGCTATCGAAGGGATCTATCGAAGTCGCTGCCTCAAAAAGGCAGCCAACATCATCAGAGACCCACGCCATCCTGGCCACGCACTCATTTCATCGTTGCCATCGGGAAGAAAGTACAGGAGCCTGAAAATGGCAACGTCCAGGTTCACGAACAGCTTCTTCCCTACAGCCATCAGGCCATTAAACACAACAACAAATAAGCTCTGAACTGCAACAGACTATTATTATTATTGCATTATAATTGTTTATTTATTGAGTATGTGTGCATGTGTATACACACTGAACTTTTTTTTCCTTCTCCCGTTATGTACTGTGTTTACAGATTCTGTTGTGTTGCAGCAAGTTAGAATTTCATTGTCCTATCTGGGACATATGACAATAAAACACTCTTGACTCTTGGCTCTTGGGTCAGACAGCATCCCTGGAGAACAAGGGAAATGGAAACGGGAGATATAAACGGTGTTATAGAGAGATATAGCACAAATGAAGAAAGATATACAAAGATATACTAATCTAATCGACCCAATAAAGAATAATCCAGAAAGCGTTTTGAAAACGTCCACTATGTTTTCGTAGAAAGATGTACTAAACCTGGCTGAAATCCTCAAAATAGTCACCAGGTTTATTGATTGCCATTGTCTATCTGAGCTGTGATAAGATGCTTCACAATAGGTAGGCATCATTGCTGGGTTGGATCCTGCAGGATAAACATTTGGCAATGTTCTCATAGACAAAGGGCCACTGATAGAATATCTATGTAGATAGTAATTAAAGCTGTTTGGAAAGAAAGAAGGCAAGTATATAATGGGCTCAGTATTTAGTTGGTGCCAGAATTCGTGAGAAGGAGATAAGAAAATATATAATCTGACCTCTAATCAATGGTGGATTCAGCCTATAACTGTTTGGGTGAAAGCCAAACCTATGTTTCCCATTATTCGCTCTATTTATGATTAATATTTGTTAAAATGGAGGAAAAAGAACTTGGACGTTACGTCTGAAGAAGGGTCTCGACCCAAAACGTCGCCTATTTCCTTCGCTCCATAGATGCTGCCTCACCCGCTGAGTTTCTCCAACATTTTTGTCTACCTTGGACGTTACGATACGTTAGTTAGCTTTATATTCAAGATGACTAAAAATAGGAGGTGTAATAAGTCTGGTAAAATGTGCAATGCAGGGATGATTCATAACTTTTGAATCATTTCCAGCAATCCAAATGGAGAAAGGGAAGTGAGACGATGCTGTTGTTTCAGTGTCTACGTCCTCTACAGCTGACAGAGCAATATTCTTCCACGCAAACCCTTTTCTACATTCAACATGAATTATTAAGCAAGAGTTTTCTTTGCTTCCCCAAAGATATGCAAATATGTGTGTCTGACACTGGCGACTACTAGTTGTGACTCACCACAACAGAGCAGGCAGAAGGATGAACTGAATAACGGTAGAGTGGTTAATCTAATATCAGTGGGAACATTCTTAGAATCTGTAATCAAGATCACTTTGTTACGGATTTAAATATATTTACGTTAATCCGAAACAGTACAGACTTATTAAAAGGCAGAGTGTAGTTATTATCAAAGACAAACAACACACACTGTGTACATCTACCTAATTTAAGGACCCATAGTCACGAGGGAATTGATTGTTGGTTTGTAATCATGTATTGTCTTTCCGCTGATTGGATAGCACGCAACAAAAGCTTTTCATTGTACCACGGTACACGTGACAATAAACTAAACTAAACTATTTCCATTCTATTGGAGAATATAATATAACATTTTAATTGAGACATTTATTGGATAAAAGGCACTTCTGTCGAGTATCAAATATGAGAAGCGACAAACTTGTAACAAACTATTAAAGAATAGTGCAATTTAGAGAAGTACGTACATGCAGAATCTTTGGGATGCGAGAAGTTTTGACCTCGATAATAGCTAACGGGAATGTAGTCATCCACGTGGTAAAACCTAAGGTGAATTGTGATAAATATTGGAAGCAGAGGTAAGTATGTGAAGAAACAAGGAACTGCAGATGTTGGTTTACAAAAAAAAAGATACAAAGTGCTGGATGAAAACAGTGGGTCAGGCCCTGGAGAACATGGATCGGTGATGTTTCAGGTCGAGATCCTTCTTCAGTGATTGGAAGGGGGGAAGGGGGATGAAAATAGAAGAGAGGGGTAGGACAAAGTGCGGCCTGTAATAGGTGACCACAGGCGAGGTGTGGGGGGGTGGTTGATAGGCAAATAGTTGGACAAAGGCCAGAGATAATAAAAAAGGTGGAGACAAAAGGATTGAAGAGCAGCAACTTGTGAAGCCAGAGGAAGGAATGTAAGTGGAGGGGGAGGGGTATGGGGGAAACAAGTGCGAGGCCAGGTTGGGCATAGGAGAGGGGAAGGGGGATAAGAAAGGTGGTGTATGGGGGAGCAGGAGGGGGGGGGGGTTGTAAGAGATTATTTAAAATTGGAAAAATCTATTTTCATACCGTTGGCTTGTAAGTATATAGGGTAAAGACATAAGGTTATAAGCCAGCCAATACAAAGCGCAGATGAATCAAAGAGTGCCGGAGTATGGTCTTTGTTTGCTCTTCCCAAGGGGAAGCTCTGCTAACATCCGATACAATTGCCCCACTTTAGTTTAGTTTAGAGATACAGTGTGGAAAACTGGCCCTTCGGCCCAACGAGTCCGCGCCGACTAGCGATCCCCGCATATTAACACTACCCTATACACACTGGGGACAATTTTTTTAACATTTATTCCAAGCCAATTAACCTGCAAACCTGTACGTCAAGTCAAGTTTATTCGTCACATACGCATACGAGATGTGCAGTGAAATGAAAAGAGGCAATACTTGCGGATTGGGTAAAAAAAACTACAAAACAGAATGGAACAGAATCACATATTTACATATTACATATTTGTGGGAGGAAAAAAAAAGTGTTGGAGGAAATCAAAGATCTCGGAGAAAACCCACGCAGGTCACGGGGAGAAAGTGCAAATTCCGTACAGACAGCACCCGTAGTCAGGATTGAACCCGGGTCTCTGGTGCTGTGAGGCAGTAGCTTTACTGCTGCGCCACCGTGCTGCTACTCTTACATTTATTTTCTACCGATAAATCTAGAAAGAGCGCACCACCAAACTCAGGGTGTGTAGAACTGTCGCGCTACAGTGCTGAGAACTATATTCTGCACTCTGTATCCTGACCTCTCCTCTACCTATTGTACTTCAGTATGACTGCATAGTATTTATATATAATACGATCTGATCTGATTGGGTAGCATGCTAAACAAAGCAGTTACTGTACTCTGGTACACATGCCAATTAGAGTCCTAAATCTGAATGTTCTCCCAGCTAGGCTTGTGGAATCTTAATTAGTAGCTGTAGGAGGAGCATGCAAATGTGCACATCTTTAATATCATGGGGTGAATTAATGTATATGGCTTTATTACCTTGTATTATATCTGATTTTAGAATAATAATGAAAGGTGCATAAGTTTAGTTTAGTTTAGATTAGTTTAAAGATAGACTCAAAGTACTGGAGTAACTCAACGGGTCAGGCAGTATCCCTGGAGACAAAGGATGGGTGACATTTCAGGTAGGACACTTCAATTTAGTTTATTTAATTTAGTTTCATTTTTTTCTAACATGTAAATACTGATTCTGTTCTGTAGTTTTTGCACAATCCGCAGGCATTGCCACTTTCATTACACTGCACATCTTGTATGTGAATGTGATCAAATAAAGTTGACTTGACTTGCCTTTAGTTTAGTTTAGGTTAGTTCAGTTTAGTTTAGTGATACAGCACGGAGACAGGCCCTTTGGCCCACTGAGTCCACATCGACCATCAATCACCCGTTCACACTAGTCTTGTCTTTATCCCAAATTCCCATCCACTTCCGACACACTTGGGGGGGATTTGCAAACCCGCATGTTTTTTTGGATGTGGGAGGAAACCGGTGAGAACCCGGAGGAAAGCCACGGTGAAGCATGACCATAGTTGCAATCCACATACCTTGGCAAAGCCCCCCCTCATTTCTCCAGTGCTTTATATCTCTGAATCGCACCTGAGATATATTTAGATTTAGTTGATCATTTACGATGAACATCCCAACTCATCCCAACATTGGACAATGTGGTCAGACAGAAACATGTAGCATTTCAAGAGAGTCGAGAGTGTTTTATTGTCAGACAGAACAATTAAATTAAATTGGCAACAACAGAATATGTGAACAGAGTACAAGAAACAATATAATAATATGATAAACGTGCAAACTCCACAAAGACAGCACCCAAGGTCAGGATGGAACCCGGGTCTCTGGTGCTGAGCGGCAGCAGCTCTACCAGCCGCCTCACAATATTTGGATACTATCTCAATACTCTTGCCACACTGACAGATCCCACAACTACATCAGGAGCAATGGGACATCTGGTGTAATGTTAAAGCCCTTTGTAAAGCACTTCACTAATGTAAAGCACTTTGGTCAACGAGAGAGAATTGTTTTAAAATGTGCTATAGAAATAAAATTGACTTGACTTGACTTGACTTGGTGTGCTCTTTCACACTTCTGTACCTTTTGTCCGATGGGAGAGGGGAGAGGGGAGAGGGGAGAGGGGAGGGGAGGGAGTGGCCGGGGTGCGACCCGTCCTTGCCGAGGCAGCGCGAGGTGTAAATGGAGTCAATGGAAGGGAGGTTGGTTTGATGCCAAGGTTGTAGTTATGTTAACAAATGGTTCTCTACGGTTATAATCCCTTTGAGTGTGTAAAGTCAACATGCCTTCAGAGAGGGACATCAAATCCCTATGATGGTTTTAATCTTTTGCTACAGCTTTGCTTTATTCAAACAAGCCGTTCCCTGGGATTTTTTTTATTGCATTAAAGAATGCGACTCCTCCTATTTGTACTCTCAGATATATTTTCATAGATATTAAAACCTTGAATGAAACGAACAAACTAATGGTGTACAGGTCCTGTTTCAGATCAATGGGTAGCTGAATTGTGCTACATCATTCTAACTACTGTATACAGCTTTGCTGTTTCAATTCTGTTTTGGAATATCAATCTGTGCATGGCCCTCATCTGCCACGCTTTGTCCTGTCTCTCCTCTCTTCCAGCTTTCTTTCCCCCCTCCCTCTACAATCTGTCTGAAGAAGGGTCTGGACCCGAAACGTCACCTATCCATGTTCTCCAGAGATGCAGCCTGACCTGCTGAGCTACTCCAGCACCAATGAAATTTGATACTGTAGCTCTTTTGGTTTTGAACGCCACGATTTGCATTTGGCTCATCACTCTCCTGTACATCCGTTTGTAGCTCTGACAGTGACTAATTAAGGATAAGAGAAGATATTTCCACGTCAGTTAAATGTTTAGGTGGCAAACAGTGGCTGGGAAATATGTGAGGATCTTTTTTTGTGTGAATCACCTTTAAAAGCACTAAACCGGACAAGACCAACTTCAGTCTTCCCTTGTTTTTACGCGTAGACCAAGCACTCAAAACGCCAAGGGCTGGAGGAACTCAACAGGTCAGGCAGCATCTGGAGAGGGAATGGACCAATACGTCGCTTGTCCATTCCCTCCACAGATGCTGCCTGAGCCGCTGAGATCTTTGTACTTAGGTTAAGATCGCAGCATCTGCAGTCTAATGTGTCAACTACACACTCAAATCTGCTTCCAATTGTCTAGACCCGAAACGTCACCAATTCCTTTTCTCCAGGGATGTTCCCTGACCCGCTGAACTATTCCAGCTTTTTGTGTCCACTTTTTAAAGGCTCCTTAAAAAGCACTTTAAAAAAAAGCCTTTTAAAAGATGTGGTGTTTCTGTACTAGTTTGGACCGGCTAAATTTGGCTTTGGGCCTGCAGAAAACCAGCTCCCCGCTCCCTGCTCCCCAACCAGTTTGATAACTTCCCAGGATTAAATTTGTTGTTAGATACCTTCTACCAGGTGTTCAGATGTTTGTGTTGTAACCTACAACTAAATTTAGTTGAGTTTAGATTAGAGATACTGCGCGGAAACCTTTCGGCCCATCGAGTCTGCACCGACCAGCGATCCCCGCACGTTAACACTATCCTACACACACTAGGGACAATTTACAATTTAACCCAAGCCAATTAACCTACAAACGCGTACGTCTTTGGAGTGTGGGAGGAAACCGAAGATCTTGGAGAAAACCCACACAGGTCACGGGGAGAAGGTACAAACTCCGTAAAGACAGCACCCGTAGCAAGGATCGAACACGGGTCTCTGGCGCTGTGAGGCAGCAACTCTACCGCTGCGCCACTGTGCCACCATAAATAAATGTCATAAATAAATATTTTGCCAATTACCTCTGCCCACTCTTGGTCAGTCTGCTGAATTATATGAGGGGGGGGGTTGGAAGTGAGAATAAGGGGGGGGGGAGGATTGAGGAAACTAAAGTGGGAAAAAAAGAAATTGATCTTGAGAACAGACGGGTAAAACTAGAAATAAAGAGAGAGGGGGAAAAAGGAGGGAGGGAGGGAAGCAAAGAAAGTGTTTGCCTGCTCCACCCGATCCCCTTATGTGGTGGACCTGAACGTTGACAACTGACAGTATTTGGCACTTGCCCATCTAGACTGGGCGAGGAGTGGGAGGGGGGGGGGTGATACTGACAGGGGGTACCTGTAAAACACAGGCATCTCTCTCTCTCTCTCTCTGTCTCTCTCTCTGTCTCTCTCTCTGTCTCTCTCTCTGTCTCTGTCTCTGTCTCTGTCTCTCTCTCTGTCTCTCTCTCTGTCTCTCTCTCTGTCTCTCTCTCTGTCTCTCTCTCTGTCTCTCTCTCTGTCTCTCTCTCTGTCTCTCTCTCTGTCTCTCTCTCTGTCTCTCTCTCTGTCTCTCTCTCTGTCTCTCTCTCTGTCTCTCTCTCTGTCTCTCTCTCTGTCTCTCTCTCTGTCTCTCTCTCTCTGTCTCTCTCTCTCTGTCTCTCTCTCTCTGTCTCTCTCTCTCTGTCTCTGTCTCTGTCTCTGTCTCTGTCTCTGTCTCTGTCTCTGTCTCTGTCTCTGTCTCTGTCTCTGTCTCTCTCTGTCTCTCCCCCTCTGTCTGTCTGTCTGTCTGTCTCTCTGTCTGTGTTTCTCCCTCTCTGTACCTCTCTGTGTCTCTCTCCCTCTCTGTCTCTCTCACACACACACACATCTTTGCATATTCAAACCAGACAGGCGGCGAGAGAAAAAAAAGTAAACGAAAGGGTTAAATCCTCTGATAGGTTGCTGTCTCCGCCCATAAATGAGCAGGAAATGAGTTCTTTGTGGGACGAGTGGCGAGCAGCATATGAAGGCAGTCAGTCCACACAGGCTGGGGGGCAAAGTCGCACTTGCACCGTCTCGTCTGCCAGCTACTCGGCTTCATCGCTTGTGCTGGTGTCGGATCAGCCCAGACCGCAGGGGCATCGATGTGGCAACGTGTGTGAGGAAAGGACTCATTTACAGGTGAGGTGTCAGTCCCACTGTACGACCAAGGGTTCTCCAGTCCACGATCGTTTCACCGTGGGAGCACCAGTTCCAGGTGTAGAGGAGGAGGGGGGGACGGGGGGACTGTGAGGTGCCCCATATGCTGTACGGAAGGCAAGCCAGTGGTACTTTTATGCATGGTTTAGTCACCCTTTCTCCAACCTGATTCTCATGGTCCCTTTTCACCGCGAGTACTGACTGTAATTCACCAGCGGCTCTCTAGGTCTTCCTTCCTTCTGCGCCTCGTCCTAGTCAAACTATTCTGTGTGTATCCAGCCCGGGACATTGAGCCTTGGTGGGATCTATTTTATCTTCCACCAAACCGTGCCTTCGTCTATCTTCTTTGTTCTTCCTTGATGTTGTGGGTGCAGCGAGACAGGACGCCCATTTTTATTCCTTATTTCAAGTCTTTACCTAGTGCGCAGGTGAAATCTGTCCCTCTGGTTTGTTTATTCCTGCCACACGATTTAGCTGGAACGGCCATTAGTTGTTGGTCAAGGGCAAGTTCACACAACGTCGCCCATTCCCTCTCTCCAGAGGTACTGCCTCGCCCGCTGAGTTAACTCCAGCATTTTGTGTCTGTCTTCAAGTTCCCAGCCCGAACTGAGACCGAATATGGAGCCTTAAAGCACATCATCCAGATAGAGGGAGAGTTACGATTTTGGAGGCTTTTTTTATCCCTCGAAGGAGCCGTGAACTCGGGTCGTTCAAAAAGTGGACTTTACCAGCAGTCCAAATAATGTTTTGCTTTCGAAGATGGACACGAGGTCCTGGAGTAACTCAGCGGGTCAGGTGAGATGTTTCAGATTGAAGAAGGCTCCACAGCCCAAACGTCACCTATCCTGTTTTTCTATCTCTCTCTCCATAGATGCTGCCTGACCCGTTGAGTTACTCTAGCGCGTTGTCTCTCTTTGTAATGTAAACCAGCATCTGCAGTTCCTTCCTACACGTTGTGTCTATCTCTGGTATAAACCAGTATCTCCAGTTTCTTGCTATCAAATCTTTCAATCAAACAGCCATGAAGCAAATTGTGCAGCCACTGCCAATTTCTAACGTGCAGGCTATCGCTGTGTCAGAGGGTCAGTCAGTCCACCAGTCAGTCAGTCCATCAGTGACTGTACTTCAGCAGTTCTGGAACATGTTTGAGTTGCATCTTGTGCGAATAGAACAGCGAGTTCTTCATGAAGCCAATATATTCCGACAGATGTAACAGATACGAAGTCAAGGCGTGGAACGAATGAGGAGGAAGGAACTGCAGATGCTGGTTTACACCGAAGATAGACCCAGAAAGCTGGAGTAACTCAGCGGGACAGGCAGCATTCTCTGGGGACAAGGAATGGGTGACCGAGTCTGAAGAAGGGTCTCGACCCGAAACGTCACCCATTCCTTCTCTCCAGTGATGCTGCCCGTCCCGCTGAGTTACTCCAGCTCTTTGTGTCTGGCGTTGGCTCGGTGACCAATTGAGCTGTTGGAGACGATTCTAGGGATGACAGACCCAAATCTATTTGTTTTAAAAACAACAACCTAGCACAATACTGTACATTAACAGGCCCTTCGGCCCACAATGTCCACGTCGAACATGATGCGGTTAAACTGATCTCTGACCACACGGGATACATATCCAACCATCCATTGTGTATGGGGAGAAGGCAGGAACGGAGTACTGATTGTGGATGGTCCCAGTGAATGGTGGTGCTGCCTCGAAGGGCCGAACGGCCTACTCCTGCACCTATTGTCTATTGTCTATTGCCTAAGTGATCTAAAAGCTACTTAAACTGTAACGTTCAGGAACAGCTACTTCCCTACAGCCATGAAGCTATTAAACACTATAACCTCAAATAAGCTCTGAACTACAATAGATTATTATTATACTACTATTGTTTGTTTTTTGTGTACGTATGTGTGTGTGTACATACATACTTACGTGTGTGTGTGTATGCACACTGAACTTTGTTTTTCTCATTTATTCTATTTACAGTGTGCTATGTTTACATATTCTGTTGTGCTGCAGCAAGAATTTCATTGTTCTATCAGGGACATATGACAATAAAACATTCTTGACTCTTGACTATTGTATCTGCCTCCATCACCACACTTGGGATGGGGGTGGAGGAAGATTTCATTGAAACTTGGAGTAACAGTAAGGAAATTTCCACCAAATATGCTGCTTTCAAATCCCACAGCAAACTAACATATTGCAACTTGAAGAGATCAGTAGACATCAAAATATTTGCTCGGGAAAGAAACCGCAGTATGTTCGGTGTGTTTATTACAAAATAAGGACCACATCTTTGATTGTTGAAGGGTCCCGACCAGAAACGTCACCTCCCCATGTTCTCCAGCGATGCTGCCTGACCTGCTGAGTTACTCCCAGCACTTTGTGTCAGTCCTTTTGTATCAAATCTTTGGTAGATAACTAACTACCTGGGTAGGACTTGCTATCAAAAATTGATGTCAATGCGCACTTTTTTTTTAACACGATCCACTTCTTTGAGAAGAAACATTAATACAAGATGCTTCACACTCTTTGTTTATAGAGGGCTTGTTGAGAGCAGTTGAAACAAGCAGGATCTGTTGCAGCGAATATCCTGGAATATCTCCAGTTATCAGAAGGGTAGCAGGTCACCTCTGGAATCTTGGGTCACTAAGTTCATGGTGTTAATTCTAATGGTGAACCACCTACTAATATGTTCCTTAACCTTTGATGTATTCACATTATCACTCAGTCGGCAGATTGGCCTAGATTAAAGCAACTATTTGTGGGATTTTAAATTATTTAAGACATTCAACGAACAGATTCAGAATGGCAACATTTAGTTGCACTCTCGTGGTTCATTGTCGGGTTTTGAATAAATAAACAGTTATGGTTTTGCTCGTGTGGGAAAGGGACAAATACTGATATTCCAAATTGTTGGCCTAGATTTAAGCTAAGAAGCTTGGCTTCACCAGTTTGCCACAAGCCATAGTCGTACAGCATGGAAACAGGCCCTTCGGCCCCACTTGCCCATGACAACCCAGCTTCCCCATGTCAGAGGCTTTGGGGGGGGTTGGGAGGCAGGAGAATGGGGTTGAGAGGAAAAGATAGATCATCCATGATTAAATGCCGGAGTAGACTTCATGGGCCGAATGGCCTGATTCTGCTCCTATAACATGAACCTAGATGCCCCATCTACATTTGTCCCACCTGCCTTCCTTTGGCCCACATCTTTCTAAACCTTTCCTATCCATGTATGTACCTGTGCAAATGTATTTTAAATGTTATAGTACCTGCCCCAACTACCCCTTCTGGCAGTTTGTTCCATATACACACCACCCTCTATGTGGGGGAGAAAGTTACCCCTCGGGTTCCTATTATCTTTCCCCTTTCACTGTAAACCAAGGGTTCCCAACCTGGGGTAAATTTACCTTCAGGGGGTAAATTTCACCTACCCAAGAGGTAAATTTGTTGATTCTGGATTTGTACATATATTTTTTCTCATTGACTGACTGTGTTTGGTTCTGGTATACCAGTATCTGTTCATTAGTTGTTCATAGTGAAATACCATTGTTTTGTGCTACTAAAGTTGCCAAGGGTAAACGGGATGAAAAAGGTTGTGGAACCCCTGCTTTAAACCCATGTCCTCTGGATCTTGATTCCCCTACTCTGGCTGAAAGAATCTGAGTTCACCCTAAATATTCCCTTCACGATTTTATGCACCTCCACAAGATCACCCCCCATCCTCCTGCGCTCAGAAAACCTGATGAAGATATTTGGATTTTTAGCTCCATATTCATGTAGACACAAGTGGCTCGGCATTATTGGTCTATATCTGTCTGTGGCGTTGTGAAGAAAATCAGAGATTTTAATGAGCAAGGAAGATGCAAGATTTGGACCCTTTAGGTGACTGCTGATTCTTTGATGCTGTAGTTTCTTCAGGAATATCAATTAGTGTGAACTAGAATGAAACACTTTTCTCTGGCACCTACTGTCAAATTTGTCCAGCCTTCATAGAACACCAAAAGGATGGAAGTCCCCTTTATTTTTCCCTATTTTGGTGACCTTGTTTGCAGTAAGACCTTGTATAACATGAACAGGGGTGGTATCACTCTGTTTCATATGAGGAAGTGAGCTATGCTACAAAACTCCCTGTAATTTGAGGTTAGTTAACTGACTCAATTTGATGGGCTACAGGGCATCTGGTATGGGAAATAGAAACACAGTGTCATGGCAGATATCTTGGGTATTGGTTGCAAAATGTGAGTCAGATTTGGTATCAACATTCCATGTCTAGCTGTGTTGGGTATAGTTTAGAGATACAGCTTGGAAATGGGCCCTTCAGCCCACTGATCACCTATTTACACCATTTCTATGTGGAGGAACTGCAGATGTTGGTTTAAACCAAAGATAGACACAAAATGCTGGAGTAACTCTGCTGCCTGACCCGCTGAGTAACTCCAGCATTTTGTGTCTACCATTTTCCAGCACCAGTATTTTGAACATTCAGTGAATTTGGGTCTAAACATAAACTGTTGCAATCACTAACTTAAAACAAATGTGCTTGCATCTCTTTCAAAAAGAACAAATATTTAAAAAGCATGTGGCGATTTTCCCTGAACAATTAGTTGCCATGAGGAACCCTCCCCCCCCCCCCCCCCCCCTCCCCGAGGGAACGACCTGGCAGATGGAAGAACAGACCCACCCGCAGATTTGACCCAATAATCAGGGCACTAATGAAAAAATATCAATGGCATTGTGAGTGAGATCTGTGAACAAATACTTGAACAAATATGTTTGGAATGTCCTTTTATCTTTCTACAGCTTAGATTGATTTGTTTGTAAATGAACAATGAGATAATAACCGGGAAACAGGGCTTTGTATGACCAGAAAGTGAAACTTCAAGAAGGATTGGAAAAGCTCAAGTAAAAGCCAGCATGTTGTGGTGTTGGATTTAGGAGGGGGAAAAAGTATTTAGAAAATGAAATGGATGAACACTGGCGCAGCGGTAGTGTTGCTGCCTTGCGGCGCCAGAGACCCGGGTTCGATCCTGACTACGGGTGCTGTCTGTACAGAGTTTGTACGTTCTCCCTGTGACCTGCGCGGGTTTGCTCCGAGATTTTCGGTTTCCTCCCACATTCAAGGTTTGTAGGTTATTTGGCTTGGTATAATTGTAAATTGTCCCTAGTGTGTGTACGATAGTGTTGGTGTGTGGGGATGGCTGGTTGTTGCGGACTCGGTGGGCAGAAGGGCCTGTTTCCATGCTGTCCCTAAACTAAACTGTGGGACGGGAGTTCTAGGTTACATTTGATAGCATAATTAAGAGTTGATTCTTTCATGTGCAAAATGTCAATTATCCATTTAGTCTGACTAGGTTCCATTTATACAGGAACTAATCAGAAATGGACAATGTGGTGCAGGGAATGGTTGTTGAGATGTATCCATCTTGGAGTTCCTACAACTAGCTTTAAGTGTATTAAAAATCAAAATCTATGGT
>CM075982.1:66270101-66325324 GCA_038087875.1 Malacoraja senta
CACCCACCCCCACCCCACACACCCCACCCCCACCCCCACCCCACACACCCCACCCCCACCCCACACACCCCACCCCCACCCCCACCCCCACCCCACACACCCCACCCCCACCCCACACACCCCACCCCCACCCCCACCCCCACCCCACACACCCACCCCACCCCCACCCCCACCCCACACACCCACCCCCACCCCCACCCCCACCCCACACACCCCACCCCCACCCCCACCCCCCCCCCACCCCCACCCCCACCCCACACACCCACCCCCACCCCTCACACACCCACACACCCCCACCCCCACCCCACACACCCACCCCCACCCACACCCCCACCCCACACACCCACACACCCCCACCCCACACCCCCACCCCACACACCCACCCACACCCCCACCCCCACCCCCACCCCCACCCCCACCCCCTCACACACCCACACACCCCCACCCACACCCCCACCCCACACCCCACACACCCACAACCGGCTCGGAGCGGGGATTCAGCGGCTGCAGCCGCACTGCGGGGCCTGTGGCCTGTGGCTGGGACCAGAGAGAGACAGAGAGAGAGACAGGGAGACAGAGGGCGACAGTGACAGAGAGAGACAAGGAAGGAGAGAGACGGAGACAGAGAATTGGGGACAGAGAGAGACAGGTGGAGAGAGGGAGAGAGGAGGGAGACTGACAGAGATAGACAAGAGAGGCAAGGAAGGAGAGACGGAGACGTGGGGATAGAGAGAGACAGATGGGGAGGTGGAGAGAGACGAGGGGGACCGAGATGGAGAGAGGGGGGAGAGAGAGAGAGACAGATAGGGAGAGACAAGGGGAGGGAGAGAGAGAGAAGGAGGGGGAGGGAGAGGGAGAGACAAGAGGAGAGAGATGGAAAGAGAGAGTGAGAGAAGGAGGGAGAGGGAGAGACAAGAGGAGAGAGATGGAAAGAGAGAGTGACAGAGATGGAAAGAGAGAGTGAGAGAGATGGAGTGAGAGAGAGAGACAGAGAAGAGAGGGAGACAAAGGGAGGGACACAGAGGGAGGCAGAGAGAGGGAGACAGAAACAGACCGGGAGGAAAAAAGATGGAAAAAACCAGCAACAATCACCTATATCGAAGATAGAGGTAAAATGCTGCAGTTACTCAGCGGGTCAGACAGCATCTCTGGAGGGAAGGAATGGGTGATGTTTCGAGTCGAGACCCTTCTTCAGACCTGTTCTCCAGAGATGCTGTCTGTCCCACTGAGTTAGTCCAACATTTTGTGTCGATCTTCAGTGTAAACCAGCACCTTATATCTCTCGTTTCCCTCTCCCCTGACTCTCAGTCTGAAGAAGGGTCTCGACCCGAAACATCACCTATTCCTTTTTCTCCAGTGATGCTGCCTGACCCGCTGAATTACTCCAGCATTTTCGTATCTATCTTCTAAAAAAACAGCCAGGTTTGTGTTCCCTTACCAAGTGACCATCAAACCCTCCTTCAAACTCCAACACAAAATGCAGCAGGAACCCAACGGGTAAGGCAGCATCTCTGGAGAAAAGGAATAGATGATGTGTTTGGGTCGGAACACTTCTTCAGACTGACAGATACAGGTGGTGGGAAGTGAAACTGGACGCAGGAAATTCCAGCAGAGGCTGGAATCTTCAGTAAAACACAAAGTGCTGGGGGAATCCAGCGGGCCAGACAGCATCTGTGGAGAGGAAATGGACAGGGAACATTTGGGGTCTTCCGTCTGAAGAAGAGCCCCAACCCAAAGCAACACCTGCCATTTCCCTCCACAGATGCTGCCTGACTTGCTGAGTTAGACAATAGACAATAGGTGCCGGAGCAGGCCATTTGGCCCTTCGAGCCAGCACCACCATTCAATGTGATCATGGCTGATCATCCCCAATCAGTACCCCGTTCCTGCCTTCTCCCCATATCCCCTGACTCCGCTATTTTTAAGAGCCCTATCTAGCTCTCTCTTGAAAGCATCCAGAGAACCTGCCTCCACCAGAGGCAGAGAATTCCACAGACTTCCACAGAGAGTTCCCCCAGCACCGTGTTGTACTCAATATTCCAGCATCTGCTGGGATTTCTCGTCTTTAATTTATTCCCCCCCCCCCCCCCCCCCCCAATCAGTCTGAAGAAGAGTTCCATGCCGAAACATCTCCTATTCCATAGTTCCAGAGATGCTGCTGGTATTTGTGTCCCACAAGAGCTGCTTCTTTTGCCTTGCAGCTCGCAGCATTATTTATTTGTATGTAGTTTCCCAGCAGAGTCTGATGCCAGTCTCAATTGCCGAGTGCTGTTGCAGGTTTCTTATGTTGTGTGGGGGGGGGGGTTCCAATTACACACTTTATTCTTGCTCTATTTATCGCCCCCTATTTCCGGTTTCGTGTAGATTTCGTGTAGATGGGACGATTATCTCGGCCAAACACTATCATGTTCTTGAAGTCACCTCTCGATTTATTTTTCCCCAGACAGGAGTTCCACCCTGTTCACTTGTTCTGATTGTTACAGGGTTGAATTACCAAGATTATTCTGTGAAATCTCTGAAACAACTGCTGTGGCTGTGTATGTAGTTTAATAAGATCATAAGTGACAGGAGTAGAATTAGGCCATTCGGCCCATCAAGTCTACTGCTCCATTCAATCATGGCTGATCTATCTCTCCCTCCTAACCCCGATCTCCTGTCTTCACCCCATAACCTCTGATACCTGTACTAATCAAGAATCAATCTATGTCGTAACAATATCCACTGACTTGGCCTCCACAGCCTTCTGCGACAAAGAATTCCACAGATTCACCACCCTCTGACTAAAGAATTTCTCATCTCCTTCCTAAAAAATCATCCTTTAATTCTGAGGCTATGACCTCTAGTCCTAGACTCTCCCACTAGTGGAAACATTCTCTCCACATCCACTCTATCCAAGCCTTTCACTATTCTGTATGTTTCAATGAGGTCCCCTTCTAATTCTTCTAAACTCCAGCGAGTACAGGCCCAGTGCCGACAAATGCTCATCATAGGCTAGCCAAGTCATTCCTGGGATAATTCTTGTGAACCTCCTCTGGACCCTCTCCAGAGCCAGCACATTCGTCCTCACATATGGTGTCCAAAATTGCTCACAATATTCCAAATGCGGCCTCACCAGCACCTTATAGAGCCTCAGCATTGCATCCCAATAAAGGGACATATCAGCCCGAGGGAGGTGCTTTGGTCGTCAAGGGCGCACCATACAGAAGTTCAAGCAGGAATCACCTTTGAAAAAAACACTGTTGTAAAGTCTTTAATTGTGTTGTTGATCACTTAGATGGCATTGGATGGATGATTAGAACATCTTAGTGTATTGCATATTATCATATGCAAGCAATTGTAATAGAATATAGAACAGTACAGTACAAGAACAGGCTTTTCAGCCCACAATGTCTGTGCTGAACATGATGCCAGACCAACTCCTATCTGCCTGTGCATAATTCATTCCCAGCAAATCCATTTACCTGCCCAAAAGTCTCTTAAATGCCAATACAGTATCTGGCTCAACCACCACCCCTGGCAGTGCGTCCAACACACTCGCCTGCCTCTGAGTGTGCGTTAAAAAACCCCAGCTTGCCCCGCACATCTCCTTTAATTTTGTTGAGAAAATTAGGTTTGATGTAACTATTGTAAAATACAAACTGATTACTGGTTAACATGCAACAAAAGCTTTTCAATGTACTTCAGTGCACGTGACAATAAACTGAACGCAAACTGATCAAAAATTTGAAAGGTTCAACCTCAGCTCTTTAGGCCAAAACCCATTTAATTCCCAACTGCTGGATCACAAATGTATAAAATGGCGCGGCCATCCTCTGGTAAATGGTTGTGAGTGCGCATTGAAAATATTTATCCTGACCGAACTGTGCTGCTGAACCAAAGGGAGATTCCCCGAACGCCAAAAATCTGTTGGAACATGGGTTGAAATTGTAAAGCAATCTGTAATTGCCCTCACAAGGTGATACCAAAATGAGTAATACCTTGAAGATGGACGCAAAAAGCTGGAGTAACTTAGCGGGACAGGCAGCATCTCCTTGAATTGCTGCACTCTGTGTGGTGAAGTTGTTCCCAATGTGTTGTGGGTAAAAAGAGTTTGGATGCGTTTTGACCCAATGCTAATAGACAATGGTTGCGGGAGTAGGCCATTCGGCCCTTCGAGCCAGCACCGCCATTCAATGCGATCATGGCTGATCATGAATGAATGAATGGAATTTTAATTCCAGGTCAGGATAACAATGAAAGTACTAAGGTATAAATGAGGAGAAAGCTATTTTTGAATACCTCATGGGGCAAAAATTAACAAGGGATGGCTCATCATTTTTCAAAATTTACAATGTTTAAAAGTTGAAAGCGTTCTACAATAAAGGGAGGTTTGAACTTGGAAACTGCAGAATAAAGGGGAAATGTTCAAGATATTTTAATTGGTTATTAGTATATGGCATGCTTTTCATTCATTTATGCATTCTAAGAAGCCACAGGAGAGATGGATAAGTATTTGAAAAGGCAACATTTTACAAGCAAGTAAATAAAAATGGAATTGACAGTTTAAATTGTAAATTGTTTCCTTATTTGCTGTAGTTTCTTTGATTTCCTCCCTTTCCGAAAATTCCTTGTATCTCTAAACAAGAAAAAGTATTGAAGATTAATCTAAATAACATTTTTGAAGAGAATAACTGAAAATGGTGAGAAAGCTCAAAAGAACGTAAAACGAAGCTGTAGCTGAAAAAAATGTTGGGTGTAAACCATGACTATTCTGCAGAAATACGATTGCATACATTTTCATGGTTTTAAATTACACTCTTTTCTTCTGTAAATTTATCCAATTCATAAAATTTCTGGTAAAGAAACGCTGCCCTCATTATGACTGGAACTGGAACAGAGATTTACAGAAAAGTTTTAGACCGTTTGTAAAGGAAACTCATGAAAAGCGAAGATAGACAAAATATGCTGGAGTAGCTCAGCGGGTCAGGGAGCATCTCTGGCGAAAATGGATAGGTGATGTTCTGGGTTGGGATCCTTCTTCAGAAGGGTCTGAAGAAGTGTCTTGACCCAAGACATCACCTATCCATTTTCTCCTCCGATGCTGCCTGACCCGCTGAGTTACTCCAGCATTTTGTGTTTTTCTTTGGTATAAACCTACATCTGCAGTTCCTTGTCATTTCATTAAAAGCAAAGTTGGACCACATTAATTGAAGATCCATCCTGTTCTCTTCCGCTAATGACTCTTTCATTGCTGAGTCACACTGACCCATGTACACTTTGGGATTTAACCCCATGGTACCTCAATCAACGAGCTGTTCGTGTTAGTCCAGGGTGTTTGAATGTAGTCGGTATCATAGGTGAGCTGTCCTTTACTTTGACCCAGTATCACAGCTTCCAATGAAGGTCACTGGACAGAAATTAGGAACAGGAACCATAGACAAGCTTTCTTTTTGCTGGTGTACGACAAAATACACACAATTGTAGCATCCCCTTGCGACCACTATAAGCTGAAGTTAGCTGTCTTGCATATATAGCACTTTGATTCAATGAGCATCTGGTTTAGTGCATGCTGACTTTAAAGGATGAATCATTATATCTTGAAAGTCACTTAGTCTTCATAACATAATTCTTATTTGAAAATGGTCTTATTTAGTATAGGTAAATGCATATTTTAGACAATGGACAATAGGTGCAGGAGTAGGCCATTTGGCCCTTCGAGCCAGCACCGCCATTCAATGTGATCATGGCTGATCATCCCCAATCAGTACACCGTTCCTGCCTTCTCCCCATATCCCCTGACTCCGCTATTTTTAAGAGCCCTATCTAGCTCTCTCTTGAAAGCATCCAGAGAATCTGCCTCCACCGCCCTCTGAGGCAGAGAACTCCACAGACTCACCACTCTCTGTGAGAAAAAGTGTTTCCTCGTCTCCGTTCTAAATGGCCTACTCCTTATTCTTAAACTGTGGCCCTGGTTCTGGACTCCCCCAACATCGGGAACATGTTTTCTGCCTCTTGTGTGTCCAAGCCCTTTTTCTGTGTAAGAGAACATTTTGGAGTGTGATAAGCCACATGGTGATTTCTGCTGATCTCTTTCCAATTGTTGGGCTATGATTAGTACCTTGGACTTTATATATAAAGAAACAAAAACAAAAATGTGGAGGTATCCTCTATGAAAACAAACGTTCGGCTGCGCTGAATATTGTGCTTAATTCTAGGCACCTATGAATGTGAACAGTTTATAAAGGAATTATTAACACGACCTCATGGAAAGGGACTATGATTGCTTGGACATGCTGGATAAACTTGGGTTGTTTAAGGGCCTGTCCCACTCTGGCGACCTTATTGGCGAGTTTAGGAGAGTCTGCACTCGCCACAAGCTCGCAGCATGGTCGACACATGGTGGTAGGTGGTCTCTGGTAAGTCTCCTTCATGGTCGAGAGGAGTTCCCACAAAGTGGTCACTACTTGCGGCCTCAGTTTGGTCGAGGAAGATTTTCAACAAGCTGAATATTTTCTGTGAGTAAAAATTGGTCGGCATGGAGAAAATCCATACTTTTGAACTCGTAGTGGGGTTGCCATGTCGTTGTAGGTAGTCCAGGTAGCCGTAGGTAATCTCCTTTGCTGACCGGGCATTTTATGCTCATTGGGGGAAAAAAGCGTAAGCACGAGTTTTCAGAACCAAGGAAAACCGACCTGTAATGTTAAATGCCCGCCAAACTTCACAGCTGTGTATCTCTGGCTTCTTAAAAGTTGTCTGGCTTCTTAAAAGTGTCTCCACTCCTTCTCCCCACCCCCCTTCTCTCCCCCCCTTCTCTCCCCTTCTCCCCCCCCCTTCCACCCCGCTCTTTAAAGGACTTACCGTGCACTGTGCCAGCCGTCTTTAACCTTCCTGTTTATCGCGGGTATCACCTTGGCTTTGCACCGTGTGAATTTCAGACGGCGCTCCCGCTTTCCCTGACCCCACCTTTGAGATGTGTGTGTGTGTGTGTGTGTGTGTGTGTGTGTGTGTGTGTGTTCGTTCAGCGCTGACGGTCGATCCAGCTTGCGGTTTTTCAGGCGAGTGCCCCCGAGCTTAAAGGTCGCAGACAGTTTGTTGAAAAGTCGAGTAAGTGGGACAGGCCCTTTAGTTTAGAGACACAGCATGGAAACAGGCCCTTCATCCCACCGAGTCCGCAACGACCAGCGACCCCCGTACATTGACACTACCGTACACGCACTAGGGATAATTTACATATATACCAAGCCCATTAACCTATAAAACTGTATGTCTTTGGAGTGTGGAGGAAACCAAAGATCTCGGAGAAAACCCAGGCAGGTCACGGGGAGAACGTACAAGCTCCGTACAGACAGCACCTGTAATCAGGATCGAACCCGGGTCTCTGGCGCTGTAAGGCAGCAACCCTACCCGCTGCGCCACTGTGCTGCCCTACACCAAAGATACTATAACGTTGAGGGGTAATTTGACATGCTGAGGTTCGTGAAGGCCTGAATGAAGTAAATTTGGACGGCACAGTGGCGCAGCCATAGAGTTGCGGCATTACAGTGCCAGAAACCCATTTTCGATCTTTGTTATGGGTGCTGTCTGTACATAGTTTTACATTCTCCCTTTGACTGCATAGTTTTTCTCCAGGTGCTCTGATTTTCCTCCCACATTCCAAAGACATGCAGCTTTGTGGGTTAATTGGCTTCTGTAAATTATCCCTAGTGTATAGGATAGAACTAGCGTACGGGTGATCGTTGGTGGCCGCTGACTCAGTGGGCTAAAGGGCCTGTTTTGCACGGCATATCTCTCAACTAAACTACAAAAAAGTTATGTCACTGGTGAAAGATTAAGATCACTTGGACAAATTTAAGGTAATTGGCAAAAGAAGGAAAAGATAACATAGGATGAAACATTTTCACCCACGGTATGGTTGTGATCTGGAAATCACTGGCAGAAAGGGTGGTGGTAGCAAAATCTTAAAAGTTGTCTCTTTTAAGTTTTAAGAAAAATGTGTGTGTGATGAGGAGAATTTGCATGGCTGTATCTTAGTACCAAGGACTTCAAAATGCTTTTATTGGTTTGATGGCATGAATGGGCTCATTCTTGATACAATGAATTTGGCTTAAATTGCTAATGTACTACTGATTTATAGATGCTGGACTTTGGACAAGTTTCCACTGTGCAGGATTTTCTAATCACTTTGCCTTCGTGCAATGCCGGCCTCGTAATATTAGGCTGTTTGATCCAAGGAATCATGGATGCTCTGATTGTAGACACGTCATCTGCATTAAACCAGCATCTGCAGTTCTTTCCTACACATGGATGCACTGATGCCAGTTTTAAAGTAAACTGGTGATTTAAAAAAAAAACAATTGCAATAAGTTAAATTTGATGCTCCAAGAAGATAATCCAGTCTTCTGTGCTTCTCCTTGTTTGCAGCTGGCTCTAGGCAGCTTTTTTGAAGAAGGTGGTGATGATGATGTTATAACCCTTCCTCAGCCTGAATCCAGCACCAGTTCCAGAACTGTGCCAAGGTGAGAGTATTATCGTCTTCTCATGTCATTCTTTATTCGATCACTCGCACATTATTCTCTTCTATCTTCTCTTTAAACCATTGATGCTTATTGAGGTATTGATATGCCACTATATCTGCTTTTTAATAGGTTTGTGGAATCATGGAAGTTGATATAGGAGATCATTTTGCCCAAAGTATCTATGCTGATCAAAATACCCTTTGTCTTCAACCCAATTCCCTGCTCTTCTCCCATAGCTCTGCTGTGTTCACCACATACTTTTTAATTGTGATCGCGTTTTCTTTTTCTGATACCCTTTCTCGTAGCAAAGTCTAGATTCTCATGGCTGATGGAGTGAATTCATGTTTTTCCCAACTCTGCTGCAATCCTTCCACTGATATACACAAATCTATGCATTCTAATTATTGACTTCATTGATTAAGAGAACATTTTTTTTTCTATCTTTGCTACTTGTGTATCTCAATCAAATCTTCCCCTCAGCCTTTTTTAAATCCTAAAGATGACAACTTTGGCCTCGAGAATCCCTCCATGTAACTACAATTTTCCAGTCTGGGCACATCTTCAAATCTCTGCAGCCTCTCTTGAGCTGAAATATTCTTCATGAGACGTGCCCAGAATTGTACGTGGTGTTTGAGCTCTAGTCTAATTCATCATGCCCCATTTGCTTTTGTATTCTGTGCCTCAATCAATGAAGGCAATTAGCTGTATACCTTCTTAACAATCTTTATCTATTTGTCCTGTGATCTTCAGAGATTTGTGGATGTGCGCTTCAGGACCCCTCTGTCCTTCTATATTTCTTATAGCCTGCCATTATTTCTGGGGGGTTTGATACTCAATGAGTACTGAAAGATTAAATCCAATATTCTTGTTTCTGTGTGGTGACTGAACATAGGAAACTTGTGGTGGCCACATAACATGTTTAATCCTTTTGCCCGCTGGTATTACAAAATAATGCCTATCTATAATGAAAATGGCTATGATTTGAAAATGTTTATTTCTATATCTTATGAACCATGCTTCCACCAGAGTATCAAATATTGAAAACTATTCTCTTCCCACACCCCATGCATTCGTTATTAGCAAAGTTAAAATCAACATGAAACACTAATCAGTCTTGTTTTTTTTCCATCTGAACATGGAATCTACAGCAATAAATTAACAGGGAAATGTTTAAAACCGTCTCAATTCGTTATTGCCTACAAATCATGTTATGGCCATCTTTGTGATTTTAATTATATTATTGAGGCTGAACAACACAATCTGACACCAGAATTTACGTCAACACGCGCAGTATCAAATCTATGTGTTTGTACTCCCATCATTAGGAATACAAAAGCTAATTGTAATTTTGTTGGTTATCTGCCTTAAAACAGTTCTTCATGACTCCATGGATGAAGTACACAGGATGTGAAGAATTCTCTGATTTGGCCATTGTAACAGAGTGGGAGTGCATGGGAATGATGAGGACAATAATTATAGTCATAGGGCTATGCAGCACAGAAACTCTTCCATTGCAGCAAGTTGCGTTATTGAGCTGGCCCCACTTGCCTGCTCCTGCTTGATATCTCACAATCTTTTCCCATCGATGTACCTGTACAAGTGTCTTTTAAATGTCATAATTTTACTTGCCTCTACTGCTTCCTCTGGCAGCTAGTTCCATATGCGCATCACTCTCTGTGAAAAGATTTCCCCCTTGGGTCCCTTTTCAAATCTTTCCCCTCTCACCGTAAACCTATGGCCTCTAGATTTGGATTCCTGTAAACTGGAAAAGGCTGGGTCTATTCATTTTATCTATGCCCCTCGTGATTTTATAAACCCCTCTAAGGCCGCCTCAGCCTGTTATGCTCCAGGGAAAAAAGTTCCTCGCCTATCCTGTTGTTCCTCGTGACTCAAACCTTCCAGACTCGCTAACATCCTAGTAAATAATTGTTATTACTTTTTGTAGTTCAGTAACATCCTTCTTATAGCAGGGCAATCAGAACTGTACACAGTGCTCCAAATGTGGCTGTGCTAGTATCTTGTACATTTGTAACACAATGCCCCAATTCCTTTTCTCGGTTCCCTGACCGATGGAGACGAGCATGCCGAAAACCTTCCTTCCCCTTTCTAGCTGTGTCCTCATTTTCATGGAACAATGTACCTGCACTCTCCAGGTCTTCCTGTTCTACAACACTCCCAGGGTCCTACCATTACTGTGCAAATCTTGGCCTGATTTGTGTTACCAAAATGCAACACCTCATATTTGTCCAAATTAAACTCCGTCTGTTATTCTTAGCTCCTGCTGTAATCTTGGATAACCTTTGTCACTGCCCATTATATACCTTTAGAAAGGAGATGAGGAATTTATTAGCCAGAGGGTGGCGATTCTGTAGAATTAATGAAAACAGATGGCGGTCGAGACCAAGTCCTTAGGTATTTTTAAAGCGGAGATTGACAGGATCTGCATTAGGTGTCAGGGGTTACTTGGAGAAGGCAGAAGAACAGAGATGAGAGAGTGGCGCAGTGGTAGAGATGCTGCCTTATAGCGCCTGAGACCCAGTTTCGATCCTGACCACAGTGCTGTTTGCACGTTCTCTCTGTGACTGTGTGGTTTTTCTCTGGGTGCTCTGGTTTCCTCCAACATTCCAAAGATGTGCAGGATTGTAGATTAATTGGCATCTATAAATTGTCCCAAGAATGTAGGATAGAACTAGTGTCTGGGCAATTATTAGTCAGCGTTGGCATTGTGGGCCGGAGGGCCTGTTACCATGCTGTATCTCTAAACTAAACTCAAGAGAAAGATAGATCAGCCAGGATTGAATGGTGGGTAGATTCGATGGGCCAAATGGCCTAATTCTGCTCCTATGACTTATGAACTTAACCATCAATTATAGTGCCATTTCCAAATTTGCTAACTATGCCACTTGCATTCACAGTGAAATTGTTAATATAAATGTCAAACAACAGTGGTCCCAGCACCAATGCTTGTTATTCGATTGCTTTTACATTTCCTTTTATAATGATATCCAGTTTGGTTTTGACTTTCTTTCTACCTTTCTGCCGCTGCCCTCACCTTTAAAGGCCTGTCTCATGAGTCTGCGGTCATTGGTGGCGAAACAGGAACTATCTACCGCTCCTGGGCCACCAGAGACCGCGGGCTGGGTCAAATGTACAATTCCGGGGCCGTGCGGCGTTGTTCCCAACACCGCACGGTGCTAAAAAAAAAACCAACACTGTCCAAAAATATGTTCCTACCGCACAGCCGCCGCCAGTGAGGTACGTGTGCGGCACGGTCACCGCCACAGCCGCCGCCAGTGCGGCACGAGCGCCGTGAGTCGAACCTGCACCGCCACAGCCGCCGCCAGTGAGGTACGTGTGCGGCACGGCCGCCGCCACATCCCCGCGATCCGAAAGACGTCCAGCCGAAACCGCAAGCTCGTTGAACCGGCCGTACTTGGCCCCCCGCGCAGCATCCGTGCGGCGCTCTCGTGGTTGCCGTGCGGTCCCCTCTTCCGGCCGGGCCGCGCTTCACTGCCAACGACCGCAAACCCGTGGGACACCTTCCAGATTAGTTTGCTGTTCCATCCAGAAATAACTTTGATGTGTCTCGTTTCAAATGTCTTCTTTAAATCAAAGTACATCGCACCATAACCCACAAAGCTTCGTGGGCTATAGTATGATGTACTTTGATTTGTTTAAAAAAAACATTTTAATCACTAGAGAATTGTCAGCTACTAGGCTGACTGAAAGCCTGTGGGAATATGGAAAACATTTTCAACCACTTCAAAAATACCCCCCATTTAATCCAGCCAGATGTGATTTAAGACCATTGATTTAATAGTCCAGCTGCAAAAGAGCTATAAGGAAGAGAAATGTGTTGATCTGCGGTAGATTATATTTATACTGGATTGAACTCATTGAAGAGCAGTGAGCAGTTTACAATATATATGCGCCCATTGTGGATCCGGTCAGAGTAGGACTAGCAGCATTTTTATATTCACCTCTAATATTTTATTACTGCTTTATAAGAGCCTACTTATTTTGCTACCGAATAAAATAAATAAAATCTGCTTTTAATATTTTTTTTATTTCTGTGTGTCGCTGTTAAAAGTGTATCATCACATCATTCACTGGTGTACTATATGGTAGCCATCCGTGCATTAGTTAACTTCATATCCTCAGAGGATTAGTTTATTGTTGCATACACCAGGGAGTAATGAAATTCCTTGTTCGCATGATGCTCATCGAGTAAACAATATACATGCGGTAATGATTAATACAACGAGTTCAAGATCATAGAACGGTGCAAAATGGAATCAGGCAACATGGAAACAGGCCCTTCGGCCCATCTCATTCATGCTGATCAAGATGCTCCATCTAAGCTGGTCTCATTTGCCTGCATTTGGGCCATTTCCCTCAACCTTTCCTGTTCAAGTGTCTTTTAAATGTTGTTATTGAGTGCAAAATCCAAGGGTTTTGAGGGTCAGAGTGGAGGAAATGTTATGACCAATTCTAACTGACTGAAGAAGAATGGTCAAGAAGTCCAGAAGCCAGTTGCAGATGGAGGCCTCAAGGTTAAGGTCCAGAGCTTATTTACAATTATGGTTGAAGGTTGAGCTGCAGTCAGTTAATAGCATCTTGACATGGCTGTTCTTATTGCAAATGTTATCCAGGACAGAATGTGCAAGAGGGAAGGCGTTCTCTGTAGACCTAATTTTTTCCTGTAAATGAATTGTTGGGGATCTAGATAGTTTATATTAGTTTGGAAATACAGCAAGAAAACAGGCCATTTAGCCCACCAAATGCATGCTTACCATCACCTTGCAGAGTTGAACTAGTTCTATGTTGTCCCACTATCCCATCCACTCCCTGCACACTAGGACAATTTTACAGAGGCCAATTTACCTACAAACCCGCATGTCTTTGGGTTGTGGGAGGACACTGGAGCACCCCGAAGTATTAACAGGGAGAACATGCGAACTCCATGCTGACAGTATGTGAGGTCAGGATCAAACCCGGGACTCTGCTGCTGTGAGGCAGTCGCTGCACCATTGTGTGTGGAAGATTGGTCCATTACCAATCTTTCAAAGCACTTCATTGACGTTGGAGATTCTGGGTGGTTGTCATTTGGGGCTGTAGTTGTTGAGACAGGTCACTTTATTTTTCTTGGGGGCTGAAATGATGGAGGCCAGGAGTGCTGAATATTGCTCAATGAAAGGCGGGTGTGTACGTGATTTAAGCCATTTATTTGATAAAATTAAATGCAGATAATCAGAAGCAATTTAATTTATGTAACTGAAGCAGAGGGTCTCTTATAATTGCAGTGACGTCCGAGTAACCTCATTCAGAGATTTGTGGAACGAAGAGAAAGATGACGATGATGATGAAGGCCAAAGGTCTGTAAAACTTTATTTCGCAACATATTCTGACGTTCTCTGATGCACATGAAAATCCTGCTTTTGAAACCAATGTTATCATACGTAATAAAAGGAAGTGTTGGATATACTCGTTAATCATAAAGAATCCTGTGGAAAGTGATGCTGTCTGGTCTGCTGAATACCACCAGGCTTTTCTGATTTTCCTTTCCAATTTTCTCTGGAATATACGTTTTCATGTTATGTCTTGTATGCAGACAGCGTAATTGAAAAGATACCTGAGATGAAAACATTACCGGTCCTGGGTCTAATTAGAAAGTGCTACTGAAGTGTCAACATGGATTTGTGCCTCTATTATTTTATGATTTCTACAGTGAATCAAAGGTAGTCAACACATTCTCTGACAAGGCTGACAGTTGTCTGATTATGTTTTAACTACATATTAGACCGTTGCTGGCTTTGATTTGTCTTTTTGCATACCTTTCATTCATTTGTTTCTTTGTACCTTTTCATATCTCTCGTTTCCCTCTCTCCCCTGACTCTCAGCCTGAAGAAGGGTCTTGACCCAAAACATCACCTATTCCTTTTCTCCGGAGATGCTGCCTGATCCACTGAGTTACTCCAGCATTTTCTGTCTATCTTTGTTGTAAACCGGCATCTGCAGTTCCTTCGTACACGTGCGGTCTGCTAGTCTCCAGTTGGATTCCCTTCATATTTTGCGAGATAGTCACTATTAACTTTCACCACTCATAGTGTGTTCAACCTGATGAGCAAATATGAATGGAATAATGCATCTTTGAAAGTTTAACCTGAAGGGGTTTTTAACTGTTAAAATTTAGTGAGGTTGGGAGCTGTGCTCTTCTGAAATGTGAGAAGATGCTAGTTTTAAATCGATGTTGGCTTGCATCTGCAAACATAATGAATTGGTAATTGAGGTGGCAGCAGGGGAGCAGTGACTGCTGCACTGGTACTGAGTGCATGGCCTCTAATGCAAAGCAAGGCTGACGTGGAGGAGAACTGAAAACGACTCCTGCTTAATTTGAATGTATGCACGTCAATAATTTCAATTAGACAATAGGTGCAGGAGTAGGCCATTTGGCCCTTCGAACCAGCACTGCCATTCAATGTGATCATGGTTGATCATCCCCAATCAGTACCCCGTCCCTGCCTTCTCCCCACATCCCCTGACTCCGCTATTTTTAAGAGCAACATAGAGGAGAAAAACACTTGTCAAAAAAAATGCTTTTGTGGGCCTTAACCGAACACTTATTAAAAGACGCAGATGAGTATATTTTGAGCCAAACCTCAACCCTTTTAAAAATAAACAGATTTATGACAAGATGCATATTGTCATGTCAGAACCCATGTTTCTTCTTGATGGTGCCAAAACTGTAATGGAAGCATGGTTAACGCATTATTTTTTGGTATAACATTTTTTTGGTATAGGCTATGCAGTAACAATAAAGTGCATGGAGAAATTTGAAACCTATGATTTGTATTTTCTAACCTTCGTCTACTTGTGAATCATAAATTCGCTTTGCAACCTTAGGATAAACTGAAAGTAGACAAAAATGCTGGAGAATCTAAGCGGGTGAGGCAGCATCTATGGAGCGAAGGAATAGGTGACGTTTCGGATCGAGACCCTGCTTCAGACTTCTTCATAGATGCTGCCTCACCCGCTGAGTTTCTCCAGCATTTTTGTCTACCATCGATTTTTCCAGCATCTGCAGTTCTTTCTTAATCATAGGATAAACTGAAAAGTATCTTCCCTAATGTAAAAAGTAAAATATTGATTTTTATAGTGCAATTGTATATATTTCAATGACATAAGATAACCCTGAACAGATTTCCAGACTGCTTTAGTTCACTCAGCTTCAGAATCAGCAGGTATTTTCATATACTCTGAGGGTATGTGGGAGGTATGAAGAGAGAGAGACACTGGAGTTGTTATACCCTCCTATTCACCTAAAGCCATTTCTAGTGAACAATAAACAATCCTTTGATGAAGATTGCAAGTAATATATAATTTGCTTTTCTGGCGTTTTCCTTTGCAGTCACTAAAATTATTATTTTCTCGAATGCATTTTCTATTGTATGGGCTGCATGTCTTTAAAGCACATGGTTTTGGGCTCACTGTGTGGGGAGGTCAGGTTGGGTTGTTTAAATGTTATAACATGCATGCAGTGGAATGTTAGGAATTGGAAACAAGCACTCTTTTGAGACAGCATTGTACATGTCTTCATTTTAAGTGTGCTGTTATGAGACATTTTATTTATTTTTTCATGAATTAATGGTACTTAATGAAGGATCATAAGAACATTGGCATTTAGCTGCACAGGGAAATATATTAATTGTCGAATCCTGCACATTCTTCAATGCCGATAGAGGTGGTGCAGCGGCAGCGTTGCTGACTTATGGCACCAGAGACCTGGGTTCAATTCTGACTAAGGGTGCTGTCTGTACGGAGTTTGCACGTTCTCCCTGTGACTGCGTGGGTTTTCTTTGGCTGCTCCGGTTTCCTCCCACATTCCAAAGATGCGCAGGTTTGCAGATTAATTGGCTTCTGTAAGCCTGTAGGATCGAACTAGTGTACGGGGATCACTGGTCGGCATGGACTCGGTGGACCGAAGGGCCTGTTTCCACGCCGTATCTCTAAAACTAAAACGACAACTAAATATTTGGCACCCGCTGAATATTTGTGGCTGTTAAGGCATAGACGAATCCTATGAAGGAAATCATTATTAAGTAGCAATTATATCGTTAGAACACACGACAATTTGATTTTCTATGTTATCAGTATGCAATGAATGATTATATTTCTAAGGTTTTATGCTGGTGGCTCTGAAAGAAGTGGGCAACAAATTGTCGGTCCTCCAAAAAAGAAAAATTCTAATGAAGTTGTAGAAGACCTTTTCAAAGGAGCAAAGGAACATGGTGCAGTTGCTGTTGAACGAGCTGGCAGAGGTCCTGGAGAATCCAGTAAATCTAAGGTGTGCACAATATCAGAGTGATTTACAGGCTTGTGATTAGCAAGGCACTTAATGTAGTACGTGTACCAATCTCATATCAAATGCTAATTTTTATAGCTATGATCAATTGCATTCCTGAACTGGACTGATACCTTCCAATAGTGATGTCTTAGAAACAGAGAAACTAGGTGCAGGAGTAGGCCATTGGGCCCTTCGAGCCAGCACCATTCAATATGATCATGGCTGATCATCCAAAATCCTTGGTATTGGTGTTCTTTCCTTTAGCAGTTTTTCTTCCTGTTATAATTGTAGAGGTAAAAGTGCTTTATTATTTTGCAGTTACATTTTAAACTTTTTTCAGGAATTATGTTTTAATAATGTTCATAATATCTCTGAAATTTAGTGTGGAACAGGATACACACAAGAAAAACAAATTGGACTCTGAATGCTGCAGAGGTTGGGAAAAGCCCAACAAATGAATGCCCACTATTTATGGCGGCACAGTGGTGCAGCTGGTAAAGCTGCTGCCTCACAGCACCAGGAACCCGAACTTGACCTTGGGTGGTGTCTGTGTGGATCCATGTTGATGTTTGTGCTCCACACAAAACTCAACCCTTTGTTTTCCATTCAACACTAATGTATCCCATCGCTGCCTGTAAATTCCCCGAAAGATAGTGATTTTTCACCACTCAGTATAAAAGGTTTTCTCTAAAACACCCCTAATCGATTCATTAATGACTGACTTGTATTGGTCCTGATTTTACTGACATGGAAATGCCTCAAATTTACCCTTTCAAACCCTTTCATAATTTTGGTGATATCTATCAAATCTCTGCTCCGCCTTTGCCGTTCTGGAAAAAAAATATTTTTATTGATATCTGGTTTGGTATCATTCTATTGAATCTTTTTTGTTGTAATTGCTTCAATATGGAGATTCAAACTGTTTGTGAACTCACTGTTCACAAGTGTATCGATTTTTATTTTTTATTATTTTATTTTCAGGCAAGGGTTGCCTTTGCACCAAAATTCTTGCTGGATGTTGCAGTCAGACTTTATCCTTAAGCACTCATTCCATGGGCGGTTCAATCTGTTCTGGAACCCCTTTCAGCGTAACGCCGCTAAGACCAGTTGCAGAACCTCACTTAAAATAGTTAACGGAAATTGATCAGTGCCACACTACATGGTTTTTCTTTCACTGTTGGCTCACTGGATTTCCTACAGCTGCACCCTGGTATCAATGTGTTTGCTTTCAGTTTCAGTTTTGCTGCTGATGTTATCTCTGTAATTTAGAAAGTTAACGATGTTGGATTTGCCTTGAATAAAAAAACTCTTTTTTATTGCCAAGCTGTGCAACTTAACCTCTGTGTTTTCAAAAGCCGTTCGGTGGTGGCGGTTACCGTTTGGGAGCGACTGAGGGGGAGCAGTCTGCATATGTAACGGGGGAGAGGAGATCAGATTCTGCACAAGATGTAAGTCTTATGAGAAGATGTATAATGTCTTCAATATAACCCAAGTTTCTGTTTGATAGTGACAAGAGTGCAATGGAAGTATGGTTCATTATTTTGGTATAAAATGTTAGGAATAAGCTACATAGTAACAATAAAGTGTATGGAGATATTTTGAAACCTATCATTTGTATTTAGTTGTTTGAGAAGGAACTGCAGATGCTGGTTTAGTCCGAAGATAGACACAAAAAGCTGGAGTAACTCAGCGGGACAGGCAGCATCTCTAGAGAGAAGGAATGGGTGACGTTTCACTTCGAGACCCTTCAGACTGGTTAGGGATAAGGGAAACTAGAGATATAGACGGTGATGTGGAGAGATAAAGAATAATGAATTAAAGATATGCATCTTTGTCCACTTGTTAAAATTCCCTTTGCAACTTGAGGAGAAACTGAAAAGTGCCTTTAGTTTAGTTTAATTTATTATCACGTGTACCGAAGTGCAGTGAAAAGCTTTTGTGGCGTGCTATCCAGTCAGCGGTAAAACAATAAATGATTACAGTCGAGCCATCTGCAGTGTACAGATGCATGATAAAGGGAATGTCGTGAATAACGTTCAGTGGAATATAAAGCCAGTAAAGTCCGATCAAAGATAGTCTGAGGATCTCCCAACGAGGTAGATAGTAGTTCAAGATGGCTCTCTAGTTGTTGGCAGTCCTGCCAACAATTTTCCTAATGTCTTCCCTAATGTCCTAATAAAAAAAGTTGTTTTTTTAGTGCAATTGTATATATTTTAATCTATTGTATTCTATTGTAATTTTAATGACATAACATGACCCTGATCAACTCTCAGCCTGCTTTAATTGGAACTTGCCTCAACTACCTCCTCTGGGAGTAAAAGAAAAAAACAAAACAGATACTATCGCAACGTTTAAGAAACATTTAAACAGTTACATGGATAGGATAGGTTTAGGGAGATATGGGCCAAGCGCAGGCAGGTGTGGCTAGTGAAGATGGGACATGTTGGTCGATGTGGGCAAGTTGGGCCGGTGAACAGTATTCATGCTGTATGTCTCTGTGATTCTATATCTCAGGCTTCAGAATCACCATGTTTTATCCATCTATTTTTGTATTAGGGAGGTGGGGAGGAGAGACTCAATATTTATTCCCCACTTTTATTCACTTGAAGCCATTTCTAGTGAAGTACATAGTTCGCCTTTGAGTCACGTGGACACCTAACCAGATAGCAGTAGCAGGCCTTCCCTGAAGGAATAAACCACTTGGTTTAATCATGGGCTTAACTTTGATCCCATGAACTCTGGGTTACTATAACCACAAGGCTAATGTGTGCTTGTAAACAGGAGGAAAGAAATTAGTTGATTCTGATCAATAAGTAACAAAATACCTATTAAAACACTCTGAAGCAAGTTCAAATATTAAGAACCTGGAGATAGTTATATTTAATTCACTTAGTGAAAATGTTATTCCTCAAAGTAGAAGATTAAGTGGTATGTTTCCAAATACTTGCACTTTCTGAGCAGTATATTAAACATTCTTGCGTTCTTAAATTGCCAACATTATTGCTGGTAAGTTTTGAGGTAGATCAGCTATAATTAGACAGTTTACTTGGTACAAATTTCCAGTGTTTACAGAAGGGATCGTTTTTTTCCATAGAGCAACAATGATTTGGATTGTACATTATCCAAAAAGACATATTTTATCAAATTCTGTATATTTTTGCATTTTATTTAACAGGTTCATGTTATACTGAAGCTTTGGAAAAGTGGTTTCAGTGTTGATAATGGTGAGCTGAGAAATTATACTGACCCGACAAATGCTCAGTTTTTAGAAGCTATTAGGCGAGGGTAAGTGGCTTTTTGCTTGCGTTTGGTTACGTATGTGTATGTTAGGATTTTATTTTCTGCCTTAATGTTTGTCCTTGTGCAAAGTAACTTCTCTGAGATAAAAGCACAAAGTGCTGGAAAAATACTCGGCAGTTCAGGTAGGGTATGGACATTGAAATATGTGATGTTTGACAGCATCCTGACCTGAAATATCATCTGTCTATTCCCTCCACAGATTCCAGCATCTGCACTTTCTTGTGCATCCAACTCGTCTGGGATAATTGGTTATAGATAAATTATGAATGCAGCAGCTAATTTGTTTTAAAGTTGACTAACGGTTAAAACATGGAAATATTTAATTTGCTTTTGGTTTGCTAGTTGGATGCAATTTGCAAAAATGTGACACCTGGTGGACATCCTTGAGACTGAACTAATTGTTTGTAGTTCATCATGTTGCCACTGGAGGCATGAATTAATGCACAGCAGAGTTATCTCATAATCTGATTCTTTGAATTGGCCATTGGAAGTGGAAGTAACTATTAACTAAAAATAGGACTTAAAAATGTAAATTTAATCAACTAAATAGGTTAACATTTGGACACAATAGGTCATTCAGGAAGAGTTTTTCTCCGGTAGAAGAATTTAGAATTAGGGGGGCTTTTAAAAGAGGTCATCAATTTAAAACATGAGGTAAAAGGTTTTCCTCACAGAAGTTCCTGAGTCTTTGGAATTTTTCCTCAAAAGACAGTAGAAGCGAAGGCTAAGTATATTTTTAACTCATTGTCGGTAAATTGTGGATATACAGGAGAGTGAAGAGTTATTCTGAATAATAATAGCCATCAGATGTTATTTCAGGTGTGGTCTCGCCAAAGCCATGAGGTTTAGCACAAACTCTCACTCCGATCCCCCTTGCGGCATTCCCAACATTGCAATGATCTGCTTAATTCTTGTATTTGGATGCTAAATTGGTGTTTCTTGTATGAAGGCCCCCAGATCTCACATGACATTGATATTTTTAATAGACTAACAATACTAAAGTCATAATATAAATCGAAGGCAGACACAAAAAGCTGGAGTAACTCAGCGGGACAGGCAGCATCTCTGGAGAGAAGGAATGGGTGGCGTTTCGGGTCGAGGCCCTTCTTCAGCTTTTTGTGTCTACGGTTTAAACCAGCATCTGCAGTTCCTACTTACAAATAATATAAATCGATTCAAGTAATTTCCATTGATTTTCTTTGTATAGAATAGGCTGCAAGCAGTGGATGCATTAAATCACTGTGAACAGTTTTAGGATTTTGGTATAAACTATGAAGTAGCTGGCAGCGTCTCTTGGATTTTGATGTAATCTAAGTTTAGTTTAGAGATACAGTGTTGAAGCAGGCCCTGAGTCCACACCGACCAGCATTCACCCATGCACTGGTTCTATCCTACACATTAGGAGCAATTTACAGAAGCCAATTAACCTACAAACCTGCACATCTTTGGAGTGTGGGAGGAAACCGGAGCAGCCGGAGAAATCCCATGCAGTTACTGGGAGAACGTACAAACTCCATTGAAATAAACAGCATCTTTGGTCAGGATTGAACCTGGGTCTCTGGCACTGTACGACAGCAACCTTACCGCCGCCCTAAGTTTGAGCAAAGAAGTTCAAAGTTTCTGTAAATAACAGAAATGACAATAAATGGTGTTTCATTTGTTTTATTACCACTGCAAGTAACCGTGTTATAATTATTTATTATTCCTTTGCATGGAACATCGAGTAAAAGGAAAGATGAAATGTTTAGATAGGTCCACATTTAAATCTATTGGAGTGAGTATCTCTTTCTTTTGCCTCTGGCAGTGAGATTCCGCTGGAGCTGCGGAGATTGGCTCGAGGTGGGCAGGTGAACTTGGACATGGAGGACCATCGCGACCAAGACTTTGTGAAGTCAAAGGCAATGTTTAAGGCGTTTGGAGGCGAAGGACAAAAGTTGGGGAGGTAATGGCGATAATTTGCTCAAGTTTCTTACCGAGTCAATAACTTAAACACTTTTAGGGAGATTAAATTTAAAAGACAGCATAAATCGTTGCAGCATGTCTCTGCAGAATAATGTTGGGTATTTTTGTGTAACTTTCTCCTTACTTTGAGAAATGGAGTAAGTTGATGCAGTAGCTGTCTCCTGGTTGATAAATTGGCAGCAAGTTATAGAGAATTACATGGAACTAAAGTGTTTGGACAACACTGGTCAGCTTTACAAATTGCACCAATGCATTTGGGGTAAGTCTCAAATAAGACAAAATAAATTCTTTCTCCTCGCAAGTTCCGATTAAATCTTTCCCCCCGCCTTGAATCAATGTCCTCGAGTTCTTTATTTCCCCACCCTATGATTAATCTTTTCTCATCTAAAAGTTCACTATCCCTTAGAATTGTTTCCAATAATTTCCCCCCACAATAGTCAAACTAGTTGGCCTATAATTAATCTATCCATTTCTACTTTTTTAAAGCAGTACTCAACTCCACTCCTGTAGTCAGGTATACTATTTCCATCTTCCCAAATCCTCCTGTTTTCTTCTGTTTAGGAATTATCACGTTGTAGGCCCTCCTTATCTGATCTCTAGCCTATTGCAGTTCCCATATAGCCTCTGAAGAAAGACACAAGATACTGGAGTAGCTCAACGGGTCAGCAAGCATCTCTGGAGAAAAAGGATGAGTGGTATTTTGGGCCAGAACCCTTCTTCAGACTGAAGAGGGGTTCCGACCCGAATTGTTACCCATTCTTTTTCACCAGAGAAGCTGCCTGACCCGCTGAGTTATAGAGAATAGACAATAGGTGCAGGAATAGGCCATTCGGCCCTTCGAGCCAGCACCGCCATTCAATATGATCATGGCTGATCATCCACAATCAGTACCCCGTTCCTGCCTTCTCCCCATATCCCCTGACACCGCTATCTTTAAGAGCCCTATCTAGCTCTCTCTTGAAAGTATCCAGAGAACCGGCCTCCACCACCCTCTGAGGCAGAGAATTCCACAGACTCACCACTCTCAGTGTGAAAAAGTGTTTCCTCATCTCCGTTCTAAATGGCTTACCCCTTATTCTTAAACTGTGGCCCCTGGTTCTGGACACCCCCAACATCGGGAGCATGTTTCTTGCCTCTATTGTGTCCAAACCCTTAATAATCTTATATGTTTCAATAAGATACCCTCTCATCCTTCTAAACTCCAGTGTTTCCAAGCCCAGCCGCTCCATTCTCTCAGCATATGACAGTCCCGCCATCCCGGCAATTAACCTTGTAAACCTAGGCTGCACTCCCTCAATAGCAAGAATGTCCTTCCTCAAATTAGGGGACCAAAACCGCACACAATACTCCAGGTGAGGTCTCACTGGGGCTCTGTACAACTGCAAAAGGACCTCTTTGCTCCTATACTCAACTCCTCTTGTTATGAAGGCCAACATGCCATTCGCCCTCTTCACTGCCTGCTGTACCTGCATGCTTACTTTCAGTGACTGATGAACAAGGACCCCCAGATCCCATTGTATTTTCCCTTTTCCCAACTTGACACCATTTAGATAATCTACCTTCCTGTTTTTGCTACCAAAGTGGATAACCTCACATTTATCCACATTAAACTGCATCTGCCATGCATCTGCCCACTCACCCAACCTGTCCAAGTCACCCTACATTCTCATAGCATCCTCCTCACAGTTCACACTGCCACCCAGCTTTGTGTCATCTGCAAATTTGCTAATGTTACTTTGAATCCCTTCATCTAAATCATTGATGTATATTGTAAATAGCTGTGGTCCCAGCACCGAGCCTTGCGGTACCCCACTAGTCACTGCCTGCCATTCTGAAAGGGACCCGTTAATCCCTACTCTTTGTTTCCTGTCTGCCAACCAATTTTCTATCCATGTCAGCACTCTACCCCCAATACCATGTGCCCTAATTTTGCCCACTAATCTCCTATGTGGGACCTTATCAAATGCTTTCTGAAAGTCCAGGTACACTACATCCACTGGCTCTCCCTTGTCCATTTTCCTAGTTACATCCTCGAAAAATTCCAGAAGATTAGTCAAGCATGATTTCCCCTTCGTAAATCCATGCTGACTCGGACCTCCAGCACGGTCCATCTTCGGTATAAACCAACATCTGCAGTTCCTTCCTACACATTTTGGCTAGTCTCAGAAGAAGTGTGGTTAAGTGAATGCCAACATCTAAACAGAACAAATATGAGATTGCAACTAAAGACACCCCATATCTTTAGTGTCTCTTCAGATTCCAGGACGAAATTTGCTTTGAATATAATATTTATTTTCAGTAAGCTCAGTATATGTGCCCTATTTCGTCTCATCTGATGCCTGTTTTCGGAAATTTGCATTTGTGCTCAGTTTAAGTCCAAGGAATGATCTGTTTTTATCAATTTAACTATTGCGCTCTGCCCCTTTCCTGACACCTTTTAAAGCTGTGTAGGAAGGAACTGCAGATGCTGGTTTAAACCAAAGCCGTTTAAAGCTGTGCTGGTTACCAAGGAAGATTGTATGTGAGATAATGGCGTAATGTACTCTTGTGGTCATGAGATAACCCCTGGGTCCAGGTCGCTGGCAGATAGCAGCAGGAAATGGTTATTTTTTAAATCTTGTCAACGACTGCATACATAGAGCTTCTAATGAAGCTGCTCAAAATGTATGTGATGGGGCAGCTGACTTATTTCCATATAAACTAGTTAGATCAACGCCACCCTTTCCCCAAACAATTAAACATGCAGCAACTTGTTATGTCTATGGCATGCTTTCCTACAGCTCTAAGATAGGATGATATTCCAGCTATTAATCACAGTGTAAGTGGAGAAGTTGTCTTTTGTTAGTGGTTGCTTGTGCTCTAGACTATTATCTGAATGGTGGCCGATTAGGAAAAGGGGAGATGCAACGAGACCTGGGTGTCATGGTACACCAGTCATTGAAAGTAGGAATGCAGGTGCAGCAGGCAGTGAAGAAAGCAAATGGTATGTTAGCATTCATAGCAAAAGGATTTGAGTATAAGAGCAGGGAGGTTCTACTGCAGTTGTACAGGGTCTTGGTGAGACCACACCTGGAGTATTGCGTACAGTTTTGGTCTCCTAATCTGAGGAAAGACATTCTTGCCATAGAGGGAGTACAGAGAAGGTTCACCAGACTGATTCCTGGGATGGCAGGACTTTCATATGAGGAAAGACTGGATAGACTCGGCTTGTACACGTTGGAATTCAGAAGACTGAAGGGGGATCTTATAGAAACTTACAAAATTCTTAAGGGGTTGGACAGGCTAGATGCAGGAAGATTATTCCCGATGTTGGGGGAAGTCCAGAACTAGGGGTCACAGTTTAAGGATAAGAGGGAAGACTTTTAGGACCGAGATGAGGAAATCATTTTTTACACAGAGAGTGGTGAATCTGTGGAATTCTCTGCCACAGAAGGTAGTTGAGGACAGTTCATTGGCTATATTTAAGAGGGAGTTAGATGTGGCCCTTGTGGCTAAAGGGATCAGGGGGTATGGAGAGAAGGCAGGGATGGGATACTGAGTTGGATGATCAGCCATGATCATATCAAATGGCGGTGAAGGGCCGAATGGCCTACTCCTGCACCTATTTTCTATGTTTCTATAATCTTTGCTTCCTAGTCTGGCAGAAGTAGTCTAACTTGAAGTACAGGTTTTGATTTAACCTTTTCTAATCTATTTTGTAATCAATAGGTTGCCGTGTGTCTGCGTTTTTTAAGATTAAATAATTCTTAGTAATTCAGTTTTTGGTATTTGCCTCTTGGCTGTTCTCTAGGTGTGGATGTTTTATTAATTGTTTCCACGTGCTTTTACACTGCAAAACATGAAAGTTGTTGAGTTTCCATGGCTTGTCAGTTGGTTGAAGGTCCAGCTAATACTATGATTACCCATGGCTATGACTACAATTACACTACTTAGCCACAAGTATGAAAATATCATAAGCTCATAACTGGCAGGAGCAGAATTAGGCCATTTGGCCCATCGTCTAGTCTGCCATTAAATCATGGCTGATCTATCTCTACATCCTAACTCCATTCTCCTGCCTTCTCCCCATAACCCCTGATATCTGTACTAATCAAGAATCTATCTATCTCTGCCGTAAAAATATCCATTGACTTGGCCTCTACAGCCTTCTGTGGCAAAGAATTCCACAGATTCACCACCCTCAGACTAAAGAAATTCCTCCTCATCTCCTTCCTAAAGGAACGTCCTTTAATTCTGAGATTATGACCTCTGGTCCTAGACTAGTGGAAACATCCTCTCCCCATCCAGGCCTTTCACTATTCGGTAAGTTTCAATGAGGTATATCTTGCCCTGGATCATTTTAACCAGGTGACTATCACATTTCCTTATCATTCTGTGTTTCTACATTCATGCATTTATTTATACGTATAATGGTGAATTCTTGAAGTTACTTGTTTAATCTGGTTTTTATCACTATTTCCCTGAAGTTGACCCTTTGAAACATTGATCTGAAAATTATTTTATTCCCATTATTTTACATTTGATCATGTCATGGTTTCAGGGGATACCACTAGATAAAGATGATATCCACTAGATAACGATGTCTCCCCTGGAATCCCTCACACGGGCATGGGAAGCAGTACTGTCTGAGATTCAGGCCACTGTACAGTAGGTCGATTATAATCCGTTAGCATGATCTGTTTGTTTGAACATATGTACCTCTTTTTCCCTCACAATAATGTCCACCCTTTGACTCGATAGTCAGCAGCAAATCCATATTATTGTTTGTCTTGCACAACGTATCTCCAGTCAGTTTGGAAACATTCCCTACCAGTGCTTCCTAAAGATTCAAGTTACTTTCCCTTATTATCCACACATTGTTCCGTTTCTGTACTCTCTTGATATTTATATGTTGCTCCAATTAGTGTTGCCAAGTGGCTCTGATTATTAACCACGGGGCAAATAACCCTGTTTGTGTTTCTGGTTTGCAGTGCCACTCCTCAACTGGTGACTACAACTACTCCAGCCCAGCAAGCGGAAAATGAAGCCAAGGCCAGTTCTTCTATAAATCTAAGTGAATCGGAACAAACTACCAGTATCCAGATACGACTTGCAGATGGGGGGCGTCTTGTTCAGAAGTTTAACCTCACACACAGGTAGGATGATGGGAACCAATGTGATTTTGAAGATAAACAGTCACAAAGTGCTGGAGTAACTCAGCGGGTCAGGCAGCATCTCTGGAGAACATGGATGGGCAATGTTTCGGATCAGGACCCTTCTGCGGAATAATTATTTTCATCAGCGGATGTTGCCTAACTCCAGCACTTTGCGTAAACCAGCATCTGCAGTTCTTTGTTTCTACATTCTACATTCCTTATTTTGAAGACCATTTCTTGATGTCTTAATTAACTTAAAGAAGCCTATGTATAAAATATTGTAGTCTGTTAGTTCCCACATCGCCCCTGCATAACCGCACACACGTTTAGTTTAGTCTAGCGATGCAACATGGAAACAGGCCCTTTGGCCCATCGAGTTCACGCCGACCAACAATCTCCCTGTATAATAGTTTGCTCCTACACTCGAGGGGCGATTTTCATTAGCCAATTAACCTACAAACCAGCACATCTTTGGAATGTGGGAGGAAACCCGAGCACCTGGAGAAAACGCACATGGTCACAGCGAGAATGTGCGTTTTCTCCAGGCAGCATCCGTAGTCAGGATCGATCCCCGGGTCGCTGGTGCTGTAAGGCAGCAACTCTACCATTGTGCCACTGTGCCACAAGTACTATAAACATTTACACTGAGCTGACTTAGACACCAAATGGGAAGGGAAAATGGAATTGATTTTTCTTTCTGCTTTATTGTAGCTGATATAACTGTATTGTTAGTACCTTATCCGGGAGTCATAATTCAAGATTAAATTTAACCCTGGCAACTGAACTATTCTACAATGGTTATGATTTAATTGATAGAATCTTCTGTGGTTCACATAGAAAACTTGGCAGTATGTATTTATCCCTGTGATCCTTCAGAATTAATGCCAGTTGTTAGTTTTGTGCCCCGTTCGTACCTGAGCTGAGATAAATCAACATCGGAAAATAAATTGAATCTCTCATAATCTGATAGTCTTTGCCTTATTGTGCGATGTTTTCAAGAGTTAGCTAGCTGAGGACTAACGGAATCAAGGGATGTGGGGAAAAAGCGGGAACAGGGTACTGATTTTGGATGATCAGCCTGGCTCCAAGATAAATTCTTCCTGTAGTGTGAATAAGGTTATAGAAAGAATTTATTTATAACTTATTGCGCCAAGCTGTGGGAGTGAACATGCAGACAAGCCCCTCGCCTTTTCCCTTTTTATTTATCGTCATTTCAGAATTGGGCCTATAATGACCAAAGATAACTCACCAAAATTCTAAGCAGAGTTTTTATTTCTGTGTTTGAATCCCAAAGTGGAAAAATAAGATATGGGCCAAACGCAGGCAGGTGGAACTAGTGTAGATGGGACATGTTGGTCAGTGCAGGCAAGTTGGGCTGAGGAGCCTGGTTCCACGCTGTATATACTGTATAACATAGCTAGCTTTCTAAACATGACAGCTAAAATTAGTAGGAAGGAACTGCAGATGCTGGTTCAAACCGAAGATAGACACAAATGGCTGGAGTAACTCAGTGGGCCAAGCAGCATCTCTGGAGAGAAGGAATGGGTGACGTTTCGTGTCAAGACCCTTCCTTGGACATCTTCAGTCTGAAGAAGGGTCATAGATACATACATAGATACATAGAAATTAGGTGCAGGAGTAGGCCATTCGGCCCTTCGAGCCTGCACCGCCATTCAATACGATCATGGCTGATCATCCAACTCAGTATCCCGTACCTGCCTTCTCTCCATACCCCCTGATCCCTTTAGCTACAAGGGCCACATCTAATTCCCTCTTAAATATAGCCAATGAACTGGCCTCAACTACCCTCTGTGGCAGAGAGTTCCAGAGATTCACCACTCTCTGTGTGAAAAAGTTTTTCCTCATCTCGGTCTTAAAGGATTTCCCCCTTATCCTTAAGCTGTGACCCCTTGTCCTGGACTTCCCCAACATCGGGAACAATCTTCCTGCATCTAGCCTGTCCATCCCCATAAGAATCTTGTACGTTTCTATAAGATCCCCTCTCAATCTCCTAAATTCTAGCGAGTATAAGCCAAGTCTATCCAGTCTTTCTTCATATGAAAGTCCTGACATCCCAGGAATCAGTCTGGTGAACCTTCTCTGCACTCCCTCTATGGCTATAATGTCCTTCCTCAGATTTGGAGACCAAAACTGTACGCAATACTCCAGGTGTGGTCTCACCAAGACCCTGTACAACTGCAGTAGAACCTCCCTGCTCCTATACTCAAATCCTCTTGCTATGAAGGCCAACATACCATTCGCTTTCTTCACTGCCTGCTGCACCTGCATGCCTACTTTCAATGACTGGTGTACCATGACACCCAGGTCTCGCTGCATCTCCCCATTTCCTAATCGGCCACCATTTAGATAATAGTCTGCCTTCCCGTTTTTGCTACCAAAGTGGATAACCTCACATTTATCCACATTATACTGCATCTGCCAAACATTTGCCCACTCACCCAGCCTATCCAAGTCACCTTGCAGTCTCCTAGCATCCTCCTCACAGCTAACACTGCCCCCCAGCTTAGTGTCATCCGCAAACTTGGAGATGTTGCTTTCAATTCCCTCGTCCAGATCATTAATATAAATTGTAAATAGCTGGGGTCCCAGCACTGAGCCTTGTGGTACCCCACTAGTCACTGCCTGCCATTGTGAAAAGGACCCGTTTACTCCTACTCTTTGCTTCCTGTTTGCCAGCCAGTTCTCTATCCACATCAATACTGAACCCCCAATACCGTGTGATTTAAGTTTGTATCCTAATCTCTTATGTGGTACCTTGTCGAAAGCCTTCTGAAAGTCCAGATACAACACATCCACTGGTTCTCCCCTATCCACTCTACTAGTTACATCCTCGAAAAATTCTATAAGATTCGTCAGACACGATTTACCTTTCGTAAATCCATGCTGACTTTGTCCAATGATTTCACCACTTTCCAAATGTGCTGCTATCCCATCTTTAATAACTGACTCTAGCAGTTTCCCCACTACCGATGTTAGACTAACTGGTCTGTAATTCCCCGTTTTCTCTCTCCCTCCCTTCTTAAAAAGTGGGGTTACGTTTGCTACCCTCCAATCCTCAGGAACTACTCCAGGAACTACTCTCGACTCGAAACGTCACCTATTCCTTTTCTCCAGAGATGCTGTCTGACCCTCTATGTTACTCCCGCTTTTTGTGTCTACATCTACATCTGAAATTAGAATTTGGTGATTTTATTGTATTGGCTCTTTGTTAAAGTTTTGTTTATGAAATGAATGCAGTGATGCTTTCATGAAAGACATTTTGGGTCAGCAACCACAATCCGCCCATGATGTAAATAATGAATCATCTTGGCTCTCGTAATGCCATTCAGAGGTAGAGGCGTTGGTCAGGACACTGTGACCAGATTCTTCTTCTTCTCTTTAAGTATCGCAAAAGTCTCCTCTTCATTTTTTTGCATAACCCCCTCGAGTTGACATCTAATCTGAAGGATTCTGGATTGAACATTTCACTCACTCACAAAAATGAACTTGAATGTCTGCAGGCAGTTCAATCAATGAAGTTAGAACTCTGGCTGAGTATGTTCAATGGTACTTTAATGTCACAGGTACTGAGGTCATAAGTGATAGTAGAATTGGGCCATTCGACTCCACCATTCAATCATGGCTGATCTATCTCTCCCTCCTAACCCCATTCTCCTGCCTTCTCCCCATAACCTATGACACCTGTACTGATCAAAAAAATCTATATCTCTGCCTTAAAAATGTCCACTGACATGGCCTCCACAGCCTTCTGTGGCAAAGACTTCCACAGATTCACCACCCTCTGACTAAAGAAATTTCCCCTCATCTCCTTTCAAAACATGCGTCCTTTTATTCTAAGGCTAAATCTGTAGAGAGCCTCGAATTTATTGTAAACGTGTGAAGAAACGTAACGGGTGTTTTCCTCTTGCCTGCAGGATTCAGGATATTCGGCATTTTATTATCGATGCCCGCCCAGCTCTGGCTTATACTCCATTTGTGCTGATGACCACCTTCCCCAGTGAAGAGCTGACAAATGAGGACAAAACCGTAAAAGATGCCAACCTGATGAATGCCGTAATAGTACAGAGGCTGAAATGAAAGCCATCTCCGTCAAACCTTCCGTTTGTGGAGTACTTGAACTGTTCAGACTTTCCATTAGTTAAACTCACTGGTTGTGATAAATTGGAGACAATGCTTTTAGACAAAACTGTTTACCCTTGAGGTTATTCATGTGCTCATTCGGTTACACAGCTTTCGGCGTGACTTTGTGATAAAACTTTAATTGCGCATTTGATTTATAATTTTTTTTTGTTGCCGTTTTTAAGTGAAAACATTACACATTTGAAGTTCAAATTCACCAATATAAGTTGATGCATCCCAACTAACTCTAATTTTCTGTGACTGCTATGTATAGGAGAAGATGTACCTTGATAGAACATTGCATTCTAAAAATCAACTTTAAAACATACTATGTTTGTGAAATGGGTCCTGTACCAAGCATTGTTCATTTTGTACACTGCTACATTGAATGAATAATCTGACAACAATGTTATTGTGAGTTTTATTTTCAGCCTGGGTTATGACTTTCTTTGTAGAATGGTTTGCAGAAAAATGATCACCAATTGTTTTAATTTTTTTCCCCCTCCCCTTCTTCCCCCCCCTATGTCCTTTGAGGTTTCATAATGCACTTCAGTTGTTGTTGACAATTAGAGAGATTGTCCTCATTTTACCCCATCTTGTTGCTTAATGTAATTCCATTTATTAGATCATAAAATGAGTTTGTTTTTCAAAAATCCTCCTCAAGTTGACATTTAAGTTTCATTTTAGCAATGATTTGGGACTTAGAATTTCTTCCATTTTGACTGAAGACATTTTTTTTACTTTCTGTATGTGGACATTCACTAACCAGTGGAAAGAACCCAAGAACTGTATAACTCTTCTTTATCTCGAAAGCCTCATGTAGTAATCGGATATAGAATCGGAATCAAACCCCATCCGTTTTCTCCTTGAAGAGTAACGATGATGGAGGTTGTGGACTTTTGAGTTTGATATTATCGCCTCTTTAATAGAAAGTGCCTTTCTCTCTGACCAGACATATAATGGGCACCACAACAACCCAGGATGGCTTTAAAAAAAAACCAACCAGTTTACTTTAATGTAAGAAAAAAGATCCAATATGCTGGAGAAACTCAGCGAGTCAGACAGCTTCTCTGGAGAACATAGACAGGTGACGATTTGGGTCCGGACCCTTCTTCAGGCTGCTTGTGGAGGGATTGGGTTGTAGGGGGAAAGAACTGGAAGAGAAGGGGGGGGGGGGGGGGTCAGGACAAAGCCTAGTTGAGGGAGTTTTTGACAGGCAGCTGGTTGGACAATGGCCAGAGATTAAAAGACAGATGGTGTGAGGCAGAAGTATTGGAGAGTTGTGAAGCTAGAGGAAAGAATGTCGGTGGAGAGGGGAGAAATCGGTGGGAGTCCATGTGGGTCACAGGAGAGAGGTGCAGGAAAGAAAGGGGAGGGGGTTGTTTTTTTTTAGTTACCTAAAATTAGAGGATTCATTGGTAAACCAGCATCTGCAGTTTCTTGTGTTAAGATACTTTAACTTTCTTTATTAATGGTAAAAAATACCCCAGGGTACTTTATGGAAGAAAACAGTGCTGAACAGAATAGAAGATAGGCACAAATGCTGGAGCAACTCAGCGGGACAGGCAGCATCTCTGGAGAGAAGGAACGGGTGACGTTTTGGGTCGAGAACGGTCTCGACCCGAAACGTCACCCTTTCCTTCTCTCCAGAGATGCTGCCTGTCCCGCTAAGTTACTCCAGCATTTTGCATCTATTTTTGGTTTAAACCAGCATCTGCAGTTCCATCCTGAGCAGAATGGAGATGTGATGATCTTGGGGTTTTAAGAGAATTGTGAAAGATTTTTGGTGATGCCACGCCATTTGGAAAATGTAAGCAGATCACACCATTAAAATGATAATTTTCTGCTAGTTAGCCTGGTTGCAACTATTATTCTCTGCATTAGTAACATCCAAAGCAAAAGATGACCATTTTGAACAGTTCACGTGTCAGTAGAACATCCACAATAGTGAACCCTAAGAATAATTTATGCCAAGATCTATCGTGACCCACTCCTCCATTTGGAATAAATGAGTTTATGTTCATTCAGATAGTTCTTCAAACTGAAGTTTTAGCTGCAATGTGTAGTTAATTTACCAAGAAAGTGAAGAACACTAGATATGGTAAATGGCTTGCCGTAATTTTAAATTTATTTTCAGTGTTTTATCAGGCTATTCACAGATGAAGGATTATTAAAATGCTTATTTTGTAATTCCATTTTATCAGCTTGTATAACAGGAACCAAACGGGTTACCCTACTTTGCAACAAAAATTAAAAAAATTACCTTATGGGGTGGAGGATGGGGGGGAGGGGGGGGGGGTGGTGCAGGAGTGATCATTTGTCTAAAGTTTGATAAAGTTAGAAAATTCCAAAGCAACCTGTAGTTCGTTGTTACTACTGGTGTTTTGATCTCAAACTTGACATCAACATGACATAAGTTGAACAACCTACAATTTGGTAATACTGTACACTGCAAGAGCAACATTTATGCCTTAATGAACTTGTTCCGACAATCTACCATAAGGCACACTGTTTACTAATCACCCCTTGAATCTGAGTCTCGATTCATTTAACTTGATCTTTTTGCATGCTTTATTTATTAACAGCAGGTGCACACCAGAACCAACATTTGGCAATGCTCCAGAAATGTACGTACTATTGAGTTTTTAGAAAAGCTTTTCTCAATTAACAGTGTTCTGTTCATATTGGGTAATCTTTGATATGTAACCTGGTACCGTGATTCCAGTGGGTGGTATTCAGTTATTTAAAGAAGGTTAAAGTGAGAAGTTGGCGTACCTTCAGGCAAGAGAATGAAAATACATATTCATTGTGTGTGCTTTTATACCAGACCTAATGTCTCCAAGTCACCAGTGGTGGCTAAAGTAGATTCAGCCCCTTTGTCGCCCAGTGTACTTTTTAACTATCGTTAATTCTGGATAAATAGGAAAGTTAGTCTTCGTTCAAGACATCATAACGTGCCATGTATCAACGTGTATTTCTCCGTGACATTGAATTAAACATGCACTCTATTGAATCATGTCTTATATCAATAAATTAGATCATTCCTTCTTGGAAGTAACATTTTCAGATACACTGTGGTTGTAGCACACTTAAGTGTGTATGTAGTAGTGAACAAACTGTTGTCTTTGGACCTATAGGGGTGTCAGGGATTATGGGAGAAGGCAGGAGAATAGGGTTGAGAGGGAAAGATAGATCGGCCATGATTTTAAGAATAAGGAGTAAGCCATTTAGAACGGAGACGAGGAAACACTTTTTCTCACAAAGAGTGGTGAGTCTGTGGAATTCTCTGCCTCAGAGGGCAGTGGAGGCAGGTTCTCTGGATGCTTTCAAGAGCGAGCTAGATAGGGCTCTTAAAAATAGCGGAGTCAGGGGATATGGGGAGAAGGCAGGAACGGGGTACTGATTGAGGATGATCAGCCATGATCACATTGAATGGCGGTGCTACTCCTGCACCTATTGTCTATTGATTGAATTGCGGAGTAGACTTGATGGGCCAATTGGCCTAATTCTGCTGCTATCACTTATGAACATGGTTCTTAAAGCTTTCCATCATGGATATTCCTCAGAGCCAAGATTGAAATTGTAGCTCATCGGGACACCTACGATGGATGCTACAATCGGAATCACACAACAAACTGCTAGAAGATCTTAGCGGACCAGGTGAAGAGATGATCAATATTTCAGCTCAAGACCCTGCATCGAGAAGGGGGAGTGCGGTGGAGAGATGGCCAGAATAGAAGGCTGAGAGGGTGGTGCAAGGCAGTGGCTGGCAGGAGCTGGGTGAAAGTGGGTGAGGAGAGGAATGATGGGCAGATGGAACTGAATCGGGGAGAGGTGGAGTTGGGAGACATCAGCTGGTGGGTGTAAGGTAAAGGTGGACCTTGTATTTGGGTTTGTCATAAACCAAATAATTGATCTGCTAACTATTCCACTTTGTGTCTAGTTGAGTGATGCAACATGGAAACGGGCCCTTTGGCCCGACGAGTCCATGCCAGCCATCGATCACCCGTTCACACTAGTCCTATGTAAGCCCACTCTCTCATCCACTCCCTACACACGGGCAATTTACAGAAGCCAATTAATCTACAAATGTCTGAATGTGGGAAGAAACCGTGGGAATATGCTGGATAGTAACTCATTAGCAAATTGCCTCCCGTGTAAGTGTTCACTAGAGATACAGCGCGGAAACGGGCCCTTTGGCCCACTGAGTCCGCACCAATCAGCAATCACTCTATACACAAGCTATCTTACACACGAGGGATAATTTACAATTTGAGAACACATGAGCGCAGAAGGTTAAGGGGGGACTTGATAGAGGTTTTAAAAATTATGAGAGGTATAGACAGAGTTGACGTGGATAAGCTTTTTCCATTGAGAGTAGGGAAGATTCAAACAAGAGGACATGATTTGAGAATTAAGGGACAAAAGTTTAGTGGCAACATGAGGGGGAACTTCTTTACTCAGAGTGGTAGCTGTGTGGAATGAGCTTCCAGTGGAAGTGGTGAAGGCAGGTTCGTTTTAATCATTTAAAAATAAATTGGATAGGTATATGGACGGGAAAGGAATGGAGGGTTATGGTCTGAGTGCAGGTAGATGGGACTAGGGGAGAGTAAGTGTTCGGGACGGACTAGAAGGGCCGAGATGGCCTGTTTCCGTGCTGTAATTGTTATATGGTTACACTGAGCATGCCTTGGTATGTTTCTTTATGATTCAATGATAATTTATTCTCACACATACCTAGTGAAATTTATTCTCACACATACCAGTGAAATTCTTTGTTTTGCATACAATCTGGTAAAATGATCCGGCACACCTCACCTAGACAGGACACAAAGAATCGCCTGTTTCTGGCACTGACAAAGTTACAAAATGTTCATCGAACAGTCCTTCTGCACGTAGTGGCGAACAAAGCCTGCCGCCACAAGTGGCAGCAGACCCCCCCCCCCCTCCCCTCCACCTCCCCGCCAAGTCCCCCCTATGTACAGGTGCCAATGTAAATACCATTTATAATAAGCCATGCTGAAATAAGGGCGAAGAAAGTTGGCTTTGTTGGGCAGCACAGCAATCCTTTAACACCTTGCTACACCTTGGTTGCAACAGCCACCATTCATGACTGTTCCATGTAATATGCATGGTAGTCCCCCTTGCTGGGAATCTGATCACCTCGCCTGTTCGGTACGTCCACCACCATCTGTGGAACAGATTACAAATCACACCTTGACCATATGCAGTCAGTTAGGCGTTTGATGGTTCTGGGCCTGTACCAGTTTAGAAGGATGAGGGGACACCCTCATTGAAACTTACCAAATAGTGAAGGGCTGGATTGAGTAGAATGTGGAGAGGATGTTTCTACTAGTGGGAGAGTCTCGGACCAGAGGGCACAGCCTCAGAATAAAAGGATGTACCTTTGGAAAGGAGATAAGGAGGAATTTCTTTGGAGAGGGTGGTGAATCTGGAATTAATTGCCACAGTTGGGGTGGAGGCCAAGTCATTGGGTATTTTTAAAGCGGAGATTGACGGGCTCTTGATTAGTAAGGGTGTCAAAGGTTATGAGAAGGCTGGAGAATGGGGTTGAGGGGAAAGATAGATCAGCCATGATCAAATGGCGGAGTAGATTTGATGGACTGAATTCTGCTCCTATGACATGACATGATTGCAGAACAGGAATGGAAGCAAATCAGCCTTGACCCTGAGGCACAGTCTAAGGACATTTTCATTTAATATGATTACTTTAAATGGACATTGGGTCAAATAGTATTCGCTATTTCAGAACGCTTGAAATTTTGACCTTATGTTGCAGTGTTAAACCATATGCCAGTTTACGGGTTTATATGAAACCTGCAGCCCCAATCCTAGATCAAGGGTAAAATGCAATGTAGATTCTGGTGCAGAATAACTTAAAGATGACATAAAGTGGTGCATAATCATCTTAAATGGCCATCACCGTCAAGGCTTCATTTTAGGGTTTAGATATAACTAATAGGTAAAATTGTAGAGTGTGTTGCAATTATTCCTATGCATAACACTGTTAAAACACACCACTTTGGAAAAGTGGCCACCATAAGCAAAGACTGGTAATTTCTCCTTCTCTCTGTTCCCAGGTAGAAGGTACATGCAAAACACCACCATACTCATGAACAGCCCCTTCCCCTCTGTTATCAGGCTTCTGAATGTCACTTCCACAAGCTAGGGTACTGACCAATTCACCTCCACCCAATTGTGGACGTTTGGACTTTGTTTATGGAATGGATACACTACAATGCTCAGTTCAGTTTAGTTTATTATCATGTCAGGTACAGTGAATAGCTTTTGTTGCGTGCTATCCAGTCGGTAGAAAAACAATACATGCTCATAATCGAGCCGTTTGAAGTGTACAGATGCAGGTGTTGGGAGAAGCGATCGCCAAGCCTGTGCTTGCGGTGAGACCCAGCGCAGGCTTGACGATCGCTTCGCCCAACACCTCCGCACAGTTCGCATTAACCGACCTGATCTCCCGGTGGCTCAGCACTTCATCTCCCTCTCCCATTCCGAATCCGACCTTTCTGTCCTGGGCCTCCTCCATGGCCAGAGTGAGGCCCACCACAAATTGGAGGAGCAGCATCTCATATTTCGCTTGGGTAGGTTACACCCCAGCGGTATGAAAATTGACTTCTCCAACTTCGCGTAGTCCTTGCTTTCTCCCTCCTTCCCCTCCCCTTCCCAGCTCTCCCACAGCCTATTGTCTCCGCCTCTTCCTTTCTCTTCCTGCCCCCCCCCCACCCACACATCAGTCTGAAGAAGGGTCTCAACCAAAAACATCACCTATTCCTTCGCTCCATAGATGCTGCCTCACCCGCTGAGTTTCTCCAGCATTTTTGTCTACCGTCGATTTTTCCAGCATTGCAGTTCCTTCTTAAAGGATAGACTGAGGGTCACCAAGAGGTAGATAGTAGCGCAGTATTGCTCTCTGGTTGTGGTGGGATGATTTAGTTGTTTGATAACACTTAGAAGAAACTGTCCTGAATTAGACAGACAATAGGTGCAGGAGTAGGCCATTCGGCCCTTGAGCCAGCATCGCCATTCAATGTGATCATGGCTGATCGTCCACAATCAGTACCCCCGTTCCTGCCTTCTCTCCGTATCCCTTAACTCCGCTATCCCTAAGAGCTCTTATCTGGCTCTCTTGAAAGCATCCAGAGAACCAGCCTCCACCGCCCTCTGGGGCAGAGAATTCCACAGACTCACAACTCTCTGTGTGAAAACGTTTTTCCTCATCTCTGTTCTAAATGGCTTACCACTTATTCTTTAACTATGGCCCCTGGTTCTGGACTCCCCCAACATTGGGAACATGTTTCCTGCCTCTAGCGTGTCCAAACCCTTAATAATCTTATATGTTTCAATAAGAATGCCCTCTCATCCTTCTAAATTCCAGAGTACACAAGCCCAGCCGCTCCAATCTATCAACATATGACAGTCCCGCCATCCCAGGAATTAACCTCTTGAACCTACACTGCACTCCCCCAATAGCAAGAATGTCGTTCCTCAAGTTAGGAGACCATAACTGCACACAATACTCCAGGTGTGGTCTCTGTAGGACCCTGTACAACTGCAGGAGGACCTCTTTGCTCTTGTATTTTACTTCGGAGTCACGTGAGTGACTATGTGAAGAACCCCGCCAGTGCGCCTGCGCGTCATTACGTCAGACGCCTTGACGCAAAGGGACGTGAGGAGCAGAGCTCCTCCAGTGGTTTGTAGTTTTTCAACTACAAGGTAAGTAGAAACTTTTTTCATGTTTTCCAGGTCCGTTTACTGTGGGTCTATGGGGATTTTTTCCACAGACGCCATGGGAAAAAACGGGCAGGGGGAAGAGGCGAGCGACACAGCCGACAGAAAGTCGGAAAAGTCGGGAGTCCACGGTTAGAGACCAACCGCCTCTAAACCCCGGTACAGTCACCAGCGGTGAGCATAGCGACTGTGGACCTAGGGCTTGTGAAAACACAGTCAGCGCCTGTCGGGAAAAAGACAAAGTTTAAATCCCAACGGCCCACGGAGGGAGTCCCAGGCAATGGAAGTAGCTCAGGGCTAGATACTGCTTTCGAGCGTATTGCCCAAATAGAAAGCCTTTTACATAGGCTGTTGGAGCAAAGTTCACTCAGGGAGGAGTGTACTGAAAGCCAAGCTGCTGGAAGCAGCTCAAACAGCTCCTGGTACAGGGCTAGATACTGCTTTCGAGCGTATTGCCCAAATAGAAAGCCTTTTACATTGGCTGTTGGAGCAAAGTTCACTCAGGAAGGAGTGTACTGTAATCCAAGCTGCAAGAAGCAGCTTAACAGCACCTGGCTCAGGGCTGATGGAATGCACCCTCAGGATGAGGAGCGTGCTACGGGTCATGAGATTTCAGACCCCGACTCTGACGGTGAGGCTGTACAAGGCGATGAACGGCAGCTGCCAGATGTTCCACCCCTGGCAGTAAGATTCGCTGCCCCGTCAGGGTCAGGAGAGCCATTAGGAGAAGAACTTGCCTCCTTAATAAATTACTTGGTTTACCATCAGCTGGAACAGCAGGAGATGGATGAGACTGCAAGAAAGCAGGAGACCCAAGTAACTTGGTTGCTGAAAGCAGCAGCAGTGAACCAAATTATCTGGAATCAGTTGCAGAGAATATTAAAGCTGCTGGGTTCTGGAATAACTGCTTTTACCAGAATAGCAGGTAACAGCCAAGAGATGACGAAGTTGCATCAGGAAGCACTGGGGTTGCTATGCAGCACCCATTTCGAGATCAATTATCTGAGGAAAGTGCTATACGGCCTACTATGAATCCGAAATTCGCAGCACTCTGCAAACCAAGTAATATACAATTACCCAACTTACTCTTTGGAGAGGATCTCGGGAGACGTATTAAAGAGTTGGAAGATGAAGCGAAAACAGGATTGATAAAAACATCAATGGTTGCAAAGTCTGTAAAGAGGGAATACGGATCCTAGACCAGGACCAAGTCGCTCATCAACGCAGGGACGTAGCTGGCGGCCTGCAGCGGGAGTAAGGACCAGTGGTGGTGCTTCCGGAGAATCCAGGGATCTCAGAATACTCAAATGACTCAAGAGGTAGGTGGACCTGGTTCTCAGGGGAACATACTAACTGGATTAAGTCCAAAAGTTGGAGGCAGATTACATCTCTTCTATAAATATTGGAAGTAGATTACTTCAGATGTGGTAATTCTGAATAATATACAAGGATTTCGAATTGAATTCAATCCAAATTATGATTTGCCTGTCCAGCATGTTCCTAGCAGAACTCTCCACTTTGCGAAGTAATGGAGGTTCAAGTTGCGCTTCAAAACCCTATATATAAAAAGGTGTTATTGAAGAATCTACCAAATTCACCAATTTGGGTCAAATATATTCCCTCGATCAAAAAAGATGTAGGATTATTATAGACTTGACAAGTCTGAATCCTTTTGTTCAGTGTCTGTTCACTTGCAAGATATGAAGTATCTTAAATTTACATGGATGAACCAATTAGGGCAGTTCAAAGCTCTGCCTAATGAGTTAACGTTCCCTCCCAGAATATTCATAAAATTGTTTAAATCAATTCTGGGGTTGCTGAGAGCCAGGGGCATGTACTAATGGCATACCTGGATGATGTCCTGATTATAGGAAGGACAAAACAGTCAACAGAAGCATCGGTTGCAGTTATAAAATCAAACTTTTGAAAGTTTGGGGGTTTCTAAATTCATCCAAAGAAATCAAGGTTAAAAACATGTACCTCGATTGATTATTTGAGGTTCACAATTGATTTAGCCCAAATGCAAATTGCTTTGCCCAGTGAAAAAAGGGTGGAGTTGATTAAAGATTGCAGTAATCTGTTAAACGAGCAAAAAACTCTAATCAGACAGGTGGCTCGAGTACTGGGAAAATTAGTAGATTCCCAGCAGTCCAGTATGGACCATTACATTATCAACAGCTGCAGAGAATCAAAGAACAGGCACTGAGAGTAAATGCTGGTCATTTTGATAGAACCATGCAAGTAACAACAAATGCTGTTTCTAATCTGCAGTGGTGGATTCTACATGTCTCAAGCAGTTCAGGCAAAGTGCTGATTGAACAACCTTCCATGATATTACAAACTGATGCCAGTGCACTAGGATGGGGTGCAACTGACTTAACATCGAGCTGCGGAGGCAGATGGAATCAGGAAAAGTTAGTGTTACTGCAGACATGGGGAATTACCTATTTGGAGCTTTTTAGGAGGGTTCTATTGACTCCAAGCTTATGGTCCTAACACAACTAAAAGGAAGGTTCAAGTTCAAATTAATAAACACAACAGTAGTTGCCTATATTAATGATATGGGTGGAATTAAGTCGGTGTCATGAGACAAAATGGTTAAATCAACTTTGGTCTTGGTGTATTGAAAAGAACATTTGGATTTCAGCTATCTATCTACCAGGTAGAATGAACACGATAGCAGATACCAGGTCACGAAAGTTCCATGATAATAAAGAATGGATGTTGAATCAAGAGGTATTCAATGATATAGTAATCAGATTTGGAATGACCGACATCGACTTGAATCATCAGCTATCGAGATATGTCTCATGGAAACCAGATCCAGGAGCAGTGGCGATTGATGCTTTCTCGCTACATTGGGGTGGTATGTTTTCATATATATTTCCACCTTTCTGCCTCATAAGCCAATGTTTGCTTAAAATCAGGCAAGATGCTGCTTCAAGGGTATTGGTAGTACCAGATTGGCCTACACAGCCATGGTATCCGTTGATATTAGAATTAACAACACAAATGTTGATGAAAGTCCCAAAAAAGAGTAATTTATTGCTGCACCCTGTACAGGGGAACAACATCCATTATATGATCGTTTGGATTTGTTGATTTGCAGGTTTTAAGAATGCCTTTTCTGGGACGAGGACTGTCTGAGCATACTGTGGACATGCTTACGGCAGCCTGGAGGAAGAGCACTCAAAAACAGTACCTTATATTAAGAAATGGGAAGAGTTCTGTGTACAAAAGAATGTGCAATATAGTACTGCAGATATTTCAAATGTTTAGAATTTCTGTCAAAACTTTATTATGATGAAGGTCTGAGTTGTAGTGCAATTAATTCAGCCAGAAGTGCATTGTCCTCATATTTGGTTCTGGATTCAGAAAGATACCCAATTGGGTCACACCCAATTGTTTCCAGACTAATGAAAGGAATCTTTCATTCCAAACCACCGAAACCTAGGTACGTGACAATCTGGGATGTAAGTGTGGTACTGAAACTACTTCGTGAATGGTCATCAAGTGTGTCTTTACCTTTGGTCAAGCTCAGTATGAAAGTATTCTTGCTTATGGCATGAGTGACGGCACAACGAGTGCAAACACTTGGAAAATTACAAATAGACAGTATGGAAGAAACTGAAGACAAGGTTACATTCTATATCTATGACCTACTAAAGTAAATTAGGCCAGGTGTGACAGGATTTAAAATTATGCTAGCAGCATATCCAAATGATCCATGTCTCTGTATTAAGACATATTTATTACAATACATTGAGGTCACAAAGAATTTGAGAATACGGAAACTGGGTTGTTGATCACACACAAGAAACCACACAAGAGAGTTTCAATACAGACTATTTCCAGATGGATAAAAGAAGTCTTAACAGCTGCTGGTATTAACACTTATGTTTTTACGTCTCACTCGACTAGGGCAGCAGAAACGTCGACCATATCCTCGCAACCGCCGGGTGGTCCAATGAGTTGATGTTTCAACATTTTTACCATCGGCCTATTGTTCATGCGGGGTTGTTTGCAGAAACTATTTTAAGTTCTGTGTAAATTCCTCTGGTTTAAAGGGGATCTGATTAATTTCATTATTGAAATGAATTACTGCATTTGTGGTACAAATGTTATTATGAATGCATGATTGATTATTCTCGTTCCGAGTCAATCTATGCAGTGAGAAGCCGGGATTGATCCACGGCATGAAATCACAAAGCTTTAAAATCTTCACGTAGTCACTCACGCGACTCCGAAGTAAAATAGTAAGATTAAACGAGAACTTACCTAAGTTTGAAGTTTGATCTTTATTTAATGAGGAGTTACGTAGGTGATTACGTGCCCGCCACGACCCTACCCTCTATCATAAAGGTCAGATGGAAGTTCTTGTATTACTCGTTTTATTATGAGACTATATTACTTCGGTTGTTTTTTGTGATTTCACACCGCTGCTTTGAAGATTGACGCGCAGGCGCACTGGCGGGGTTCTTCACGTAGTCACTCACGTGACTCCGAAGTAAATTTAAGATACTTCATATCTTGCAAGTGAACAGACACTGAACAAAAGGATTCAGACTTGTCAAGTCTATAATAATCCTACATCCTCCATCCTTTTTTGATCGAGGGAATATATTTGACCCAAATTGGTGAATTTGGTAGACTGATTCTTCAATAACACCTTTTTTATATAGGGTTTTGAAGCGCAACTTGAACCTCCATTACTTTGCAAAGTGGAGAGTTCTGCTAGGCACATGCTGGACAGGCAAATCATAATTTGGAGTGAATTCAATTCGAAATCCTTGTATATTATTCAGAATTACCACATCTGAAGTAATCTTCTTCCAATGTTTATAGAAGAGACGTAATCTGCCTCCAACTTTTGGACTTAATCCAGTTAGTATGTTCCCCTGAGAACCAGGTCCACCTACCTCTTGAGTCATTTGAGTATTCTGAGATCCCTGGATTCTCCCGGAAGCACCACCACTGGTCCTTACTCCCGCTGCAGGCCGCCAGCTACGTCCCTGCCTTGATGAGCGACTTGGTCCTGGTCTAGGATCCATATTCCCTCTTTACAGACTTTGCAACCATTGATGTTTTTATCAATCCTGTTTTCGCTTCATCTTCCAACTCTTTAATACGTCTCCCGAGATCCTCTCCAAAGAGTAAGTTGGGTAATTGTATATTACTTGGTTTGCAGAGTGCTGCGAATTTCGGATTCATAGTAGGCCGTATAGCACTTTCCTCAGATAATTGATCTCGAAGTGGGTGCTGCATAGCAACCCCGGTGCTTCCTGATGCAACTTCATCATCTCTTGGCTGTTACCTGCTATTCTGGTAAAAGCAGTTATTCCAGAACCCAGAGCTTTAATATTCTCTGCAACTGATTCCAGATAATTTGGTTCACTGCTGCTGCTTTCAGCAACCCACAGTTACTTGGGGTCTCCTGCTTTCTTGCAGTCTCATCCATCTCCTGCTGTTCCAGCTGATGGTAAACCAAGTAATTTATTAAGGAGGCCAGTTCTTCTCCTGATGGCTCTCCTGACCCTGACGGGGCAACGAATCCTACTGCCAGGGGTGGAACATCTGGCAGCTGCCGTTCATCGCCTTGTACAGCCTCACCGTCAGAGTCGGGGTCTGAAATCTCATGACCCGTAGCACGCTCCTCATCCCTGAGGGTGCATTCCATCAGCCCTGAGCCAGGTGCTGTTAAGCTGCTTCCTGCAACTTGGATTACAGTACACTCCTTCCTGAGTGAACTTTGCTCCAACAGCCTATGGAAAAGGCTTCCTATTTGGGCAATACGCTCGAAAGCAGTATCTAGCCCTGGAGCTACTTCCATTGCCTGGGACTCCCTCCGTGGGCCGTTGGGATTTAAACTTTGTCTTTTGCCCGACAGGCGCTGACTGTGTTTTCACCAGCCCCAGGTCCACAGTCGCTATGCTTACCGCTGGCGACTGTACCGGGGTTTAGAGGCGGTTGGTCTCTAACCGCAGACTCCCGACTTTCCCGACTTCTGTCGGCTGTGTCGCTCGCTTCTTCCCCCAACCCGTTTTTTCCATGGCGTCTGTGGGAAAAAATCGCCACAGACCCACAGTAAACAGACCTGGAAAACATGAACAAAGTTTTTACTTACCTTGTAGTTGAAAAACTACAAATCCACTGGAGGACCTCTGCTCCTCACGTCCGTTTGCGTCAAGGCGTCTGACGTAATGACGCGCAGGCGCACTGGCGGGGTTCTTCACGTAGTCACTCACGTGACTCCGAAGTAAAACTCCTCATAAAATAAAGATCAAACTTCAAACTTAGGTAAGTTCTCGTTTAATCTTACTATTCAACTCCAATTGTTATGAAGGCCAACATGCCATTCTCTTTCTTCACTGCCTGCTGTACCTGCATGCTTACTTCACCTGAATATAATTCACCTGCTGAGAACTATATTCTGCACTCTGTCTTCCCTTTTGTTCTACCTGTTGTACTTGAGTTTAGCTTGATTTGTATTTGTGTAAAGTATCATCTGATCTGATTGGATAGCTTGCAAAACGAAGTTTTTCACTGTCCCTCGGTACACGTGACAATAATATACCTAAATGTGAAAGATGTTGGCATAAAGAATGTACCATAAAAGTTGGGACTGCTTGGATTGAATCTAACGTGTTACATTACAGGACATTTGGCCCATCGAGTCATTGCTGGCTCTCACAGTAAATCGAAAATGCTATCCCTCCTGCACTTCCTCTGTACCCCAGCAAATTGCTTTCGAGATAGATACAAAGAGCTGGAGTAACTCAGCGGGTCAGACAGCATCTCTTGAGAAAAGGAAAAGGTGACGTTTCTGGGCGAGACCCTTCTTCAGACCTGAAGCCACCCGAAACGTCACCTATTCCTTTTCTCCAGAGATGCTACCTGTCCCGCTGAGTTACTCCAGCATTTTGTGTCTATCTTCGGTGGAAACCAGCATCTGCAGTTCCTTCCTCCACATATTTTCGATAATAACTTCATTTTGAGGGCGTTGATTAATTCTGCTTCCACTAACTGAGGCGAGAAAAACAAAAACAAAAAACCTCTTCTCCCTTTATATCTTTTACTGGAACAATTTCAGAAGTATTGCCAGTTCTTGCATCAATCACCAATGGAAGATGTATCTGTCCAATTCAGCCGGAGGCGTACACACCTCCAAAAAAAATATGTATCCCCCCTCCCCCCCCTCTAAGTCTGAAGAAGGGTCTCGATCCGAAACGTCACCTATTCCTTTTCTCCAGATGCTGCCTGACCCGCTGAGTTAATCCAGCATTTTGTGTCCATCATCGGTGTAAACCTACACATGCAGTTCCTTCCTACGCTTATAAACACTCACGGAATGCCTAGAATGAAAATGGCCTCAACGCAATGAACTGCAGATGCTGGTTTACCCCCCCAAAAAAGACACAAAGTGCTGGGGTAACTCAGGCAGCATATTGGGAGTCTGAAGAAGGGTCCCGACCCGAAACATCACCTATCCAGGTTCTCCAGAGATGCTGCCTGACCCGCTGAGTTACTCCAGCACTTTGTGTCTATGAACCACACAAGTCAAGAGATTTTTTTTAAATTGTCACATGTCCCAGATAGGACAATGCAATTCTTACTTGCAGCAAGCAGCACCACAACGGGGGAAGTTCCGAGCAACACTGAAATAGCAATGGAATAAAGCTGAAATAAATGCATAACTTGCAGCACAATGTTTGCTGAATGTCATCTTTTGTTTTTGATGGTCCACAATATTGCAGTTATAATTTAAATTGTTTTTAGTTCTCCAAGTCTTTTAGAAATTTCCATCTTGAAGTACATCTCCACAACTGACCGAGTGGTTCGATGCATGCATTCATTATAAACTGCATTGAAGAACCACATTGTCAACACAAATCCGTCCAGACTCTGTCATCTTACAGGGGGGGGGGGGGGGGGGGGGAGGCGTGCTTTATTGAGTGGTGTCTGATAGGGGCGTGTGGGTGGGTGGGTGTGTGTGCATTCTGGCTTTGTTCCACCCCTTTGGAGGGAGAGCGGAAGAGCTGGGGCTTGTTGTGAAGTTGTGGCGGAGCTGGCCGGCTGCCTGCCTCTTTGCTCCAGCTGCGGGCTGAGCAGAGGCGGCGATTGTCTTGAGTGTAGCAGCTAAAGCTAAGCTGTTCATTCAAAGGGTGACGCTGCCCCGGCCGCGGCTCGATCACAATCCCCGGGGGCTGTGACGAGGCGGCACCCACTCCTCCCGGCTTACAGCTTGGTGCGAGAGGCGGCCCCGGGCTGCTTTGTCCAGCGAGCGGGATGGGGTCCGAGGAACGCAGCTTGGGGGAGAAACTACTGCAGGAAGCCGAGCCCGAGCCCGAGCCCGAGCCCGGGGGATCAGTGCGAGTCCTGCAGGTGAGACACACCTTGCAAACCAGGTGTTGAACAGGTTGGGTAGCAGCTACTCTAGAGCGGGAGGGACCCGTCTTAAATATGCTGTGGGTGGCTTAGTATCTGAAACACAAATAGACCTGTGTAACTCTTGCATAACAACAACATGCTGAAGATTCCTGCAGCTTGTCAACGAACCATCTGCGTACAGTAATTATTCATGAGATCAAGCGCTGGATAAAGCAAGAGGGACGTTTTAAGACGCAGGGAGAGAGGGGGAGAGGTTAAATAGCAGAGAGATTGAAGTTGCAAGCTGAAAGGGGTTTTGAGACAAGTTGGTGTGGGGTCCAAAAACGCGCCTTCAGCAGGTCTGATCTCGGTCGGTCGGCAATTCATTGTAGAGTATTGTCACTTTCACTAAAAAGCCAGAATGGATCGACTGGGCTTATATTCACTGGAATTTAGATGGATAAGAGGGGATCTTATAGAAACACACAACATTCTTAAGGGTTTGGACAGGCTAGATGCAGGAAAAATGTTCCCCATGTTGGGGGGAGTCCAGAACCAGGGGGGGGGGTCACAGTTTAAGAATAAGGGGTGGGCCATTTAGGACTGAGATGAGGAACAACTTTTCCAGCCAGAGAGTTGTGAATCTGTGGAATTCTCTGCCACAGAAGGCAGTGGAGGACAATTCACTGGGTGTATTCAAGAGAGTTAGATATAGCTCTTAGGGCTAACGGAATCAAGGGATATGGGGAGAAAGCAGGAACGGGACACTGATTCTGGAAGATATTGAATGGTGGTGCTGGCTCGAAGGGCCGAGTGGCCTCCTGCACCTATTTTCTGTGTTTCTATGCTTTGAAATCCGTAACCACTTCTGTCCATGTTTAAGAGAATCAGTCAAAGCTGCAATGAGGATTACAGATGATTCAGTGTTCACTCTTGATATGGACTGAGATCAGGTCAGGAACCAAATGTGAAATATTTTGTAGTGAAGTACTTGATAAACCAGGGACTATGGTGTGGTTGAGTTACAAAGGATTTGTTGATGATCCAAAAAACAACAACATTTCCTGAAGTGACACTAGTGTCTCCACTAGTGGGCGAGTCTAGGAACACAGCCCATAGCAGAATAAAAGCACGCACATTTAGAAAGGAGTTGAGGAATTTCTTCTGTCAGATGGCAGTGAATGTGTGGAGTTCATTGCCACAGAAGGCTGCAGAGATCTAGCCAATGGATATTTTCATGATGGAGATTGATAGAGAATCTTGATTAGTAATGGGCCTTTCCCACTTAGGCTTGACAGTCGCCGGCAGTCGCCTAAAAAAACCGGTGACTGTCAGTGGAACACACACACACACACACCTTCCTTCCTTCCTTCCTTCCTTCACCAGCCAGTTATGCAGGCGGGGGACAGGGCAAGCGGGGGAAGCGCTCTCTGAGTGAAATTCACACGGTGCAAAGCCATGGTGATACAGACACACACCGCGATGAACAGGAAGGTTGGCGCTGTAATTAAGACGGTGAAAGCACAGTCTACGGGAAGGGTCACGTAAGTCCTTGGGGAGAGGGGGGGGGGGAGAAGGAATGGAGACAACTTTTAAGAAGCTCGGCGGACATTTAACATTACCGGTCGGTTATCCTTGGTTCTGAAAACTACTGCTCACGTTTTCTTTTCCCAATGAGCCAATGAAAATTCACCGGTCAGCACCAGCTACAACCTACGCGAGCCTACGACGACCTTCGACCTCCTGGCAACCCACTACTTTCCATGGCGGCTTAATTCTGGTCGCCGCTAATTTTTTAACATGTTGAAAAATCTGCGGCGACCATAATGAGGCCGCAACCAGTTCCCCGATTGCGGGAACTCCTCACGACCATGAAGGGGACTACCCGGCAACCACCCACGAACATGTGGTGACCGCATAGTCTCCTGCAGTCGCCTAAGTGGGACAGGCCCATTAGGGTATTATAGGGAGAAGGCAGGAGAATGGGGGTTGAGAGGGTAAAGATAGATCAGTCATGGTTGAATGGTGGAGTGGACATGATGGGCCGAATGGCCTAATTCTGCTCCTATTACTTATGAAGAGACAGTACTTTTGAAAGGCCAGAGAAGCGTAGGAAAGACCGTATTAATTCAGAAGTAATTTGATCTTCAGTACAACTGGAGACACAGAATGTTGAGGTAGTCCTTTTAAACGATCTTTAATCTGACTTTATTGGACTTCATCTGGCACCAAACGTTATTCCCTTTATCTTGTATCTGTACACTGTGGACGGCTTGATTGTAATGATGTGTAGTCTTATTGCTGACTGGATAGCATGCAACAAAAATCGTTGAGATTAGTTTATTGTCACGTGTAGTGAGGATATTTCACGCTTATCTCGGTACACATTACAATAATACTAAACAAGGATTTGCATATTCTGCAATCTTGAGAAAAATACAAAGTGCTGGAGTAACTCAGTGGGTCAGACATGCTGGTTTCGGCCCGAAACGTTGCCTATTTCCTTCGCTCCATAGATGCTGCTGCACCCGCTGAGTTTCTCCAGCACTTATGTCTACCATGCTGCCTGACCAGTTGAGTTACTCCAGCACTCTTTAGAACTGTCTGTTTGAGCTTGCCTTTCTTTGCATCTTAAAGACAAAACGCTGGAGTAACTCAACGGGTCAGGCAGCATCTCTGGAGGATGTGGATAGGTGACGTTTTGGATCGGGACCCATATTCAGATTGATTGGAGTGGTGGGGAGAAAGCAGAAAGGAGGTGGGTGGTGGATCAAAGCCTGGCAAGCGATAGGTGGATACATGGTGGGGGGGTGGTTGATTGGCAGATGCATGGACAAAAACCTGAGATGAAAAGAAGGTGAAAGGCTGTGAGAAGAAGAGAGATGAGGAGTGAAAATGTGAAGCCAGAGGAAGGAACATCGGGGGAAGGAAAAAGAATGGGGGGGGGAGGGGGAGAAACGGATGTGCATCCAGTGGGTTATAGAGAAGAGAGGGGGTGGGAAAGGGCATGGTAGGGGGTTGGGTTGTTACCTGAAACTGTAGAAACAAAAATCTACAGATGCTGGTTTACCCCAAAGATACACGCACAGTGCTGGAATAACTCGGGCAGCATCTCTGGAGGATGACGTTTCGGGTCGGGACCCTTCTTCAGACTGAAAGTAGGAGGTGGTGGAGGTGAAGAGCTGGAGGCGAGAAAAGGTTTTGTCCCGACCTGAAACGTCACCCATCCTTTTTCTCCAGAGATGCTGCCTGACCCGCTGAGTTATTCCACACCACTATCTTCGCCGAAACCATGGGTCTTCATCCCAGACTTTGACCGATCAAACTTCTCTCCACAGAAGGGCAATCGGCAAGGGCTGCCGCTTATCCAGAAGCTTTGCTTTGCCATGGGAGGTGCTCCGTACCAAATGACGGGAAACGCCATTGGATTCTTCCTCCAGATCTTCCTGCTGGATGTGGTTCAGGTAGGACTTAAACGGATGGATCTTTCTTTATTTCCAAATGAGCAGCCATGACCGAGGAACGCAGTACATACTGTATGTCTATGAAGTGTGGGAGGAAACCGGAGCACCCGATGGAAACCCACACAGTCACATGGAGAACGTGCAAACTCTGTACAGACAGCACCCGTAGTCTTCAGCCTGAAGACAATAGACAATAGGTGCAGGAGTAGGTCATTCGGCCCTTCGAGCCAGCACCGCCATTCAATGTGATCATGGCTGATCATCCCAATCAGTACCCCGCTCCTGCCTTCTCCCCATATCCCCTGATTCCGCTATTTTTAAGAGCCCTATCTAGCTCTCTCTTGAAAGTATCCAGAGAACCTGCCTCCACCGCCCTCTGAGGCAGAGAATTCCACAGACTCACAACTCTCTGTGAGAAAAAGTGTTTCCTCATCTCCGTTCTAAATGGCTTACTCCTCATTCTTAAACTGCGGCCCCTGGTTCTGGACTCCCCCAACATCGGGAACATGTTTCCTGCCTCTAGTGTGTCCAAGCCCTTAACAATCTTATATGTTTCAATGAGATCCCCTCTCATACTTCTAAACTCCAGAGTGTACAAGCCCAGCCGCTCCATTCTCTCAGCATATGACAGTCCCGCCATCCCGGGAATTAACCTTGCAAACGCTACGCTGAAGAAGGGTTTAGATGTGAAAAGTCACCTGTTCCTTTTCTCCAGAGTTGCTGCCTGACTCGCTGAGTTACTCCAGCCCAGAAATGGTCAGTGTAGAATCTCCCAATGGCAAATCGTCAAATAAAATCCAATAAATTCATCCAGGTCTCTCAACTTTCAGTTTCAAAACCCAATTCGTTCATAAATGACCTTCAGAAAATTGAACTTGGCATCCATATTTAGTCTGTCCACTTGCTCAGTGGTGCAGGAAGGAAATGCAGATGCTGGTTTACACCAACGACCATAAATGCTGGAGTAACTCAGCGTCAGCCTCTGGAGAAAAGGAATAGGGGACTTTTCACATCTAAACCCTTCTTCAGGCTGAAGACTGAAGTCTGAAGAGGGATTTCAACCCGAAATGTCACTTACTCCTTTTTTCCTGAGATTCTGCCTGACCCGCTGAGTTACTCCAACAATTTGTGCCTCTCCACTTGTTTAGTTATTACATTATTTGAAAGGGGTTAACAAGCCACTGATGGCTAGAGAGATATTCAGTGATATCCACTGCACGACGCAGTGGCGCGGTGGGGGAGTTGCTGCCTTACAGCACCAGAGATCCAGGTTCAATCCTGACTACGGGTGCTGTCTGTACAGAGTTTGCACGTTCTCCGTGTGTGTGTGTGTGTGTGTGGGGCGGTTTCCTCCGGGTGCTCCGGTTTCCTCCCACACTTCAAAGGCGTACAGGTTTATCCCGAGTGTGTAGGATAGTGTTTATCTACGGGGTGATCGCTGGTTGGCGGAGACTCGGTGGGCCGAAGCGCCTGTTTCCGCGTGGTATCTCTAAAGTCTGATGACGCTGGAGTACGGCATCTCACGTGCTCATCCCAGAGAAGGATCTACTATCATCCAACACCATGGCTCTACGGAACAAAGCTTTTCTCTGCACATAGAAACATAGAAACATAGAAAATAGGTGCAGGAGGAGGCCCTTCGAGCCAGCACCGCCATTCATTGTGATCATGGCTGATCGTCCCCAATCAATAACCCGTGCCTGCCTTCTACCCATATCCCTTGATTCCACTAGCCCCTAGAGCTCTATCTAAGTCTCTCTTAAATCCATCCAGTGATTTGGCCTCCACTGCCCTCTGTGGCAGGGAATTCCACAAATTCACAACTCTCTGGGTGAGAATGTTTTTTCTCACCTCAGTCTTAAATGGCCTCCCCTTTATTCTAAGACTGTGGCCCCTGGTTCTGGACTCGCCCAACATTGGGAAATTTTTTGCTGCATCTAGCTTGTCCAGTCCTTTTATAATTTTATATGTTTCTATAAGACCCTTCCCCTCATCCTTCTAAACTCCAGTGAATACAAGCCTTTTCTTTTCAATCTTTCCTCCTATGACAGTCCCGCCATCCCAGGACCACGTGACAATACTAAACCTAAACCATGTAAATAATAGAACTTTCACATTGTGAAACATGACTTACTTCACCAGTCTTCGAGCTAAGAGACCAAATTTGATTAATGGGAAGTGGAGTTAGAAAAGAAGATGTTCCCACTCGACACGCATATAATTTTAGTTTCCACGGTTCATTCCACGTGACAAATCAGCATGTTCAGGCACAGAAATAGTCTTTGAGCTCTGAAGGATTTTTGGCTGTACATCTGAGGAAGAGGAAGAAAACTGCCTTACTTTAAAAGCCAAACGAGTCCCATGACTGTTGTTTAGTTCAGTGTTGAGATACAGCGCGGAAACAGGCTCTTCGGCCCACCGAGTCCGCACCAACCAGCCATCCCCGCACACTAACACTATCCTACACGCACTAGGGACAATTTACATTTATACCAAGCCAATTAACGTACAGACATGTATGTCTTTGGAGTGTGGGAGGAAACCAAAGATCTTGGAGAAAACCCACACAGGGAGAACGTGCATACTCCGTACAGACAAGCACCCGTAGTCAGGATTGAACGGCCATTTCTAGCTTTCTGCACGGCTTGCTTGCACTGTGGCAGTTATGTTATCTTGGCTCCGACACGATGTTTTGGCATTCAATTTCCCAACATGACTCTCTCTCACTTGTAAGATGTACCCAAATATGATTTATTGTCCCCTTTTGATGTTTGATGTCAAAGTTTGTTCAATACTCCAGCAACATGGCATATGATTCTTCACTCAACCAAAGCTTTGCCACACGAGGCTGCTAAAGAAGATGAAAGAAGTAGAGTTTTTAGTTTTTATTTAATTCTTTGAAAGATACAGCGCCCAAACAGGCCCTTCTGCCCACCGAGTCCGCGCCGACCAGGGATCTCCCTACGCTAGCACTATCCTACCCACTAGGGACAGTTTACAATGTTCACCAAAGCCAATTAACCTACAAACGTATACGTCTTTGGAGTGCGGGAGGAAACCGGAGCACCGGCGAAAACCTATGTGGTCACGGAGACAATGTACAAACTCCGTACAGACAGCACCTGTAGTCAAGATGGAACCCAAGTCTCTGGTGCTGTAAGGCAGCAACTCTACCGCTGCGCCACTGTGCCACCACAATAGAGGATAGATACTAGCATGGATAGGTAGACTGAAGGCAAAGAGCGGGAATGTATTGTATATTTATTATGTATTAGTCCACATTATTTTGTATCAATCTATTTGGAGGGTCTCGTGCCTTCTAGTTTGTTTACTTTGCAACATGAAGTTTAACTTGGGAACTTAAATACAGTGCCCTCCATAATGTTTGGGACAAAGACCCATCATTTATTTATTTGCCTCTGTATTCCACAATTTCAGATTTGTAATAGAAAAAATAAAATCACATGTGGTTAATGTGCACATTGTCAGGTTTTAATAAAGACCATTTTTATACATTTTGGTTTCACCATGTAGAAATTACAGCAATGTTTATACATAGTCCCCTCATTTCAGGGCACCATAACCTTTGGGACACAGCAATGTCATGTTAACGAAAGTAGTCATGTTTAGTATTTTGTTGCATATACTTTGCATGCAATGACTGCTTGAAGTCTGCGATTCATGGACATCACACGTTGCTGGGTGTCTTCTCTGGTGATGCTATGCCAGGCCTGTATTGCAGCCATCTTTAGCTTATGCTTGTTTTGGGGGCTAGTCCCCTTCAGTTTTCTCTTCAACATATAAAAGGCATGCTCAATTGGGTTCAGATTGGGTGATTGACTTGGCCACTCAGGAATTGACTATTTTTTTGGTTTGGAAAAACTCCTTTGTTGCTTTAGCAGTATGTTTGGGATCATTGTCTTGCTGTAGAATGAACCGTCGGAAATGAGTTTTGAGGCATTTGTTTGAACTTGAACAGATAGGATGTGTCTTACACTTCAGAATGCATTATGCTACTACCATCAGCAGTTGTATCATCACTGAAGATAAGTGAGCCAGTATCTTCAGCAACCATACATGACCAGGCCATAACACCCCCACCACCGTGTTTCACAGATGAGGTGGTATGCTTTGGATCTTGGGCAGTTCCTTCTCTCCTCCATACATTGCTCTTGCCATCTCTCTTATATAAGTTAATCTTCGTCTCATCTGTCCACAAGACCTTTTTCCAGAACTGTGGTTTGCGTCGTGC
>CM075982.1:66325524-66373024 GCA_038087875.1 Malacoraja senta
GTGAAAATCGTGGAAAAAAAGATGGGCGTCATTTTCGGAAAAAATCGGAGACAATCGGCGAAAAAAAAGATGGCGTCATTTTCGGAGAAAATCGGCGAAAAAAAGATGGCGTCATTTTCGGAGAAAATCGGAGACAATCGGAGAAAATCACATGGGGGTGGGGGGGGGGGGGGTGGATTTTATTTAAAAACGTGTACATAAAAACGACCGAATTTAATCAGGAGTGGCTATTCGTAAAGATAAATGTCATCTCTTTGGAAATGGTAAAAAATATGGGCCTTTCCACGCGCTGTGTGGGCCAGGGGCGGTATCAAAGGCGGCGTACGGACGTACAGACGTACAGACGTACGACAGCCAGAGAGTTTTAAAAAGTATACTAGACCAAGTGCAGACCCGTTGGGTCTGGTCCCCGAAAGTGCTTGACACCCCGGGGTGTTGTTCCTGAACGTGCTTGAGACCCCGGGGTGAAAATCGTGGAAAAAAAAGATGGCGTCGTTTTTGGAAAAAATCGGAGAAGATCGGCAAAAAAAGATGGCGTCGTTTTCGGAGAAAATCGGCGAAAAAAAGATGGCGTCGTTTTCGGAGAAAATCGGAGACAATCACGTGGGGGTGGGGGGGGGGGGGGGATGGATTTTATTAAAAACGTGTACATAAACAGGACCGAATTTAATCAGGAGTGGCTATTCGTAAAGATAAATGTCATCTCTTTGGAAATGGTAAAAAATATGGGCCTTTCCGCGCGCTGTGTGGGCCAGGGGCGGTATCAAAGGCGGCGTACGGGCGTACAGACGTACGGCAGGAAGTGTAGTATAATTACTCTAGTATAGTCTAGCATAATATAATTTCATATTCTAATACAGAAATTCAAGGTCTTGAAGAGATGCAAGCTGCACATCAGAGGAGCCATATGTGGCGTGGTTGCGATTGGGACAATGTTTGAGTGTAGATTTCATTAGTTTCTAGAGCAGTGGTTCTTAACCTTTTTGGCATACGTATGCGCATACGGGAACAAAATACTGTATGTGGTATGTACCTTTGTTAGGTTCCTAAAAATGGGCTCAACAAATTAATGTTATTTATGACCCCTTCATGTCCCCCGGTAAAGCCCCAAGCGACCCCCCCATGGGGGTCCCGACCCCCAGGTTAAGAATCACTGTTCTAGAGGTTGCTAGATTTTCCACTCTTTCTTAAAGGCCTATAGTGCAAAATTACCATAAATAACCACACCTTTCAACTGAGAGTGGAGAATTAGCCTTGCCACCTTATTACATTGCTGTATGATATCCCACAGCAAAACAGCACAGATCTCTCAACCGGAACAGTGCCATTGAATAAAATGTTGGTGGACTACAGCATATTGGTGATCCCAGCAACTGCCAACCTTTTGTTGGGATTAAACCCACTCTGGAAATTTTGTAAAATTGGAATTCTAGCAGATGTCTCTAGCAGCACTGTGCAGTCCTACTATACATACCAAAACACTGAAATAAGAAAGGCATTCAGAGGCCATTTACCTGACATCCTTTCCCTGGCTTTAAATGATAACCAAAAATCAGATCAAGATTCAGTATCTTTTCTCCAAATTCTTCTTCTTCTTTGGAATCATCTCCCTTCAAAGAAAACATTCAGTGATTTCTACTTGGCTTTTATATTGTAAGTACATTTGCAGATAACACCAAAATAAGTGATATAGTTATTAGTAAAGAAGGTTATCTATGTTTACTTCAAGGTCTGGGACAGTTGGGAAGATGAGGCAAGGAATGGCAAACGGAATTTAACCCTGGCAATTATGAGGTGTTTTAACAATAACAATTCTGTGTTATGCCAAACCGGGGCAGGAGTTACACAGTAAATGATAGAGCCCTGGAGAATGTTGCATAATAGAGTGATCTGGGCGTATACATATAGATACATAGAAAATAGGTGCAGGAGTAGGCCATTCGAGCCTGCACCGCCATTCAATATGATCATGGCTGATCATCCAACTCAGTATCCCGTACCTGCCTTCTCTCCATACCCCCTGATCCCTTTAGCCACAAGGGCCACATCTAACTCCCTCTTAAATATAGCCAATGAACTGGCCTCAACTACCCTCTGTGGCAGAGAGTTCCAGAGATTCACCACTCTCTGTGTGAAAAAGTTCTTCTCATCTCGGTCTTAAAGATTTCCCCCTTATCCTTAAGCTGTGACCCCTTGTCCTGGACTTCCCCAACATCGGGAGCAATCTTCCTGCATCTAGCCTGTCCAACCCCTTAAGAATTTTGTAAGTTTCTATAAGATCCCCTCTCAATCTCCTAAATTCTAGAGAGTATAAACCAAGTCTATCCAGTCTTTCTTCATAAGACAGTCCTGACATCCCAGGAATCAGTCTGGTGAACCTTCTCTGCACTCCGTCTATGGCAATAATGTCCATCTAGCTTGTCCAGTCCTTTTATAATTTTATATGTTTCTATAAGACCCCCCCTCATCCTTCTAAACACCAGTGAATACAAGCCTTTTCTTTTCAATCTTTCCTCCTATGACAGTCCCGCCATCCCAGGACCACGTGACAATACTAAACCTAAACCATGTAAATAATAGAACTTTCACATTGTGAAACATGACTTACTTCACAGTCTTCGAGCTAAGAGACCAAATTTGATTAATGGGAAGTGGAGTTAGAAAAGAAGATGTTCCCACTCGACACGCATATAATTTTAGTTTCCACGGTTCATTCCACGTGACAAATCAGCATGTTCAGGTACAGAAATAGTCTTTGAGCTCTGAAGGATTTTTGGCTGTACATCTGAGGAAGAGGAAGAAAACTGCCTTACTTTAAAAGCCAAACGAGTCCCATGACTGTTGTTTAGCTTAGTGTTGAGATACAGCGCGGAAACAGGCTCTTCGGCCCACCGAGTCCGCACCGACCAGCCATCCCCGCACACTAACACTATCCTACACGCACTAGGGACAATTTACATTTATACCAAGCCAATTAACGTACAGACATGTACGTCTTTGGAGTGTGGGAGGAAACCAAAGATCTCGGAGAAAACCCACACAGGGAGAACGTGCAAACTGCGTACAGACAAGCACCCGTAGTCAGGATTGAACGGCCATTTCTAGCTTTCTGCACGGCTTGCTTGCACTGTGGCAGTTATGTTATCTTGGCCCCGACACGATGTTTTAGCATTCACTTCCCCAACATGACTCTCTCTCACTTGTAAGATGTACCCAAATATGATTTATTGTCCCCTTTCGATGTTTGATGTCAAAGTTTGTTCAAGACTCCAGCAACATGGCATATGATTCTTCACTCAACCAAAGCTTTGCCACACGAGGCTGCTAAAGAAGATGAAAGAAGTAGAGTTTTTAGTTTTTATTTAATTCTTTGAAAGATACAGCGCCCAAACAGGCCCTTCGGCCCACCGAGTCCGCGCCGACCAGGGATCCCCCTACACTAGCACTATCCTACCCACTAGGGACAGTTTACAATGTTCACCAAAGCCAATTAACCTACAAACGTGTACGTCTTTGGATTGCGGGAGGAAACCGGAGCACCGGTGAAAACCTATGTGGTCACGGAGACAATGTACAAACTCCGTACAGACAGCACCCGTAGTCAGGATGGAACCCAAGTCTCTGGTGCTGTAAGGCAGCAACTCTACCGCTGCACCACTGTGCCACCACAATAGAGGATAGATACTAGCATGGATAGGTAGACTGAAGGCAAAGAGCGGGAATGTATTGTATATTTATTATGTATTAGTCCACATTATTTTGTATCAATCTATTTGGAGGGTCTCGTGCCTTCTAGTTTGTTTACTTTGCAACATGAAGTTTAACTTGGGAACTTAAATACAGTGCCCTCCATAATGTTTGGGACAAAGACCCATCATTTATTTATTTGCCTCTGTATTCCACAATTTCAGATTTGTAATAGAAAAAAATAAAATCACATGTGGTTAAAGTGCACATTGTCAGGTTTTAATAAAGACCATTTTTATACATTTTGGTTTCACCATGTAGAAATTACAGCAATGTTTATACATAGTCCCCTCATTTCAGGGCACCATAACCTTTGGGACACAGCAATGTCATGTTAACGAAAGTAGTCATGTTTAGTATTTTGTTGCATATACTTTGCATGCAATGACTGCTTGAAGTCTGCGATTCATGGACATCACACGTTGCTGGGTGTCTTCTCTGGTGATGCTATGCCAGGCCTGTATTGCAGCCATCTTTAGCTTATGCTTGTTTTGGGGGCTAGTCCCTTCAGTTTTCTCTTCAACATATAAAAGGCATGCTCAATTGGGTTCAGATTGGGTGATTGACTTGGCCACTCAGGAATTGACTATTTTTTTGGTTTGGAAAAACTCCTTTGTTGCTTTAGCAGTATGTTTGGGATCATTGTCTTGCTGTAGAATGAACCGTCGGAAATGAGTTTTGAGGCATTTGTTTGAACTTGAACAGATAGGATGTGTCTTACACTTCAGAATGCATTATGCTACTACCATCAGCAGTTGTATCATCACTGAAGATAAGTGAGCCAGTATCTTCAGCAACCATACATGACCAGGCCATAACACCCCCACCACCGTGTTTCACAGATGAGGTGGTATGCTTTGGATCTTGGGCAGTTCCTTCTCTCCTCCATACATTGCTCTTGCCATCTCTCTTATATAAGTTAATCTTCGTCTCATCTGTCCACAAGACCTTTTTCCAGAACTGTGGTTTGCGTCGTGCAGTGTAGCCTCTGTATTTCTGTTCATGAAGCCTTCTGCGGACAGTGGTCATTGACAAATCCGCACCTGACTCCTTTAAGAGTTTTTCTGATCTGTCGGACAGGTGTTTGGGGATTTTTTTTAAATTATAGAGCGAATTCTTCTGTCATCAACTGTGGAGGTCTTCTTTGGCCTGCCAGCCCCTTTGCAATTAGTAAGCTCACCAGTACTCTCTTTCTTCTTAATTATGTTCCAAACAGTTGATTTTGGTAAGCCTAAGGTTTGGCTGATGTCCCGTAACAGTTTTATTCTTGTTTCTCACTCATAATGGCCTCTTTGACGTTCATTGGCACAACTTTGGTCCTCATCTTGATGAACAGCAATAAAAGTTTGGAAAGACTGGAGGAAAGACTAGGTGCTGAGAGCTCTCTTACACCTGCATTAAGGAGGCAATTAAACACACCTGAGCAATTACAAACACCTGTGAAGCCATGTGTCCCAAACATTATGGTGTCCTGAAATGGGGGGACTATGTATAAACACTGCTGTAATTTCTAGATGGTGAAACAAAAATGTATAAAATTACCCTTAATAAAATCTGACAATGTGCACTTTAAGCACATGTATTTTTTTTTTCTATTACAAATTTCAAATTGTGGAGTTCAGAGGCAAATAAATAAATGATGGGTCTTTGTCCCAAACATTATGGAGGGCACTGTAAGTTGGGAACTATTTTTGATTGGAACTTGCACAATAATATGTGTTGTAACTCTTCCTTCATCAGATGGAGGCTTTCTATGCATCTCTTATTTTATTCATTGGTCGAGTCTGGGATGCGTTCACAGATCCAGGTGTTGGTTTCCTCATCAGCAAAAGCAGGAGAACAAGATTTGGCAAGTTGCTCCCATGGTGAGAATACCCTCAATCATATTCATTTGTGGGGAAATACATCTGGGACTTTTGGGGCCTGTGTGAGTCCAAATGTGCACACGAGTTACATGTGCTTTGTTCTGCGAGCATTTAACACAAAACCAACTGTTCATTGAAACCGGTTTGGGCGGTACGGTGGTGCGGCTGCTGCCTTAGAGCTCCGCAGACCCAGGTTCAATCCTGACTATGGGTGCTGTCTGTGTGAAGTTCAATGGTACTTTGAAATGGTACTTTATTTTCACATGTATCTAAGCGCAGGGACTATTTTTTTGCAGACATTTCAGTGACAATCCTACTACACATTAGGCACAATCATACTAATGGCCCTGTCTCACGGTGCGAGTTCATTCCAAGAGCTCTCCCGAGTTTAAAAAAAAATCAAACTCGTGGTAAGCACGGAGAATGAACGTAGCGGGTACGTCGGAGCTCGGGGACGTCTCTTAGCGGCTCGTAACGCTAACGGCAGGTACTCGGGAAGACTCGCTAACGGCAGGTAAGCTCTGGGAGACTCGTGAAGATTTTTCAACATGTACCCGAGTACCGACGAGTGGCCATTACCGTAAATCTCTGAGTTCGAATCAGGGCAAACTCGGGAGAGCTCTTGGAATGAACTCGTACAGTGGGACAGGGCCATAAGTACAAGAGTGTAAGATAGTAGATCACACTGAGTTGCCATGTTTCAGGCGCCACCTTGTACCCACCCATGCTTGTACCCGGGTCTGGAGAGGACCCGGCGGCGATAGTGGAGAGGTCGGCGCGGCAGCCAATGGTGGCGCCGACCGACCGCCGGACGAGCGCGGACACGTGGAAGTGAGGGCGTCGCTGCCGGGGAGGATGGAACAAAGGTGGAGCCGGCATGGGGGACACCACTGTGCGGGAGGGGGAAGAACAATGGGGAGACTAGCGCCGGTGGTTGGGGGGGGAATTTGTAACTTTGTAAGTTCCCTTTATGGGCGATTGTTGCTTGGCAAGGTATGCAAGCAAAGAATTTCACTGAGACGATAAAGTATTCAATTCAATTCAAGTCCAAAGCTTTATAAAAATGTTAGAGTCGTACCTTGGCCATAAAGGCCCGTTGTCCTGGTGACGGTACTGGGCCGGAGTTGCTGGTGTCGGCCTGGCCAGGCGATGTGTCGGTGTCCTCCGCCACTGCCCCCCCACTCCGTGCTGTTGAATCTGATCCTGCAAGTGGCCCCCGACCTAAGAGAGCCTCAGGCTGCTGCACGGCCTCCATCTAGTTTATTGTCGCGTGTACCGAGGTATGGTGAAAAGCTTTTTGTCGCGTGTTGTGTGGCATTCCCACATCCCAAAGATATTTAAGGTAGACAAAAATGCTGGAGCGAAGGAATAGGCGACGTTTCGGGTCGAGACCCTTCTTCAGACTGAGATATTTAGGTTGGTATTGTCTATGTGCAGGTGAGTGGTGGATTCAGGGGAGATTTGATGACGGGAAAATTAAGGTGAGGGGGGGCAAAGATTTAATAGGAATCTGAGGGGTAACATTTTACACAAACGCCGGTGGGTGTAACGAAAAAAGTTGCCAGAGGAGGTAGTTGAGGCAGGGACTATCCCAACGTATAAGAAACAGTTAGACAGGTACATGGATAGGTCAGGTTTGGAGGGATATGGGTGGGCAGGCAGGTGGGACTAGTGTAGCTGGGACAATTGGCTGGTGTGGGCGACAATGTGGGGAGAATGGAGGATAGAGAGATGGTTGTGGAACTGTCTCCGGAGAGAGGAGGATAGAGAGGTGGTTGTGGCTCAGCACTTCAACTCCCCCTCCCATTCCGTATCTGACCTCTCTGTCCTGGGTCTCCTCCATGGCCACAGCGAGCAACACTGGAAATTGGAGGAAATGCACCTCATATTCCGCTTGGGCAGTCTACATCCTGGGGGCATGAACATTGAATTCTCCCAACTCTGCTAGCCCTTGCTGTCCCCTCCCCTTCATCAGCCCTTTGGTTGTCTCCTCCCATCCCCCAGCCCTCGGGCTCCTCCTCCGCCTTTTTCCTTTTTTCCTTTCTTCTCCCCACCGCCTATCAGTCTGAAGAAGGGTTTCGGCCCGAAACGTTGCCTATTTCCTTCGCTCCATAGATGCTGCTGCACCCGCTGAGTTTCTCCAGCATTTTTGTGTACTAATGTGGGGAGAATGGTGGGCTGGGACTCGACGGTCTGGAAAGTTTTTCTTGTGCCTTCTCTCTATATGACACTACGATCCTATACCGTACACGTTACTTTCTACAATTAAAAACATTTTCTTACTTTGTGCCCCAGATTTACACTGCTTAATTTTCTGGTGTAAATTGGCATCCTTGCAGACAGAGAAGAATATTTCGTTAGAAAAATGAACTATAACGAACATTTACTAAAACACTGATTGAAGCACAGATAAAGGGGGAGAGAAGTGAGAGAGTGGGGAGGGAGGGGTAGGGGGAGTGGTGGAAGAGGGACAGACGGGTAGGGGAAGGGGGCGGGGGGAGAGAGGGAAGGGGGACGGGAGCAAAGAGGGATGGGGGAGTGGGAGAGAGGTGTGGGGGAGGGGATTACGGAGATGGGGTAGGGGGAGGGAGGGGGAAGAGTGTGGAGGGAGGGGGAAGAGTGTGGAGGGAGAAGGGGTGGGGGAGAGAGTGATGGGGGTGGGAGGAGAAGGGGAGGAGAGGGAGAGGGGTGAGGAGAGGGAGATGGAGAGGGGGAGGGAGAGAGGGGTGGGGGATGGGAGGAGAGAGGGATGGGGGAGGGGGAGAGAGGTTGTGGGGGAGGGGGAGAGAGGTGTGGGGGAGGGGGGAGGGATGGGGAGGGAGGGGAGGAGGGAGATGGGGTAGGGGAGGGAGGAAGAAGTGTGGAGGGAGGGGGAGAGGGGTGGGGGGGGAGAGAGGTGGAAAGAGTGGGGGGGATAGTGGGAGGGGGAGGGGGAGAGAGAAGTGAAGAGTGGGGAGGGAGGGAGGGAGAGGGGGTTGGGGGTGTGGTGGAAGAGGGACAGGGGGTGGTGGAAGAGGGACAGAGGGGTAGGGGAAGGGGTGGGGGAGAGAGGGGTGGGAGGGGGAGAGAGGGGTGGGGGAGGGAGGAGGAGGGGTGTGGTAAGGGGGAGAGAAGTGGAAGAGTGGGAAGGGAGGGGCCGGGGGAGTGGTGGAAGAGGGACAGGGGTAGGGGGAAGGGGGTGGGGGAGAGAGGGAAGGGTGGGGTAGAGAGGGAAGGGGGTGGGGGGGAGAGGGATGGGGTGGGAGGAGGAGGGAGAGGGAGAGGGGTGAGGAGAGGGAGATGGAGAGGGGGAGGAGAGAAGGATGGGGAGGGGGAGGAGAGGGGGAGGGAGAGGAGGTGTGGGGGAGGGGGGGGGAGGCGAGGGGGGAGATGGGGTAGGGGGTAGAGGGGGAAGTGTGTGGATGGAGCGGGAAGAGGGGAGGGGGAAGGGGGTGGGGGAGAGGGGAAGCGGGGTGGGGGAGAGAGGGGGTTGGGGAGAGAGGGAAGGGGGTGGGGGAGGGAAGGGGGGAGAGGGAAGGGGGGTGGGGGAGAGAGGGATGGGGGTGGGGAGGAGGAGGGGGAGGAAAGGGAGATGGTGAGGAGAGGGAGATGGAGAGGAGGAGGAGAGGGATGGGGGAGGGGGAGAGAGGGATGGGGAGGGAGAGAGGTGTGGGGGAGGGGGAAGAGAGAGGTGTGGGGGAGGGGGAGGGAGGGAGGAGGGAGATGGGTTAGGGAAGGAGGGGGAAGACTTGTGGAGAGGGGTGGGGGAGAGGGGTGGGGGAGAGGGGAAATAGTGGGGAGGGAGAGGGGGAGGGGTAGGGACAGTCCATCTGTACCCCATTCCCTATCACCCCCAATCTCTTTCTCTATTCCCACACACGTGGACGACGCCCTTCGACCAGGCTGCGGGGGTGGAGGGGAGGGGCTGGTGCTGGGGCTGCTGCAAAGCCATATGTAAAGGGATCCATTCTGATTGGACATATGTGAGCATTGGGCATTGTGACATCACACAATGGAACCTTCACCCACATTCTATGGATGAGAGTTTTTTTTTTAACATTTTGAAGTTTTGGTGGGGGGGGGGGGGAGAAGGATTTTATTAAAAATGTGTACATAAACACGACGAAATTTAATCAGGAGTGGCTACTTGTAAAGAAAAGTGAAATCTCTACCCAAATGGAAAAAACCTCGGCGTTTATGCGTGCGGTGTTGGCGTAGCAAGGAATCAAAGGCTGGCTGGCACAAGTCAAGCAGACACGCACACGCACACGCACACGCACACGCACACGCACACTCACACTCACACTCACACACACACACACACACACACACACACACACACACACACACACACACATTTAAATATAGATAGATAGAAGATAGATAATAAAGTTTAGCGGGCATTTTACCTACGGTTTTCCTTGGTCCTGAAAACTCCAATGAGCCAATCAAAATGCCCGGTCAGCGAAGGAGATTGCCTACGGCTGCCCTCGACTGCCTGTAACCAAATAGCGACCCCACTCCACTGCACTTTGAATTCAAAAGTACCATGCCGACCAAATTTTACTCGCGGAAATTTTTTCAACATGCTGAACATTTTTCCGCGACCTAGCTGAGGCCACGAGTATTCGGGAACTACCCTCGAGCATGAAGGAGGGTTCCAGCGACCTCATAGGACCTCCTACGACCACGTGTCGACCATGCTGCGAGTTTGAAGGTCGAAGACACTCTTTCTAAACTCACAGATTAGGTCGCCCAAGTGGGACAGCCCTTAAATCTCAGGAATTAAGTCGAGAGCAATTGGCTCTGGAAGAAAATATCCCGTGACTTTGTTTTTGGATTTGATTTAAAAGAAATTTGTCGCAACTGAATAATTTTGACATTCTGATTTTTCCAGGATTCTGTTCTCCATGCCGTTTGGAGTTGCTTCTTACTTCCTATTGTGGTTCAGTCCTTCTTACACGATGTCCCAGGAATACAGCTTCCTCTGGTATCTTATGACCTACTGTGCATTTCATACCTGCATGAGTGTAAGTGTTCATTTAAATCGGATTAAACTCCAAGGTTATGCAATTAACTAATATCTAATACCATCCCTGGATCTGAAGGTTGGGTCCTTTTTCCTCCTTGCATGGGGCATGGGGCAAGCGTTAAATTGTTCAAAATAAAAATCCTAACAATATCCTAATAATATCTTGGGGAGACACAGCGGCAGAGTTTGTTTACTGCGATGAAAACTGACAGTGGTACGTGACTCAGGCGCACTCAGTATCTCACTGTAACATCAATATGGTGTCTTTACAGCAGCCTGTTTGCTTTGAGCTGCGGAGAGAAAGAAAGATCAGAAAATATAAACTCTTGAGTTGCAAAACCGTGAAATGCTTAACTTCCAGCACTGCCAGATAAAGTTGCAGGTGTGCAGACACCATTGGAGGGACTTTGAAGTTTTTTTTGTTTTTTTTTGGTTGTTTAAAACACGGTAGAAAGAGCAAAATGTCAATATTTGAGGCAGAGGTTTCAACGTGCGCAGGAAGTTGGTCAATCTCGAAGAGGAAGAGGTTCTGTACTGAGTGTGCCATCTGCGTTGTGGTTTGCATTTTCTACATTTCAAATATTGAAAGACTGAGCCTCCAGTATTCTTTGGATTAAATGAAACAAGTCGTCTTTGAGATGACCTTAGCTGGGCTTAAATCTAATGAAGTGTAGGAATGTAATGTGATGCTCCCCATTCTGGTGGTGTGGTGTGGAGTGGGTGGGTGATCGCCCCTTTGTAACAACAATGTCCAATGCATTTTGTACAAGCTTCAGTGTTAAAGAAGGAACTGCAGATGCTGGAAAATCGAAGGTACACAAAAATGCTGGAGAAACTCAGCGGGTGCAGCAGCATCTATGGAGCGAAGGAAATAGGTAACGTTTGGGCCGAAACCCTTCTTCAGACTGATAGGGGGTGGGGAGAAGAAAGGAAAAAAGGAAAAGTCGGAGGAGGAGCCCGAGGGCTGGGGGAGGGGAGGAGACAACCAGATGGCTGATGAAGGGAGGGGACAGCCAGGGCTAGCAGAATTGGGAGAATTCAACGTTCAGGCCACCAGGATGTAGACTGCCCAAGCGGAATATGAGGTGCATTTCCTCCAATTTACGGTGTTGCTCGCTGTGGCCATGGAGGAGACCCAGGACAGAGAGGTCAGATATGGAATGGGAGGGGGAGTTGAAGTGCTGAGCCACCAGGAGTTCAGGTTGGTTATTGCGGACCGACCGGAGGTGTTCGGCGAAACGATCGCCAAGCCTCCGCTTGGTCTCACCGATGTAGATCAGCTGGCATCTAGAGCAGCGAATGCAATAGATGAGGTTGGAGGAGATGCAGGTGAACCTCTGTCGCACCTGGAACGACTGCTTGGGTCTTGAATGGAGTGGAGGGGGGAAGTGAAGGGACAAGTGTTGCATCTCTTGCGGTTGCAAGGGAAAGTACCAGGGGAGGGGGTGGTATGGGAGGGAAGGGAAGAATTGACAAGGGAGTTACGGAGGGAAGCGGTCTTTGCGGAAGGCAGACATAGGGGGAGATGGGAAGATGTGGCGAGTGGTGGGGTCACCTCAGACACTCTCCGTCATCTCCGCGCATTCCACTCTCTAGGCCCTCACCCCTCATCTTCACCATGGACGTCCAGTCACTGTACACCTCCATCCCCACCAGGATGGTCTCAAAGCCCTCCGTTTTTTCCTCGACCGTAGAAGCAATCTATACCCGGCCACTGACACCCTCCCTCCGCCTAGCGGAGCTGGTACTTACACTTAATGACTTTTCATTTGACTCCTCCATTTCCTCCAAATACAAGGCATAGCTATGGGCACACGCATGGGCCCCAGCTACGCCTGCCTCTTTGTCGGGTACGTAGAACAATCCTTGTTCAATGCGTACCAGGGCCCCATCCCCGACCTCTACCTCCGCTACATCGATGATTGTTTTGGTGCCACATCCTGCACCCACACACAACTGACTGACTTCATCCGCTTCACAACCAACTTCCATCCGGCACTCAAATACACCTGGACCATTTCCGACACTTCCCTACCATTCCTTGACCTCACTATCTCCATCGCAGGTGATAGACTCCTTACCGACATCCACTGCAAACCTACCGACTCCCATGGCTATCTGGACTACACTTCTTCCCACCCTGCTTCCTGTAAGGACTCCATCCCCCACTCCCAATTCCTCCGTCTACGCCGCATCTGCTCCCAGGATGAGGCGTTCCACACCAGGGCATCTGAAATGTCCTCATTCTTCAGGGAATGGGGGTTCCCCTCCTCCACCATAGATGAGGCTCGCACCAGGGTCTCTGCCATACCCCGCAACACTGCTCTCTCTCCCCATCCCCCCACTCACAACAAAGGCAGAGTCCCCCTAGTCCTCACCTTTCACCCCACCAGCCGTCACATACAACAAGTGATCCTCCGTCAGTTTCGCCACCTCCAACGTGACCCCACCACTCGCCACATCTTCCCATCTCCCCCTATGTCTGCCTTCCGCAAAGACCGCTCCCTCCGTAACTCCCTTGTCAATTCTTCCCTTCCCTCCCATACCACCCCCTCCCCTGGTACTTTCCCTTGCAACCGCAAGAGATGCAACACTTGTCCCTTCACTTCCCCCCTCCACTCCATTCAAGGACCCAAGCAGTCGTTCCAGGTGCGACAGAGGTTCACCTGCATCTCCTCCAACCTCATCTATTGCATTCGCTGCTCTAGATGCCAGCTGATCTACATCGGTGAGACCAAGCGGAGGCTTGGCGATCGTTTCGCCGAACACCTCCGGTCGGTCCGCAATAACCAACCTGAACTCCCGGTGGCTCAGCACTTCAACTCCCCCTCCCATTCCGTATCTGACCTCTCTGTCCTGGGTCTCCTCCATGGCCACAGCGAGCAACACCGTAAATTGGAGGAAATGCACCTCATATTCCGCTTGGGCAGTCTACATCCTGGTGGCCTGAACGTTGAATTCTCCCAATTCTGCTAGCCCTGGCTGTCCCCTCCCCTTCATCAGCCATCTGGTTGTCTCCTCCCCTCCCCCAGCCCTCGGGCTCCTCCTCCGCCTTTTCCTTTTTCCTTTCTTCTCCCCACCCCCTATCAGTCTGAAGAAGGGTTTCGGCCCGAAACGTTACCTATTTCCTTCGCTCCATAGATGCTGCTGCACCCGCTGAGTTTCTCCAGCATTTTTGTGTACCTTGTACAAGCTTCATCTCTGTTTCACACAATGGCTGCTGAGTGAACGGTCAGAAATTCAATGTAACCAAACCTCTCGACTTATTTCATGGAGCAGGTGATTGGGAATAAGTGAACAGTGACCCAAAGAAAGAGTTATTGGTTGGTACACAAAAATGCTGGAGAAACTCAGCAGGTGCAGCAGCATCTATGGAGCGAAGGAAATAGGCAACGTTTTGGGCTGAAACCCTTCTTCGGACTGATGGGGGGTGGGGAGAAGAAAGGAAAAAGGCGGAGGAGGGGCCCTTGCTGTCTCCTCCCCTTCCTTAGCCCTCAAGCTGTCTCCTCTCATCCCTCAGCCCCCGGGCTCCTCCTCTGCCTTAAACAAAGAGTTATTGGTTATTAGATATCTATAGAAAATAGACAATAGGTGCAGGAGTAGGCCGTTAGGCCCTTCGAGCCAGCACCGCCATTCAATGTTATCATGGCTGATCATCCCCAATCAGTACCCCGTTCCTGCCTTCTCCCCATATCCCTTGATACCACTAGCCCCTAGAGCTCTATCTAACTCTCACTTAAATCCATCCAGTGACTTGGCCTCCACTGCCCTCTATGGTACGCAATTCCACAAATCCTGAGTCCCCTGACTACGCTATCTTTAAGAGCCCTATCTAGCTCTTTCTTGAAAGTATCTAGAGAACCGGCCTCCACCGCCCTCTGAGGCAGAGACTTCCACAGACTCACAACTCTCTGTGAGGAAAAAGTGTTTCCTCATCTCTGTTCTAAATGGCTTACTCCTTATTCTTAAACCGTGGCCCCTGGTTCTGGACTCCCCCCAACATCGGGAACATGTTTCCTGCCTCTAGCGTGTCTAAACACTTAATCTTATATGTTTCAATAAGATCCCCTCCCATCCTTCTAAACTCCAGAGTATACAAGCCCAGCCGCTCCATTCTCTCAGCATATGACAGTCCCTAAGAAGACTTATAGAACAGCACGCCACAATAATAGGCTCTACGGCCCACAATGTCTGTGCCAAACATCTCGCATCCACCTGCACATAATCCATGTCCCTACATTCCCGACATATCCATACGCCTATCCTAAAGCCTCATAGAGGGTGGTGAATCAGTGGAATTCTTGGCCACAGAAGGCTGTGGAGGCCAAGTCAGTGGATATATTTAAGGCAAAGATAGATAGATTTTTGGTTAGTACGGGTGTCAGGGGTTATGGGGAGAAAGCAGGAGAATGGAGTTAGGAGGGAGAGAGAGATCAGCCATGATTGAATGGCGGAGTAGACTTGATGGGCCGAATGGCCTAATTCTGCTCCTATCACTTATGACCTAAATGCGACTATCGTATCTGCCTCAACCACCAATCCTGGCAGCACGTTCGAGGCACTCACCACCCTCTGTGTAAAACCCAAAAAATTGCCCTGCGAGCCTTCTTTACACCTTTTCCCTCTCACCTTAAACCTTTGCCCTCTGGAATTTGAAAGCTGCGCCCTCTGGTATGTCCCCTCTTAACCGATACTGGAATCGTAATTCTGATTCCATGGGGGGGAAAATGCTTTCTAAACCCAGTCAACCTCTTAATTTTGAATGCTTAACTGTTCACTCTGTGTTGACTAGAAACTCCTGGTATATTTGGATCTGTTTATGAGAATGACATTCGAGATTAGTTTTAATGCTTTCAATGTTGCTGTTCCCACAGTGTTTCCACGTCCCTTACTCTGCATTGACCATGTTTCTAGGCGGTGATCAACGTGACCGAGATTCTGCAACAGCTTACAGTAGGTGTCTATTTGCCCGTCAAAGCTTAATATTATTTTGACTCCACCCTGAATAATCTCCTTTCCTTGCATCGTCTATCCTTTTTGCATTTTATCTTTGTTTTTTGCGTATTTTCCCCCGTGGTTGTGGAGTCCAAAACTAGTTTTAAGGGCGGTGAATCTGTGGAATTCATTGCCACAGACGGCTGTGGCGGCCAAGTTAATGGATATTTTTAAGCGGAGCCGGAGATTGACAGATTCTTGATTCGTACGGGTGTCGGGGGTTATAGGGCAAAGGCAGGAGAATGTAAAATTATAGAAGGACTGGACAAGCTAGATGCAGGAAAAATGTTCCCAATGTTGGGCGAGTCCAGAACCAGGGGCCACAGTCTTAGAATAAAGGGGAAGCCATTTAAGACTGAGGTGAGAAAAAACTTTTTCACCCAGAGAGTTGTGAATTTGTGGAATTCTCTGCCACAGGGCAGTGGAGGCCAAATCACTGGATGGATTTAAGTGGGAATTAGATACACCAATACCAACGCTCAAAATGTGGATTGCAAGTATGTTGGATACCGCATATCTTGAGGAAATGCGATTCCTCCTAATAGATAAATTTGACCAATTCATAACGAGTTGGTCTCATTTGTCGTCTTTTTGGAAACGTATGGTGCAAAACAGGTGTAAAAGCTAATCCGTGACTGCGGATGGTCAAGATTATAAATGATCTCCTTCTATTTTCTTTTCTTCTCTTTTCTTTTATTCTCTTTCTTCTATTTTCTATGTCTCAACTTTCTTTTTTCATTCTTTATTTTTCTTTTTCACACACTATATATCTCACATTTTTCTATTTTTCATTATCTAACTTTTTTCTTTTTCTTCTTTATTTCAAAAAATTAAAAAATAAGAAGCTGTACATAAAAGGTATTATGAAAATATGATTGTATACAATTGTACTTACTTCTAATAAAATAAAAATAAAAAAATAAAAAGATAGAGCTCTATGGGCTAGTGGAATCAAAGGATATGGGGAGAAGGCAGGCACGGGTTATTGATTGGGGATGATCAGCCATGATCACAATGAATGGCAATGCTGGCTCGAAGGGCCAAATGGCCTCCTCCTGCATCTATTTTCTATGTTTCTAATAGGGTTATGAGGGAGAGATAGATCAAACATTATCGAATGGCGGAGTAGACTAGACCGGCCAAATGGCCTAGTTTGCTCCTAGGACTCCTATAGGTGACAATTTGGGTTGGGACCTTTCTTCAGACTCCACATAGTGCTGGACTCGCTCAGCAGGTCAGGCAGCATGTCTGGATGGGTGACATTTCAGCAAGAGAAACCTGAAACCTGAAAATTTGGCACATGGAAAATATGAACACTGAGATGTGAATGGTGACATTAATGGGTTCATAAGATCATAAGATATGGGAGCAGAATTAGGCCATTCGGCCCATCAAGTCTACTCCGCCATTGAATCATGGCTGATCAATCTTCCCCTTTCAACCCCATTCTCCTGCCTTCTCCCCATAACCCCCGACTCCCGTACTAATCAAGAATGTGTCAATCTCCGCCTTAAAAATATCCATTAACTTGGCCTCCACAGCCGTCTGTGGCAAAGAATTCCACAGATTCACCACCCTGTGACTAAAGAAATTCCTCCTCATCTTTGTGAAGGTGCATCCGTTTATTCTGAGGCTGTGGCCTCTGGTCTTAGACTCTCCCACTAGTGGAAACATCCTCTCCACATCCACTCTATCCAGGCCTTTCACTGTTCGGTGAGTTTCAATGAGGTTCCTCCTCATCCTTCTAAACTGCAGCGACTACAGGCCCAGTGCCCCCAAACACTTACCATATGTTAACCCACTCATTCCTGGGATCATTCTCTTCAGACATGGGGCCCAATATTGTTCACAATACTCCAAATGCGGTCTGACCAGCGCCTTCTTAAGCCTCAGCATTACATCCAAGTCAAGTCAAGAAAGTTTATTGTCATGTGTCCCAGATAGGACAATGAAATTCTTGCTTGCTGCAGCACAACAGAACATTGTAAGCATAAACACAGACAGTTTAATGTGTCTACATATAGCATAGACAATATATATACACATAAATAAACAGATAAAGTGCATTAGGCTGTTATAGTTCAGAGTTTGTTTGATGGCGAGTTTAATAGCCTGATGGCTGTGGGAAAGAAGCTGCTCATGAACGTGGATGTACCAGATTTCAGGCTCCTGTACTTTCTACCTGATGGCAGTAGAGAGATGAGTGTGTGGCCAGGATGGTGTGGGTCCTTGATGATGTTGGCAGCCTCTTTGAGGCAGCGACTGCGATAGATCCCTGTTTGGCAACATTGTAGCACGGTGGCCCAGCGGTAAAAGGCCAGTCTCACGAATCTGCGGTCATTGGCGGCGAAACGGGAAGAATCTGCCGCCATAGACCGCGCACTCGTGAGAACGTACAATTCCCGGGCCGTGTGGCGGTGTTCCCAACACCGCGCGGTGCTAAAATAAAACCGACAATGTCGAAAACCAAATACTCACCGCACAACCTCCACCAGTGATGCACAAGTGCGCACGGCCGCTCGCACGGGCCGCCGCCAGTGTGGGTCGAGCGCCGTGCGTCAAACCTCCTCTGCCACAGCCGCCGCCAGTGAGGCACGTGCCGCCGCCAGTGAGGCACGTGTGTTGCGCGGCCGCAGTCACAGCCACCGCTACAGCGCCGCGATCAGGATGGCCGCCGCCACAGCCGCCGCTGGTGAGTCACGTGCGGCGGGCCGACGTCATCGCAGTCGGCCCGCCCTTTTTTTACTTACCGCAAGCACGTGGGACCCTCCGTGTTTGAATTAACTCGGCCCCCGCGCAACATCCGTGCGGCACTCCGGTGGATAGGCTCGACGCTCTCGCCGTTGCCGCGCGGTCCCCGCTACCGGCGACGCCGCGCTTCACCGCCGATGACCGCAAACAGGTAACACAGAGCCTTTAAGCTACTGTCCTGACTACGGGTGCTGTCTGATCGGAGTTTGTACCTTCTCCCCGCGACCTGCGTGGGTTTTCTCCGAGATCTTTGGTTTCCTCCCACACTCCAAAGACATACAGGTTTGTAGGTTAATTGGCTCTATAAGTGTAAATTGTCCCTAGTGTGCGTAGGATAGTGTTAATGTGCGGGGATCGTTGGTCAGTACGGACTCGGTGGGCCGAAGGGCCGGTTTCCGCGCAGTATCTCTAAACTGAACTAATTGCTTTTGCCTTTCTTAACACCGATTTGACGTCTTACTGCCTGCCGTCTTCTTGCAGGAATGGGAGTCGAGGTTGTCGCCACGCTGGCTGGAGCTGCTATTCAGGGCCAGATCGTGGGAGCCTACCATACCCAAACTATGGAAACCTGCCAGATGATCCAGAATGTGACAGCACTCAACACTACCACTGCACTAGTGAACAGCCTCAATAACACGGTCAGTGTTGTTTGTGAATAGTTTCGGGGCTCTCTGTGGCATCTTGCCGATTATCCTGCTCGGGGTAAATTCAGAGATGAGTGGACGTGACAGTGAAGCTCAGTGCTACTGGATGTTGTGAATAAGTGTTCTGAGGCCAGCATCAATCTTTTCTTAAATTAAGTAAGTTTATTGGCCAAGTATTCACATACAAGGAATTTGCCTTGGTGCTCTGCCCACAAGTAACAACATGACATACAGTGACAGTTACGAATGACTCAGAAAACACTAAATATTAATAATAATAAAACATTAATGATAAAACACCATTGATCAAGCATGTGAACCAACAAAATACCAGATCGAAGGGAGGCTACAGATTTTTGGCTGTTGAGTAGAGCAACTACTCGTGGATAAAAACTGTTTTTATATCTGGCTGTGGCAGCTTTGACAGTCCGGAGTCGCCTTCCAGAGGGAAGTGATTCAAAGTGATCAACTTAGCATCTTAGACTTCCATTGGCTTTTGAAGCAGGTAGCTGCTGGATTACTCCAGCATTTTGTGTTCTTGTTAGCTCGTTACATAGCAAGCGTAGCCTAGTTTAGTGGAGAAATACAGCACGGAAACAGGCCCCTCAGCCCACCGAGTCCCTGCTGACCAACAACTAGTTCTACTTGACATACTGCGGTGCGATTTACAGAAGCCAGTTAACCTACAAACCTGTGGGAGGAAACCGGAGCAACCGGGGAAAACCCACGAGGTCACAGGGAGAACGTACAAACTCCGTACAGACAGCACCCCATCGTCAGGATCGAACCCGGGTCTCGGGCCGGGTTGGGGGAGTGGGCAGAGCTGTGGCAGATGGAATACAGCTTAGCAAAGTGCGGAGTCATGCACTTTGCTACGAATAAAGGCATGGACTATTTTCTAAATGGGGAGAGAATTCAGAGATCGGAGGTGCAAAGGAACTTGGGAGTGCTGGTGCAAGATTCCCAAAAGGTTAATATGCAAGTTGAATTGGTAGTAAGGAGGGCAAATACAATGCTCGCATTTATTTCAAGAGGATAGAATATAGAAACAGTGATGTAATGCTGAGGATGGAACTGCAGATGCTGGTTTAAGATGCGTGACAGACAGCATCTCTGGAGAGAAGGAATGGGTGAGGTTTCGGGTCGAGACCTTTCCTTCCGACGGTCTGAGGAAGGGCCTCGACCAGAAACGTCACCCATTCCTTCCCTCCAGAGATACTGAGTTACTCTAGCACTTTGCGTCTATCTTCGATGTAATGCTGAGGCTTGATAAGGCGCTGCTTCAGTCCGCATTTGGAGTATTGCGAGCAATTTTGGGCCCCGTATATTATTGATGCTGGAAATTTAGTTTGGGGAGTGGAGAGGAGGGAGCAGAAAATACTGGATAGACTTGGCAGGTCAGGCAACATCAGTGAGGAGTGAAAAAGAATGAACCATTCAGGTTGGTGAACTTTTATCAGGACTCTCGGGGAAGTCATGATTTTGGGGCTCATGCAGTGCTGGGCGGAGAGAAGGAAAGGGAGGGTTTGTTGATGGGGTGGAGACCAAAAGATTGATTGGATTGTGGTGATGCTCGCTGTAAGAAGACAACAAAACCTTATCACCGTCCCACAGCAGGCATTGCAAATTGCCCTGCGGCAGATTACAAGCATGTTCTGTTTTCATTGCAGTGTTTACCCAAATATGTACATCCCTCAGTGATACAGCATGGAACCAGGCCCTTCGGCCCAACTTGCCCACACCGACCTACATGTCCTCTGCCCTCAGAGGGCGGTGGAGGCCGGTTCTCTGGATACTTTCAAGAAAGAGCTAGATAGGGCTCTTATAGATAGCAGAGTCAGGGGATAAGGTGAGAAGGCAGGAACGGGTACTGATTGGGGATGATCAGCCATGATCACATTGAATGGCGGTGCTGGCTCAAAGGGCTGAATGGCCCACTCCTGCACCTATTGTCTATTGTCCCATCTGCACTAGTCTCACCTGCTTGCGTTTGGCCCATATCCCTCTAAACCTGCCCCATCCATGTACCTGTCTAATTGTTCCTTAAATGTTGCAATAGTCCCTGCCTCAACTACCTCCTGTGGCAGCTCGTTCCATACACCCAACCAACAAATGTTCCTCCTCAGATTAAATCTTTCCCACATCACCTTAAACCTACTGTATATGTCCACTGGCTCCCGATTCCCTACACTGGGCAAGAGACCCAGTGCATCTACCCGATCTATTCCTCTCATGAATTTGTACACCTCTATAAGATCACCCCTCATCCAAGGAATAGAGTCCCAGCCTGGTCAACCTCTCCCCTGTGGCTCAGACCCTCGAGCCCTGACAACATCCTCGGAAATCTTCTCATTTTTACACAAAGGGTGGAGGGTGTACGGAACGAGCTGCCGGAGGAGGAAACATTTATCACTACATTTAAGAAACATTTAGACAGGTACATGGATAGGACAAGTTTAGAGGGATCTGGGCCAAACGCAGTCAGATGGGACTAGTGTAGATGGGGCATGTTGGTTGTTGTGGGCAAGTTGGGTCGAAGGGTCTGTTTGACTCCATGCCATATGTGTTTAATTGCAACAGAACGGAAATTGAGAAACCAAATTCACATCTGTAATATACCGCGAGAATTCTAAAAGATAAGGTAGTGGAAGCAGATGTTGTACTTTAAAGTGCTATCGCAGTATGATCCAAAGATGTGTTGGATCCATCTCAATGTATTAGGAATTAGGTCTATTATTTACATGTGTTCTGAGGTACAGTGAAATGCTTCTGTCCCCATGTTATCCAAAGAAATCAGATCAAACTATAGAAGAATACAATCAGGCCAAACACAGGTACAAAAGTGAAGAGGGAGATGCCAGTGCAGAATATGTCTACCTTTGTATTTTGCCTACCTTCGATTTTTCCAGCATCTGCAGTTCTTTTCTTAACCAGAGTGCAGAATATAGTTTCTCAGCATCGTGGCAAACATTGTGACAAAGAAAAAGTCCATTGTCCACAATGAGGTAGGTTGTAGAAATGGGACAGTAGCTTATGGAAGGGCCGTTCAGAAGCCTGCTAACAGAGGGGAAGAAGCTGTTCCTGAGTCTGGTGGTGCGCGCCTTCATGCCTGAGCTGGGAGGAGGAGGAGGAGGAGGACTGATCGAGGTGCTTGATTATGTTGGCTGCTCTCCTGAGGTCGCATGAAGTGTAGATGGAGTCAATGGTGGGGAGTCTGGCCTGCGCGTGGTCCATTCCAAGTTGTCTTGCAATTGTTGCCATCCACTTGCTCCCACCTCAAGGCCTATCGCTCCTTCAGTCTTGTGTAATAAATAATGAATGTCTATCTATGCATGGCTTAGGGAAGGGTGGAAGAACCGTCCTTGAAATGAAGGGAGTGAGTTATGGGAACTGCTGAAGAAACTGCATCTTTTAAAAAATATTGAGTATGTTATTTCATCATATAGAACCTCACCTGAGTAATTTTTAAAAAGTAACTAAGTCTAGAACACCAGCATGCTTGAGTACACTTGACCAAAGAGATAGGGAAATACTGTATAGTACACATTTAAAACAATTTCTTAGTTTAGTTTAGAGATACAATGTGGAAACAGGCCCTTCGGCCCACCAAGTCAGTGCCGACCAACGATCATCCATGCACTAGTTCTATCCCACACACTAAACCCAATTAACCCACAAACCTGCATAGCTTTGGAATGTGGAAGGAATCTGAGGCACCCGGAGAAAAGCCACTCCCCACAATCATTAGCCTGTTCCTTTCCCAGGGTGACGGGGAAGTCCAGGAATCTTAAAGATAGCGGAGTCAAGGGATATGGGGAGAAGGCAGGAACGGGGTACTGATTGTGGATGATCAGCCGTGATCACACAGAATGGCGGTGCTGGCTCGAAGGGCCGAATGGCCTAGTCCCACACCTATTGTCTATAAATGCTGCATGTACTTAGCAGCTGAAGCTACATCAATGAGAACGAGTTGGCAATAAGAGTTGAGAATGATTTAGGGACTGAACTATAGGGGGAGGTTGACTGGGAGCACAGGAGGATGAGGGGTGATCTTGTAGAATTATGTACCATTATGAGAGGAATAGATCAGGTAGATGCACGGCGACTCTTGCCCCAGAGTAGGGGAAATCGAGGACCAGAGGACGTGGGTTTAAGGTGAGGGGAGTGATATTTAATAGGAATCTGAGGGGTAACTTTTTCACACAAAAGGTGGTGGGTGTATGGAACGAGCTGCCAGAGTGGGTAGTTGAGGCTGTGGGACTATCCCAACGTTTAAGACACAGTTAGACAGGTGCATGAATGAATTAATGAATGAATAACTTTATTGGCCAAGTATGTTCACATACAAGGAATTTGCCTTGGTGGAAACGGGTAGTACTGGTTTGGCGGGATAGGGGCCAAATGCGGGCAGGTGGGACTGGTGTAGCAGGGACATGATGTTGGCCGGTGTGGGCCGAAGGGCCTGTTGCCACGATGTGTCACTCTTTGACTCTACGACTCTCTGCTTGAAATGCTCAGCAAGTCAAATAGCGGTTCTGACGTGGGACAGTGATGAGGACCTCGTTCAGTCAGCAGCAGATAAAGAGGCACCAATATGTGGAATGGGCTCTTGATTGAGATGGTGAAGAATAACATCTTTGGAGTTTTTCTGATTGAAAGACACAATATGGAAACGGGCCCTTGGGCTCACCGAGTTGACACCGGCCATCGATCACCCGTCCAGACTAGTGCTATGTTACCCCACTTTCTCATCCAGTCCCTGCACAATTCACCTACAAACCCGCACATCTTTGGGATGTGGGAGGAAACCGGGGCACCGGGAGGAAACCCACGTGGTCACAGGGAGTACGTGCAAACTCCACACAGACAGCACCCGGAGGTCAGGATCGAACCAGGGTCTCTGGCGCTGTGAGGCAGCGGCTCTACCCTGTGCCGCACTCGACAGTAAAACCATTGAGTAGATTGAATTTTGTTTCAAGCAGACAATAGCTAGGATCTTTCTGTTTAGTTGTAATGATGTCAAGGGACTTTCCCGAGCCGTGGGCTTGGGATATTAATACAAGAAACATGTCTTTTTCTATTTCCGCAGAAATGGGCCTACATGGTGGCAGCTATGGTGATTGGTGGCCTTTACTTCCTCTGTGCATTGATTCTATTACTTGGAGTCAAGGAACGCGCAGGTGTATGTTGCTGGAATATTACAGCGCCAACCTTCCTGTTTATCGCGGTGTGTGTCTGTATCACCTTGGCTTTGCACTGTGTGAATTTTTTTAGACCGGGCAAGCGGTGGGAGCGCTGTCTAAAAAATTCACATGGGCTGGTGAAGGAAGGAATGTGTGTGTGTGTGTGTGTGTGTGTGTTCGTGTGTGTGTGTGTGTGTGTGTGTTCGTGTGTGTGTGTTCCACTCTGACAGTTGCCAGCAATCCGCTGAAAAATCGCCAAAGTGGGACAGGCCCATTAGGCTGATCAACAAAATTTATTCTCAAACTAAAATGCTCAATTGCTGCCCGGATACTGGTGTATGGAATTGTCTTTAGTTTAGAGATACAGCGCGGAAACTGGCCCCTTCAGCCCAACGGGTCGGCACCGACCAGCGATCCCCGCACACCAACACCATCCTACACACACTATGGACGATTTACAATTTTATACCAAGACAATTAACCTACAAGCCTGTACATCTTTGGATGTGTGGGAGGAAACCGAAGATCTCGGCGAAAGGTCACGGGGAGAACGTACAAACTCCGTACAGACAGCACCCGTAGTCAGGATCGAACCCGGGTCTCTGGCGCTGTAAGGCGAGTAGCCCAACCGCTGCGCCACCGTGCATTTTTTGCCTCTGCAATTTTTTCTCTCTCTTTTTGCATTAATCCTTCCTCCATCGAAGGCATCTATAGGAGGCACTGGCCCAAAGAGGCATCCAGCATCATCAAGGACCCACACCACCTGGCCACGCACCCATTTCACTCTTGACATCAGGAAGAAACCTGTCTAAATATATTGCAACGTTTAAGAAACATTTAGACAGGTACATGGATAGGACAGGTTTCGAGGATATGGGCCAAAGGCAGGCAGGTGCGACCAATGTAGAAGGGGCATGATCGGCAGGTTGGGCCGAAGGGCCTGTTTCAACACTGTAAGACTCTACGAGTCTCTAATAAGGTACGGGAGCCTGAAAACCATTACCACCAGGTTCAGGAAAAGCTTCATCCCACCAATTATCAGGCTCTTGAACACTACACAATACTAACCTCAGCAACTGTGAACAATGGCCTTCTATGGACTATGTCTTTGACTGCACTAAAGACCTCTTGTTTGTGCACCAGTGTTATGGTTATTAATTTATTGAATTTTTGATTGTAATATTTATCTGTGTTTATTGCGTTTACAGGCCTGCTATGCTGCCGCAAGTCCGAACTTTAGTTGTCAGTGCATAGACAATTAAACAATCTTGATGAACTGTTAAGAATCTTGTAAATTAATTGATACTTTTTATTTTGGTTATTGCAGGTTGCTTTACACCCAAAGAGCATTTCCATGTGTCGTACCTGACGGGCATGAAGCTAGTAATGAGTCACAAACCATACCTGAGTCTAACCTTTGGCTTTCTATTCATCTCCTTGGCTTTTCAGGTAACTCAAGTGACTACGTTGCATTGTATTTATCTGTTGCCGTTAGGGTTTAGCATCATTCGTAATCTAAAGTACCCAGAAGTCATGTTGTCCAGTATTAGACTCGTAGTGGCGTACAGCATGGAAACAGGCCCTTCAGCCCAACTTGCCCACACCGACCAACATGTCCCATCTACACTAATCCCACCTGCCTGCGTTTGGCCCACATCCCTCAAGACCGGTCCTATCCATTGTACCCGTCTAATTGCTTCTTAAACATTTCAATAGTCCCTACCTCAACTACCTCCTCCGGCGGTAGCTCATTCCATACACTGGGAAGCATGGTGGTGCAGCGGTAGAGTTGCTGCCTTACAGCGCCAGAGACCCGGGTTCGATCCTGACTACGGGTGTTGTCTGTACGGAGTTTGTAGGTTCTCCCCGTGACCTGCGTGTGTTTTCTCCGAGATCTTCGGTTTCCTCCCACACTCCGAAGACACACAGGTTTGTAGATTAATTGGCTTTGTATAAGTGTAAACTTGTCCCCAGTGTGTGTGTGGGATAGTGTTAATGTGCGGTGATCACTGGACGACGCGGACTCGGTGGGCCGAAGGGCCTGTTTCTATGTATCTATGTACGAGAATGCAGATGCTGGAATATTGGACAGATAGGGGCGGCACAGCAATAGAGTTGCTGCCTAACAGCGCCAGAGACCCAGGTTCGATCCTGACTAGAGGTGCTGTCTGTACAGAGTTTTTTACGTTCTCCCTGTGACCGCGTGGGTTTTCTCCGGGTGCTCCGGTTTCCTCCCACATTCCAAAGACGTACAAGTTTTGACGTTAATTTTCCTAGCGCCGAGGTTAGATCTAGTGTACGGGTGATCTCTGGAGAACGTTTCAGGTCGGGTCCCTTCTTTGGACTCAAAGCCTTAAGTGCATTCACCAATTGCGTGAGAAAACAATGGAATTCAGCCGCCAAGTCGCTGGTCGACCAAGGAGGGCGATGGCTGGAGGCCCCGCAGCAGCCTGCGGTTTGCCTGGATCGGGCACTGCTCATAACAACTGGAGCGTGGGCTGGACTTGGGAAATGGCGCCAAAACATGGCACCTCTTGCATGCGGGGTCAGTAGACTGTTGCTGTACAACTGCTAATCGGGGATGATACTCTAATCGGGGGCAATACTTTACTTGACTGTAAGAAATGAATTTCACTGTGCGTTGGCACTTTGAACATTCGACAATAAAGCAGCTTTGAGCGTTGCCTCTTTGACAGGCGTTTCCCCCCCCCCCCCCCCCTTCTCTGAACCCCATGAACTTTGGGGCATGTGTCCCATGGACCTCTAACCAGTATCCCCACCCACTCCTGAGCCCAATGAACCCATGGTCTTTGGATACTCTCTCTCGGCACACACATGCAGGCCAACTATTTCTGCCGGGACCTGGAGGGCAGCGACCTCGAAACCGAAAACCAAAGCAGAAACATCAAACATTTGTACCCGCAGCCACAGCGTGCGTTCAGGATTTGCTTTCACCGCTGCGATTTGCTGTTGAAATTTATGTTTGTTAAGATTACACTTCATTGCAAATGGCCTGGTCCATGTCAAGTTTAAGAATAAGAGGTAAACCGTTTAGCACGGAGATGAGGAAACACTTTTTCACGCAGAGAGTTGTGAGTCTGTAATTCTCTGCCTCAGAGGGCGGTGGAAACAGGTTCTCTGGAAACTTTCAAGAGAGAGATAGATAGGGCTCTTAAAGATATGCCGGAGTCAGGGGATATGGGGAGAAGGCAGGAACGGGGTACTGATTGTGGATGATCAGCCATGATCACATTAAATGGCGGTGCTGGCTCGAAGGGCCGAATGGCCTACTCCTGCGTCTATTGTCTATTGTCCAAAATGTAATATGCTTAACACTTCTTCCTATTGCTTTCCCATGTCCGCAGCTCGTCCAGAATAATTTTGCCCTGTTTTGCACGCATGCTGCTGGGCTCGGCAATCACTTTCAGCACATCATCTTTGTCATCTTGGTATGTATCAATGTTCACAGACGCAAATGTCATTTCCCAAGGAAATCTTTTGTGTGAATAATATGTCCATTTAAACTGCCCACACCGGCCAACATGTCCCATCTACACTAGTCCCACGTGCCTGCGTTTAGCCCATACCCCTCTAAGCCTGTCCTGTCCAATTGCCTCTTAAACATTGCAACAGGACAATTTTATGTACAATTGTAAAGTTTTGTTTCTCTTGCATTCTAGGTCATTTATTTGTTTGCACTTGGATCTTTTGATCGCATGCATTTCAGTCAATTTGAAGATTTATGGTGCCTCCATTTTATGAATTTCGGCACCATTAATAGCTGGACAATTGATATTGTTACCTCCTCCTCTTCCCACTGTTGATTGATGTGATTTATACAAGGCACACACAAATTAAATATTGGGCAAAATTATATTGGCATCCTTTAACCTGATGTTGCTGTTGAGGGTCGTAGATTTATGGAGCACAGAAACAGGCCCTTCAGCCCACCGCTCCCATGCCGACCATCGAATAACCCTCAATAGAGTCACGGAGCACCAAAAACAGAAACAGGCCATTCAGCCCACTAAATCCATGCTGACCATCAAATAGCCCTTTATATTACTCTCATCATATACCTAGATCTCTGCTTTATTTCCAGTAGAAAGTAATTAGATGATTAATTTTCTTTCTCTCTCTCTCTCTCTCTCTCTCTCCCTCTCCAGGTCTCTGCAACAATCATGGTACCGTTCTGGCAGTGGGTCTTGGTGAAGTTTGGAAAGAAATTCGCTCTCTTCGTGGGACTGATCGTGAGTTAACATGTCCTGCAACAAAGCTGAAATCTTTCTCTTTCCGCACTCTCATTGCCATGGAGTGATTTTTGTCCTTTTCTCTCTGACGACTGTGATCATTATGTTTTAGATGGAGCAGGTGCTTGTTAACTGTTGCTGGAGGGGGATGGAGGATGGTGGCAGATGGCCTTTCCTGCTGCTGAATATGTTCCATTGTAAAGACCATAGGACATAGGGGCAGAATTAGGCCATTTGGCCCATCGAGTCTGCTCTGCCATTGAATCATGGCCAGTCTATTTTTCCCTCTCAACCCCGTTCTCCAGCTTTTTTTCCCCGTGACCATTTGATGGCCTTACTAATCAAGAAACTATCAATCTCTGCGTTAAAAATTACCCCTTGTCTTGGCCTCCGCTGCATGTGTAGCAATGAATTCCGCAGATTCACCACCTTCTGGCTAAAGAATTTCCTCCTCATCATTTTGCTAAAATGGAGGGTATGGGGTGGAGAACTGAGGTCAAACAGGCAACGCAAAATCAACGATGCATTTTGATGACATTATTTACTTATTCTGCATGCTTTGGTTTAGTTTAGAGATGCAGCGCGGAAACAGGCCCTTCGGCCCACCGTGTCCGCACCGACCAGCGATCCCTGCACACTAACACTATCCTAGGGACAATTTGCGTTTATACTGAGCCAATTATCCTACAAACCTGTGCGTCTTTGGAGTGAGGGTGGAAACCGAAGATCTCGGAGAAAACCCACGCAGGTCATGGGGAGAATGTACAAACTCCGTACAGACAAGCACCCGTAGTCGGGATCGAACCCGGGTCTCCGACGCTGTAAGGCAGTGGCTCTACCGCTGTGCCACTGTGCTGCCACCCTTACTTCTGAAGCATATGCAAATAATACTGTCGTCAATATGATATCCATGTGGCTTATATCACACTAGCACCCTGATTCTGGAGCTACCTGCACTCGTGGTGGCCATTTAAAAAAAAACTAATTTCTTCCAGGGGTATTCACCAAATGAAAGCCCATGTAATGATTTACTCTGCGTTCCAATACAGTTTTTCACTGTACCTCGATACACGTAACAATAAAAAACTGAACTAAACTGTAGTCAAACTAAATTATTGCCCCATCGCTCAGTATCTTGGAAAATCTGCTTTAACTTCCATTAAATTATAATAGATAATAGAGTGTCAGGAACAATATTGGTCATTTTCAGATTGCGTCCATCAATAATACGTCCGGTGCCACAGCGCGCAACTCTTTATGTTCACGTTGATGACTTGAATGAAAGAAGGGGGGCACAGTGGTGCCGCTGCTTGAGCCGCTACCTCACAGCTCCAGAGACCCGGTTCGATCCAGACCTCGGGTGCTGTCTGTGTGGAGTTTGTACGTTCTCCCAGTGACTGTGTGTGTTTCCTCCGGGTGCTCCCATTTCCTCCCACATCCCAAAGACGCGTGGGTTTGCAGTTTAATTGGCTTCTGTAAAATTGCGTCTGGAGTAATTTAGTTTAGATTACAATTGCGGAGCGGAAACAGGCCCTTGGGCCCACCAGCCATCCCTGTACACTTACACTATCCTGCACACACAGCAGGAACAATTTACAATCGTTACCAAGCCAATTAACCTGTGTTTGTGAATGTGGGATAACATAGCACTAGTGTGAGCGGGTGTTCGATGGCCAGCGTGGATTCGGTTGGCAAAACAACCTGTTTCCACGCTGTATCTTTTAATGTTGATCAATCTTCAATCAATAACTGAAACATTGAATGTTTCATTGTTTATTCCCAAACATTGGCTGGGAATAAATCTCGTTTGACCCTTCCAGAAGGACTTGCAGCCTGGTGTCAGAATGACATGGTTCTTGGAGCAGATTTCTTAGATAACCTAGACAAGCAGGTTCTAAAGTTTGAAGAAGGGTCTTGACCCGAAACGTCACCTATTGCTTTTCTCCAGAGACACTGCCTGAGCATCTGAGTTACTCCAGCGTTTTGTGTCTATCTTCAGTGTCAAGCAGCATCTGCAGTTCCTTCCTACATCTGTCAGGGACGACAGATGGCGCAATGGGTTAAGTGTTCAGCTGGCAACCGGAAGGTAGCGGGTTCGAATCCCGCTTGGAGTGCATACTGTCGTTATGTCCTTGGGCAAGACACTTCACCCACCTTTGCCTGTGTGTGAATGTGTGTGAATGTGTGTGAGTGATTGGTGGTGGTCGGAGGGGCCGTAGGCGCAGATTAGCAGCCACGCTTCCGTCAGTCTGCCCCAGGGCAGCTGTGGCTACAGAAGTAGCTCACCACCACTGAGTGTGACTGAGGAGTGAATGAATAATGCGATGTAAAGCGCCTTGAGTATTAGAAAGGCACTATATAAATCCCATCCATTATTATTATTATTACACCAGTAGGATCTAAATATTTGTCATATTTTTCCTTGCAGTGGGAAGAGACTGTGTGGCACATTGTGTCTATGGCAGCTCTCTAATCAATCCAATCCCCCTGGTTACGATGATAAGACATAGGAGCAGAATTAGGCCGTTCGGCCCATCGAGTCTGCTCCGCCATTTGATTGCGGCTAATTTGGTTTTCCCTCCGCCCCCCCCCCCATCACCATCTACTTCCTTCCACTCTATTCTCTCACATGCACTTGTTTACAGATCAATCATCCAGCCCCTGTATTTCTCCCACCCTCCTACACGGGATCTATTCACATTTGGCCAGTTGCCTAACAACGAATGTTGAGGTGTTGGGTGGTGGGGGGGGTGTGGGAAGATGGTGTGTGGGAGGGTGTGTGGTGTGGGGGGGTGGTGTGTGGTTTGTGGGTCTGTGAGGGAGGGTGTGTGTGGGGGTTTGTGTGGTCTGTGGGGTGTGTGGTGTGTGGGTCTGTGAGGGAGGGTGTATGAGGGGGTGTGGTGTGGGACAGTGTGTGGTGTGGGAGGGTGTGGAGTGGGACGGTGTGTGGTGTGTGTGGGAGCAAACGAGAGCACCCTGAAGAAAGCCAAATTTCACTGTAAATTCCCTGGTTAAGTGACAATAAACGTGAACTTGGACTTGGATTTGGACTTGGTCACGGGGGTGGGGGTGGGGGGGGACGGGGCACAAGCAAACTCTGAACAGTGCCCTGGGCCAGGATCGAACCTGCATCACTGGATCTGTGCAGCAGCTGCACTACCTGCTGCCCCGTGTCGTTCTAACTCTCGTGATAGGATTTTTAAAACAGTGAAAAGCCATCACAGTTGAGATGAAACGTGATATGTCACTGCGTTCGTTTGTTCTGAAAGTAATGCTGGTTATGAGTTAAATTCATTTTGCTTTTCTTACTTACTGATTGATTGAAAGACACAGCAAGGAAACGTGTCCTTCGGCCCAGTGAATTCACACTGGCTCTATGTTTTCCCCACACACACACACACACGCGTGCGGGACAATTTACTGAGGGCAAATCAGCCGACAAACCCGCACCTCCGCAAATTGTATGACTGACCTGGCCAGTGAAATGTCACTGGACCAATTGGTGTATGTGACAATAAATGAACCTTATGAACATCTTTGGGATGTGGGAGGGAACCAGAGCGCCCAGAGGAAACCCACACGGTCACAGGGAGAACGTGCAAACTCCACACACAGAGAGCATCCGAGGTCAGGATCGAACCTGAGTCTCTGGCGTTGTGAGGCAGCAGCTCTACCAAAATACTCACATACGTTTGGTTGTGTGAGGGTGGGGGGGGGGGGGGGGGGGAAGAGAGAATAGGAGCCTGAGGGGTAACTTTTTTTACACAAAGGCTGGTTGGTGCATGGAACGAGCTGCCAGAGGAGGTAGTTAAGGCAGGTACCATTGCAATGTTTAAGAAACATTTGGACAGGTACATGGATAGGACAGGTTTAGAGAGATATGGACCAAATGCAGGCAGGTGGGACTAGTGTAGACGTGGCATGTTAGTGGGTGTGGGCAAGTTGGGCCGGAGGGCCTGTTTCTGCACTGTTTGACTCTATACCTGGCTTCTTGCACATGTATTTGAACTGTGCTTTCTTTCCACATAAACATAATATATATATATATAGTATAGTACTGTGGGCCGAAGGGTCTGTTTCCACGCTGTATGACTATGCCTCTAACCTGTCTGATGTTCTGTTAGCATGGTACACTGATTCATTATTGTTTATTGCATTAATTTTACTAAAGGGAAATGAGTGTTCTCACCACTCGAAGGTAGGACTTTGGACACTGACGGCCATCTTTTCTCCTGTCTTTCTTTCTTCCTCTCAGTGGTACATCCCTCCGTTGATTACCATAGTCACGGTGAACGGTAACCTGCCAGTGATCATCATCATGGCCATCGCTACTGGGGCCAGCCTTGCCGTTGCCTTCCTGTTGCCATGGTAAGTCTGTCCAGTCACTGTGACGTCACGCTCCAGATAGAACCTTTGATCCAAACATTCTCTTGACAGTGAGGGGGAGAGAGATGAACATTTGCTTATTGAGTTGTTAAAGGCAGGTGGCGCAGCGGTGGAGTTGCTGTCTCACAGCGCCAGTGACCCAGTGTTCGATCCTGACCAGGGGATGCTGTCTGTACGGAGTTTGTACGTTCTCCCCGTGACCTTGCTGGGTTTCCCCCGGGATCTCCGGTTTCCTCCCACACTCCAAAGACGTAGGCTAGTTGGCTCGGTAAAAATTGTAACTTGTCCCTAGTGTGTGTTGGGTAGTGAAAGTGTGCGGGGATCGTGGGTCGGCGCGGACTCCGTGGGACGACAGGCCTGTCTCCGCGTTGTATCTCTAAACTAAACCACACTAAACTAAGTTAAAATTAAAATGAAATGCTGCATATCGAATTTCCATAACCGAGCAAGCCTATCCATAATCTAGTATCTTTCCTTCAAGATGTCACTATTTTGTGTTCTTTTTGCCAGCCCTAGTTTACAGACCCTCCATGACGATAGACTAATTCTACATCTCACAACTGTACGCGCCAACTTTTTTTAACCAGTTCATTTGATTAACAATTTTTTCATTTAACATAGTTGCTTCAGATGAACAGGGGTATGAAAGGGACAACAAACCAAAATAAAAATTAGAAATGGACTCCAAAAATCTAGACTGAAAAGTCTGCGTTTTACCCAGGTTTACAGATCATGCAGAATGGGGACAGGTCCTTCGGCCCATCGTGTCCACGCCGACCATCGACTACCCGTTCACACTAGTTCTATGTTATCCCGCTTTCTCATCCCACACTCCAGGGCCCATGTTATCGGGGTCAATCAACCTATAAACCCGCCATCTTTGAGATGTGGGAGGAAACTAAAGCACCCGGAGGAAACCCACATGGGCACAGGGAGAAGGGGCAAATTCCACACGGACAGCACCCGAGGTCAGGATCGAACCCGGGTCTCTGGCGCTGTGAGGTAGCGGCTCTACCCGCTGTACAGTCTCGCTCTTTGCAGAGGGAAGTGTGGTTTAAGAAAGAGCTTTCTTTGCTGCCTTTGGGAAAGGTCTTTTAACATTTGGACAGATATATGGTAGGTTTTGGGGGGCTGTGGGCCAAACACAGTCAAAATGGGACCAGCCTAATGTACCAACCTGGTTGGCATGGGCAAGAAGGAACGAATGGCCTGTTTCTGAGCTGTAAGTACTCAGGTGAGTATCTAGTTACAGTTGTATTAAGTTCATAAATTCGTAAGTGATAGGAGCAGAATTAGGCCATTCGGCCCATCAAGTCTATTCCGCCATTCAATCATGGCTGATCTATCTCTTCTCCTAACCCCATTTTCCTGCTTTCTCCCCATAACTCCTGGCACCCGTACTAATCAAGAATCTATCCTTCTCTGCATTAAAAATATCCATTGGTGTCATTATTCCAATTGGCATATTACAATCCCCAATCATTTTTGCAAATCAGAGCTAAGCTTCAATTTTATTGTGGTTTTCTCAATTTTGTTTGTCCGCCAACCCGTCTGATTGTTCTGAGTTCTATTTCCAGGTCAATGCTTCCAGATGTTGTGGATGATTTTCGGGCAAAGAATCCTCGCTGCTTAGACCTGGAGCCCTTGTTCTACTCCTTCTACGTATTCTTCACTAAATTCGCTGCTGGAGCCTCCTTGGGCTTTTCAACCTTGTGTTTGCAGTATGTTTCCAATTTATGTTTTTTATATAGTCATAGAGTGATACAGTGTGGAAACGGGCCCAACTTGCCCACACCGGCCAACAATGTCCCAACTACACTAGTCCCACCTGCCTGCGTTTGGTCTACATCCCTCCAAACTTGTCCTATCCATGTACCTAAGTGTTTCTTAAACGTTGGGATAGTCCCAACCTCAACTACGTCCTCTGGCAGCTTGTTCCATAGACCCGCCACCCTTTGTGTGAAAAAGCTACCCCTCAGATTCCTATTAAATCTTTACCCCTTCATCTTGAACCTATGTCCTCTGGTCCTCAATTCCCCTACTCTGGGCACGAGATTCTATGCATCTACCCGATCTATTCCTCTCATTATTTTATGCACCTCTATAAGATCACCCCTCATCCTCCTGCGTTCCAAGCAATAGAGACCCAGCCTACTCAACCTCTCCCTATAGCTCACACCCTCCAGTCCTGGCAACATCCTCGTGAATCTTCTCTGAACCCTTTTGTTCGCTCCAACCATCCAATTGCTTTTTTGTGTTACTGGTTTAGTTACATAACCGATTTTAGATTTCACATTTCTCGGGTGGTGATACTTGATTTAAGTTATGTTCCTCATGCTTACAATACCTTTAGCAATACAGTATGCTCTGTTAAAGTGGAGAAGCAAGGAACTGGAACTGCTGGGTTTTCACAAGAGGACACACAAAGTGCTGGAGTAACTCAGCAGGTCAGGCAGCTCCTTTGGAGAACATGGATAGGAGATGTTTTGAGTCGGGACCCTTTTCAGACTGAGTTCGTCCGTGCTCGATGTGAGGCCAAGTTTTCGTTTTAGTTTAGCGATATAAAGCGGAAGCAGACCATTCGGCCCACCAAGTCTGCACCAACCGGAATAGGTGACGTTTTGGGTTAGAACCCTTCTTCAGACTGAAAGATAGAAGTGGAGAGGGTTGGTTCAGGGGGGGGGGGGGGAGGGGGGGGGGAGGAGGAGGCGAAGGCGAGAGAAAAGGCCAGAACAACACAGGGTAGGCAACAGATGATCTCGGGAAGGGTGGAGTCCATCATGGTCCATTGTTGGCTGGGGAAGATGTGCGAACGAAGGAGATACAAGGATATGTGAACGGTGGGACTTTTAGCTATTGCCGTCTAATCCAGTTTTAATCCAGCATTCTGGTAAAACCTCTTCTGCAGCCCCCCTGTAATGGGGCGACAAGAACTGCAAACGTCTCGGTCAAATTATTTTTGGTTAACGTGAGTGAGGAGGTGAACGCTGCTTCATTATGAGGCATATGTGGTGGGACATGAGTGCTTCAGGTGGTCCAAGCTGGATGGCCACCGGATTGTACCATGCTGTACCTTGGTGGGATGTACAATGTGCTTCATCGTTCAACCCTTAGTGCATTGAAACATTTCATGAGTCGCCATGTTGCCAACCACCCCAGAGTTCACAGGGGGTTACGTCATCTGTGTGTCTGTTCAGCTTTTCAGGTTACAGACCGGGAACCTGCGAACATATCCCGGCCGTGGCGATGACCCTGAAGGTGTTGGTGGGACCCGTCCCTATAATGATGGTGCTGATCGGATTGGCGATCTTTTATTTTTATCCGATAACCGAGACGCGGAGAAGAGAATTAAAGATGGAGCTTGTGTAAGCTTGTGGGCTATTGATCTCTTTGTACATTTTTTTTTTTAGCTTGAGGTTTTTGGTAGAGAAGGAAGATTGGCCAAGTGCAGTTGATGAGAGTTCTGTGCACAGTGGTTTGATGGCTTCCTGGGCACGGTACCCTTAGCAGCAGCTTCATAAGGACAGAGGGAAGAACAGGCGGATACGTATTCGGGGCAGCACAGCGGTAGAGTTGCGCAGCGGTAGAGCTGCTGCCTCACGGCTCTAGGGATCTGAGTTCGATACTGACCTTGGGTGCTGGCTGGGTGGAGTTTGCACGTTCTCCCTGGGTCCACATGGGTTTCCCACATATCCCAAAGGCAGGGCGACACTCTGGTGCAGCGGTAGAGTTGCTGCCTCACAGCGCCAGAGCCCCGGGTTCGATCCTGACCACCGGTGCTGTCTGCACCGAATTTGTACGTTCTCCCCGTGACCTGCGTGGGTTTTCTCCGGGTGCTCCGGTTTCCTCCCACACTTCAAAGACGTACAGGTTTGCAGGTTAATTGGCTTTGGTAAAATTGTAAATTGTCCAGTGTTAGTGTGCGGGGATCGCTGGTCAGAGTTGATTTAGCTCAGTTTTAGTTTAGTGATACAGCGCGGAAACAGGCCCTTCGGCCCACCGAGTCCACACTGACCAACAATTACCCGCATATTAACACTATCCTACACACACTAGGGAGAATTTTTACATTTTATACCAAGCCATAGAATTAATCATCCCTTCTGTTATTGCACAACAATTTTGATTTTGTTATAAACTGTCCCAATGAAGTGAGAAATTAGCTTAAATATTGAATAGCTGTTGCATTTTGATTAGTATGGGTGTCGGGGTTTATGAGGAGAAGGCAGGAGAATGGGGGTTAGGAGGGGAGAGATAGATCAGCCATCATTGAATGGTGGAGTAGACTTGATGGGCCGAATGGCCTAATTCTGCTCTGATCACTAATGATTACAACACCATATTTTACTAAGACAGTTCTTGCAAAGGAACATTGGGCCATAGCACTTGTTGTAAGCAATTGTGTTGTGCAATAAAGATGGCAGTACCGATGACGGCCGTCTAACAAAGGAAGCTGAAGGAACTGGAATAGATCAGAGAGAGAGAAGCTTTGTGTTGCTGTCCTAGATTGCGTACGGTTGCTCATCGCGTCACCCTTTAATCAACAATGCCTTTCTTTGACAGAAAAAGCTGGGAAGTGGAACTCGAAGAGAACACACTTTGAAACCAAAAATGCACAAAATCCTTAGTAAGATCTGTGACTCGTGCGGATTCTGGCTTCAGGTTGAAGATTGAGATGCCGAATTCTTGTAATACAGATGTGAGGACAAGCGGTCATCAAAGAGCCGATCCTCCAGCAAAGAACCAAATCAGACTCGTCACCGAGCTGCCACAGAGAGACATGGAGACAGAAGCAGACCTGAACAAACCAAGCCTTACCTCGTCACCCACCATGGCCAAAACAACATGAAACCAAAATAAAGAACATTTGTTTTTTTGTTTAAATTTTTTTTTAATTTTTTTTAATAAAACCTGTTTTTCTAGTATATGTCAAACCATGCGCTAACTCAGTCTTGGCTTGCAGGAAACGTTTAATAAAAATTCATCGTTCTGCGAGCAAAGCACAAAGTGCTGCAGGAACTCAGCAGGTCAGGTCAGGTCTGCGTCTGTGGAAGGAATAGGCAGGCATAAGGACCCTTCTTCAGACTTGAAATGTCTCGACCTGAAACGTCTGTCCATTCCCTCCAGAGATGCTGCCTGACCCACCCGAGTCCCTCCGACAATTTGTGTTTCTCAAGATTCCAGCATCTGCAGTTCACTGTGTCCACAGCACTTTGAATGGAGATGTGGGAGCTAAGGTCATCTCTCAGTCTCTGACACTTGTTGCCTTCCATGTGCTATGTCTGGGAGCTATTGATAAGGGAGAGAGTAGAAAATGTATTGCCATTAAATGCTGCTGATATTTTTATTTCTCGTTTAGAAAAGCAGAAATATGCAACCTCAGTTAAACAGATGTGTGCGTGCAATAAATGAATTGAACCACAGGAGAAATCAAGAGAAAAGATCTAATTGTAACTGAATTGTGCTTTATAAATCCACAGTAGAGAGAGAGATATTCATCATTTTACGTGTGAATTTCTCCACTCAAGCAAATGTAGGAAAATAATGTATTATAATATTGCAGCTAACATGGATATATCAAAAGCACTTAATCCAACAAATGCTGGCCCAAACATTGCTCAGCAATCTTTTTAATACTATTTGGTGGGTGGTGGGGGTGGGGGGGGGGGGGCTGAAACGAAGGGGAAGGGATCTGAAATACTCTTTTTGCTCTGGTTTCTGCACTGATCTATCACCTGGTACTCCGGAAGCCAACAGTTATTCACTTTTTAAAAAGAAAATTAAGTTCAATTCAAAACCTCTCTCGGGGGGAGGGGGGGGGGGGGGGGTGTTTTTTGCACAATTACTTGAGAAATAGCCCGTAAACGCATTTTCATAAACTTCTGGAATGTGCACGAGTGTGAAAGTTCTATTTTTCTAAAAAAGCAATGAGTAATAGGAAAAAGAAGGATGAGTAATAGGAACAAAAATATATGAATTAGATGATGATTTAACTTTTTATTTATATTTTGGTCTTGTTACAATGTGTTCAGCATTTTCTGAAAATGAGTCAAGGTTTCAAGGACAGTTTTTTGTCACGTACCAATTAAGGTGCAGTGAAATTTGAGTCAAGCTCTTGATTTGAAGGATGAGCTGCAGTGTTTTTGTTTCATTGTGTAATGGATGGGTGATTCTAAGAATATTCTGTTATATTGGACTTCTTCACAGAGCATGCTGCTATTAGCTTTGTGGACAGGAAGCTAAATATAACCTCTTACTACCAAGATCTTTTATTAATTTAAAAAGACAAAATGAATTGTATTCTGAACCAGTGCACAAAAGGACCTCTGAGAATTAGGGCATCTTTCAATATTTCTCCTGAAGTCTCATTCATTTTTTAACTTTGATTATCGGGTGTAAAGAATGTTAATTTGTATTGTAAGTTGAAAGGGAGCTAGACAAATCCAACACCAGAACCATGGATGGATGCTAATCTATGATAGACTTCAATACATAATCTTGCACTCAGTGTTTGAAAACACTCAGTGCGTCAGTCAGCATCTATGGAGGGGATGGACAGACATTTTGAAGGTCGCGACCCTTTTGCAGACTGGAAATATCCCGACCCAAAACGTTGCCTGTTCCTTCCTTCCACAGATGCTGCCTGACCCATTGAGTTCCTCCAGCACTTTTCTGTCCGGCTGCGCAGTGGCCGGCGATTCTGATAAGGAAACATCTGAAATCTCTGTGAAAAAACTGGTGGAAAAAAAACCCTCAATGATGTGTGAAAAAACATTGTGACTTTGTGCAGGACGGTGGTCAATAAGGGTCATGAGTGATAGGAGCAGAATTAGGCCATTTGGCCCATCAGGTCCACTCTGCCATTCAACCATGGCTGATCTATCTCCTAGCCCCATTCTCCTGCCTTCTCCCCATAACCCCTGACACACGTTAATAGCCATTCCCAATAAGCAGTGTCAACACTTGATGGGTGAGTGGAAGGATAGTCCATGTAAGCCCTTTAAAACCTCATTAGCAGCAAGGTATCTTTGCTCTTAAGCATGAAGCATCCCAGTTTAGGACCACAGTGGGCCAGGACTTGCATTTTATTTCCACAGTTTATGTTAACGCTGGAAGTAACGAGAATTAATTGTATCAAATGCTTCTGAAAACTTTGTTTTGTCACTTAAAATCTGTCGGGAGTTTATATCTTGTGTTTTCTTTGTTACATGATGTAAATTTAATTATTGTGCACAGAATTATATATTAAATTTATAACATTAAGTTAACTTCTGATTATACTGCGCTTTGTTAATAGGAATCTAGATAGGCATCGGGTAAAGCAGCCTCAGTGGGTTTATACAGTAATTATAATCTACGCAAATACTCCATTTAGGTGAGAGGCGCAGTGCGGAAACAGGCCCATGGCACAGTGGCGCAGCGGTAGAGTTGCTGCTTTACAGCGGCAGAGACCCGAGTTTGATTCTGACTACGGGTGCTGTCTCTATTGAGTTTGTGTCTTCTCCCCATGACATGCCTGGGTTTCCTCCGGGTGCTGCGGTTTCCTCCCACGCTCCAAAGACGTAGAGGTTTGTAGGCTAATTGGCGTCGGTAAATTTGTAAATTGTGTCTAGTGTGTAGGGTAGTGTTAGTGTGCGGGGATCGCTGGTCAACGTGGACTCGGTGGGCCGAAGGGCCTGTTCCCACGCTGTATCTCTAAACTAAACAAATACTCCACATTCAAATATTCAAAAAGCAACAAAAAAAAGACAAAGTGCTGGAGTAACTCAGCAGGTCAGGCAGCATCTTTGGAGAACGTGGATAGGTGACACTTTAGACAATAGACAATAGGTGCGGGAGTAGGCCATTCGGCCCTTTGAGCCATTCAATGTGATCATGGCTGATCACCCCCAATCAATAACCCGTTCCTGCCTTCTCCCCTCATCCCCTGACTCCACTATCTTTAAGAGCCCTATCTAGCTCTCTCTTGAAAGTATCCAGAGAACCTGCCTCCACTGCCCTCTGAGGCAGAGAATTCCACAGACTCACAACTCTCTGTGAGAAAAAGTGTTTCCTCATCTCCATTCTAAATGGCTTACCCCTTATTCTTAAACTGTGCCCCCTGGTTCTGGACTTCCCCAAAATAGGGAATATTTTGGGTGGGGGAAATGCCCCGACCAGAAACGTCACAGATCCATGTTCTCCAGCGATGCTGCCTGAACCACTGAGTTACTCCAGCACTTTGTGTCTTTTATTTGTAAACCAGCATCTGCAGTTCCTTGTATCTCATTCAAAATGCAAAACGGGCTCTATGTTAAACCGAGTGTTAAACGATGAGCATCAGCATTGATTTCAAAGCCTTTTCCCCCAGTTTGGACCATGCTGAATACATCAAATCACTAACTCGTCCATAAGCCAAAGCTGACTGAGTTTTTGATGTCTACTATCTCTCCCTTCATCTTACGCTTTGCTTATCCACCATCTACAAAACTGCTACATTTGCCTGTTTCTTAAAGAAACTACCGCGAGTTCAGTCCTCTGGAAAGGCCCGGTGGTGCAGCGGTAGCATTGCTGCCTTGCAGACCCAGAGACTTGGGTTCGATCCTGCCTACAGGTGCTGTCTGTATGGAATTTGTATTTCTCCCCGTGACCGCGTGCGTTTCCTCTGCGTGCTCTGGTTTCCTCCCACACTCCAAAGACGTACAGGTTTGTAGGCTGATTGGCTTTTATAAATTGTATTTGTACCCTAGTGTGTAAGATTGTGCTTGTGTATTGGAAGATCCCTGTTTAGCACGGACTCGGTGGGTCGAAGGGCCTGTTTCCACACTGTATCTGTAAAGTCTGAAGTAAAGGTGCTTTATAAGTTAGTAAATTGAGCTTTCAAATAGTTTACAGCAAGTCAGCCAATTTTAAGTTGTGGAATCACCAGAAGTTTAAATTTATCACGATTTTTGTTTTTTTGTGATGAATTTTAAATATTAATAGAAATGTTTAAACCATTGTACAGCAATATTCAGATTTCAAACACATGTGCTGTGACAGCATTTTAGTTACTCGGTGAATTTACATAGTGCGGCAAGGTAACAGAGCTTTTTCTATGAGATACACAATGAACTGCAGATGCTGGTTTGCAAAACAAAAAAGAAACAAAGTGCTGGAGGAACTCAGTTGGCCAGGCAGCATCTCTGGAGGAAATGGATCGGGTGACGTTTCGGGTTGTGAAGTAGGGTCCCGACTTGAAACGTCACCAATCCATGGCGTGTAGAGATGCTGCCCATGGCGTGTAGAGATGAGTTACTCCGGCACTTAGTACTCTTTCTACAATTGTTTAGAAAATGAACACCGACTTCCGGTGGCGCTATGGAGGCATAAAGCCCAGCGTCAACTAGCTCCGTGCTGAAAATCTGAAAACGGGAGAAAAATCGGGACTTACCTGTGGCGACTGCGATTTGAACGTCTGCCTGCAACGAGTGACGTCATCAGGCACGCGACTCTACCGGTATGTCGATGCAACATACCCCCCCCCCCCAAGGGGCCAAAAAGGGCAAGTAAAGCCAAACAACTGACGGAAGAGGTAGGCCTAACCGAGGCCTCGGCCTCAGGTGCAACGATGTCCCAGGAAGACACATTGAAGAAAACAAGGACGAAAAAATCGGAAGTTGAAGAACTTAAAAACTTTCTCACCATTGAAATTAAAAAATATTCAAGTACAGCTGAAAGCCTTTGAGGAAAGGCTGAATTTTAAAGAGGAACTTAAAGAGGAACTTAACTCTTTTAAGGTAGATTTTAAAGCAGAAATGATTTCTACCGTCCAAGACATACTGGAGGATTGGAAGAGTTCGATGGAAGAAGATGTCAAGGGGCAGATGGAAGAGGCGGAAGTCAGGATCACCTCGGCGGAATCGAACCTTAATGAAAAGTTGGACCCCATCCATCTGATATTGGATCAACAAAATACAGCAATAACTGAGTTAGAGAAATGTGCTGTGACAAGTGCGGAAACTGTAAATCGACTCCTCTCCGAAATGTTGACTAAACTAAGTGGAAAGTGTATTGACCTGGAGGGGCGTCAAAGACGCCAGAACTTAAGAATTGTAGGGGTTAAAGAAGGAAGAGAGAGGGGTATTGGCCCTCGGGATTTTGCAGCAGATTTACTACAAAAAGCCCTAAAATTGGATCAAAAGCCTTTACTTGGTCGAGCACATAGAGCGCAGGGGCGTCGTACACGAGATGATGCTCACCCAAGACAAATTATAGTAAAGGTGCAACTTGATCACGAATTTGATGATATAATGAAGAAAATTGTCCGTAGCAGAGAGCTCTCTTTTGAAGGAGAGAGGATCAGTATCTACCGAAACTACCCGGCGGAGGTCTTCAAGAAGAGAGCGCTATTTACTGAGACAAAAAGAATACTGAGGAACATACCTGATTTGAGATACGGCTTGATTTATCCTGCAACTCTAAGAGTCATCTACAAACAGAAGGAGCAACTTTTTATAGACCATGAAAAAGCACTGGAATATGCCAAAGGCATCGGGAACATGACCACAGACTGAACTATGTACATCACTCCCCAGGAGTCAAGGAGCAACGGGACCTTGCCAGGTCTAAAAGGAACTTTAAAGTACTTTTAAGAACTTTAAGGACTATTGAAAATTGAAATGGACATTGGAGAAAACCTTTTTTTTTTTTTTAATTTCTCCATTTTTATATTCATCTTTTGTGTTTAATATAAATTCCAAGAACAATAATATCACAGTTATTGTTAATTGTTACTAATCACTATTACTAATTAGTAAATCCACATTTAACCATATATTTAACTACTAATCCTTATTAAATATCAATATTATTACTAAATTTATTAACATTTATACTATTCATAAACATTTACTATTGCGTATGATTACTAACAATGATTAATAACTAACAATTTCTGGTTAACGTAGAAATAATTAAAATATGATCTTAAGAATATATGTTATATGATTATAATTAAGAGTTAATTTAGCCCATGTATTAATAAGGCTTGATGGTTTTCCTCCTTATTTTTCAACTTAAAATTTAAAATACATACTTAAAGAGGATATTAACACGGTATTTAGAGAATAATAATGTTGTTAATTAAGGAATTAAGAAATCTTTTTGTTTAATTTTTTTTGTTACTCCCAAAGAAATTATTTTATTGTTAAAAATATTTTCATTCTTTTTTGGGAAAGCACGGAGCTAGGATTTTTTCTTTTCCAAAGGCTACGGAAGTCTTTAGAATACTAGCCACGCTAGTGTGGCTATCACTAACTGCACTAATTGTAGATGTAGTTTATTTTCTCTCTCACTATACTAACCAATTATATTACTTTTTTCACTTTAAATATTGTTATAATTTCATGTTTGAATGGAACTACAAGACTAATTTAAGGAGATATGTTCGGAAGAACGATGTACGTAATTTAAAATTCATCTATCTGATGTTCGGGTACAGGATCAGGTTTTGTGTGTTGCGCCTTCTGCACGACTATAGACCACCCTAGAAACAATATGCAAGATGGTAATATGACAAGAGGGGGTGAAGGAATAACGTTTTGTAGTTGGAATGTTAAGGGAATTAATGAACCAATTAAGAGAGGTAAAGTTTTAGCACATTTAAATTCACTCAAGACAGATATAATATTCCTCCAAGAAACACACCTTAAAAAGGAATCACAACATGGACTAAAAGCTAAGTGGATTGCTGAAACGTACCATTCCTCTTTTTCACACAAGTCCAGAGGAGTTGCAATATTAATTCGTAAAGGGATATCTTTTATTCATCAACAATAGCGGATATTGATGATAGATATATTTTATTAGTTGGAGAGTTAAATGGAAAAAAAGTGATTCTTCTTAATGTATACGGACCTAATTTTGATAATCCTATGTTTTTTAATAAAACATTTAATATAATCCCAGAATTTACACAATATAAATTAATAATTGGAGGAGACTTAAATTGTACACTAGACCCTTATTTAGATAGATCATCAAGGCAAAAAAAAGTAAAATCTCAATCAAGTGTATTTCTAAACTCATTTATTAATACCACTAATATTAAGGACGTCTGGAGAATTGAAAATCCAACTGGACGGGAATATTCATTTTATTCACCGGTACATAAACATACTCAAGAATAGACTATTTTTTAGTAGACTCAACGTTTATCCCATTTACTTATAATTCAAAATACCATAATATTATAATCTCAGACCATGCACCTTTAACATTTATGATTAAATTAAATGGAATGGCCGAGAAACAAACATATTGGAGACTTAACCCACAAATCTTGAATGAAAGATCATGTCAGGAATATCTTATTAAACAGATTCAAACATTTTTCGAGACTAATGACACCCCTGGCACATCTGTTTCTCTTATTTGGGAAACATTTAAAACGTTTGTACGAGGTGCACTAATCTCCTCTCAAGTATTTTATAACAAAGAGAACCGGATTAAACAACAGACACTGGAAAGGGAAATAAAGCAACTAGATATAGAAAATGCGACAATGCCATCTATGTTAAAACATAATAAAATAGCTGTATTGAAATATAAATTAAACAAAATGTACTCAGAACAAGTAATAAAACTTTATCAACACACTAAACAATTACATTTCAAATTCGGAGACAAACCACAAAAACTATTAGCACGTCAGCTCTGAAAATTGGAGGGGGAAAAAACAATTCATAAAATTAGATCAGATACGGGAGAATTATTAAAACTGCCCAAGGATATAAATGAGAGATTTCTCCAATATTATCATAATCTTTACTCAACTAAAACTATAGAACAACCAGAAGGAATAGCAGAATTTTTACAAAAATGTAATTTAAAAGGTTTAGACTCAAAAGATAGAGAATTATTAGAAGCTGAAATTACGATAAAAGATATTGAAGAGTCTATTAGATCGTTAAAAAATGGTAAAGCAGTAGGCCCAGATGGTTTAGGCTCTGAATTTTATTTAAAAATTTACGACTTGCTCTCTCCACGTTTGCAAGCACTGTATGAGTATATTTATACTCAACAGAAACTGCTAGATACCTTAAATGAATCCATAATAACACTTATACCAAAGGCTGATAAGGATCCTGAAGATCCAGGATCATATAGAGCAATTGCACTTTTAAATACAGATCAGAAAATATTAACTAAAATTCTAGCGCACAGATTAAGTACAGTGATGAATAAATTAATACACCCTGACCAAACAGGCTTTATTCAGAAACGGTATTCATATTTTAATTTGAGACAATTATTTAATATAATATACTCAAAGAGAATCACCAATGAAGACCTAGCAATAATATCACTTGATGCCGAAAAAGCTTTTGATCAGGTTGAATGGCCCTATTTATTTTCGGTGATGGAAAAATTGCAACTGGGCGAGAAATTCTGCACATGGATAAAACTGTTATATACTAACCCAACGGCTAGAATATTAACAAACCAAAGGTTATCATCTAAATTTAACCTATCTAGAGGTTGCAGACAAGGATGCCCGTTGTCTCCATTATTATTTGCGCTTGCTATTGAGCCACTCGCAGAAAGAGTTAGGACCCACCCGGAAATATATGGGTATAATACAAAGGACACTGTGAATAAAATTTCTCTATACGCAGAGGATGTATTAATTTACATTACAAAACCAGAAATGAGTATTCCAAATTTATTAAATCTAATAACCCAATTTGGTTTACTCTCTGGATACAGAATTAATTGGAATAAAAGTGAAATTATGCTAATAAGGGAACATAATAAAGATATACTACAACAATTCCCATTTAAAATTGTAAATGAAAAATTGAAATACCTAGGAATTTATGTCACTAAGACATATACATCATTATTTAAATCAAATTTCCCCCCATTACTGAATAAATTACATAAGAATATTCAGTACTGGAAAACACTTCCTATCTCAATGGTTGGTAAAATTAATGCCATAAAAATGATTTTCTTACCGCAAATATTATATCTTTTTCAAACAATTCCGATATACTTGCCAAAAAACTTTTTCAAAAAGTTGGATTCCATTATCAGTGACTTTATCTGGGATTATAAGGATCATAGGATAAGCAAAAAACATCTGTGCAAATCAAAAATAAATGGAGGTTTAGTTCTATCAAACTTTTTGTTTTATTTTTGGGCAGTTAACATTACAAAATATGAATTTTTGGTTGGAAGAAATAGATCAACAACCAGATTGGTTAAAAATGGAAAAGGAAGATTGTTTACCTTTTGAAATCGGCTCGATACTATTTTCTACTTCTAAATTAAACAAAAAAATTTATAGGGAAAATCCTATAATATATAGTCCTATGCGAATTTGGAAACAATTAAAAAAGACATTAAAATTAGATAATTTATCACTTTTTCTTCCAATTGTGAATAACCCTTTATTTAAACCCTCATGGTTGGATAAAGGTTTCATACAATGGAAAAATTATGGAATTAAAATGATGGGACAACTTTATAAGAAAGGCACTTTTCTTTCATTTCAGGAGCTGCAACAGACTTATGGACTTCAAGTAAATGATTTTTTCAGATATCTTCAACTTAGAGATTATGTTAAAGCAAGTACTCAAAACTTTAGAATTAGAAATTCAGAAATTCTTGATGACTGTTGGAATAACCATCCTAATACAGAAAA
>CM075982.1:66400524-66535524 GCA_038087875.1 Malacoraja senta
CACATCCACTCTATCCAGGCCTTTGGTACATTTCAATGAGGTGCCCCCTCATCCTTCTAAACACCAGCAAGAACAGGCCTGGAGCCGTCAAATGCTGAATTTTAATAGTGAAGTCTGCATAGGTCAGTACAGATAGTTCAAGCAAAACGAGGTCCAGTGGAAGAGTCCAACCAGGTGAGTTTTGCAACAGTTGAATGTAGACCTGACAAATTCATGGATAAGAAACTCAGTTATGCTTGTTCTGTGCTTGGAACCGGTGTTAATATTAATACCAAGGTACAATGGGACAATCTGTGCAGAAACAAGGAACTACAGATGCTGGTTTACAAAACAGGATGCAAATGCTGGAGTAACTCAGTGGAGCAGGCAGCGTCTCTGGAGATTGTGGATAAGTCTGGCGCAGCGGTAGAGTTGCTGCCTTACAGCGCCAGAGATCAGGGTTCGATCCTGACTTCTGGGTGCTGGCTGTACGGAGTTTGTACGTTCTCCCCGTGACCTGCGTGGGTTTGCTCCGGGATCTCCGGTTTCCGCCCACACTCCAAAGACGTACAGGTTTGTAGGTTAATTAGCTTGGTGTAAATGTAAAACTGTCCCTAGTGTGTGCAAGTTAGTATTAATGTGCGGGGATCGCTGGTTGGTACGGACTCAGTGGGCCGAAGGGCCTGTTTGCACCCTGTATCTCTAAACTAAACTAATTGCTTTTGCCTTTTATTACTACCGATTTGACGTTTTACTGCCGTCTTCTTGCAGGAATGGGAGTCGAGGTTGTCGCCACGCTGGCTGGAGCTGCTATTCAGGGCCAGATCGTGGGAGCCTACCACACCCAAACTATGGAAACCTGCCACATGATCCAGAATGTGACAGCACTCAACACTACCACTGCACTAGTGAGCAGCCTCAATAACACGGTCAGCGTTATCATTGTAAACAAATTGTCCCCAGGGTGTGTAGGATAGTGCAGGTGTGCAGGGATCGCTGGTCGGCACGGACTCGCTGGGCCAAAGGGCCTGTTTCCACGCTGTATCTCTAAACTAAACTAAACTAAACTAAACTAAAAGTGCTGTTTCGGGTCGAGACCCTACTTCAAGCAATCTGTGCAATGCTTACAGTGCAGGAAAGGTAGCTTGGTCCCAGAATATGCACTGATCTTGGACAGAAGACACAGCCAAGAAACTAAAGGATCTGGTGATGGCCCATGGCAGAGGCAGGAGGAACAAGGTTAGGTTTGTAGAGAAAGATACACGATAATATTTTGAAAGATGCCTGAGGATCTGGAAATAGTGAATAATACATACCTGGGTTGGTACAACAGGTTATTGCAGGTTCTAAATAATCTCCTGTGGCTTATTAGTATGTTTTGTTTTGTTTCTCTTGCTGATTGCACAGTGGAGCAGCTGGCACCGCATACAGCATGTGAGACACAGGTTCAATCCTGACCTCGGGTGCTGTCCTTGTGGAGGCTGCACGTCCTGTCTGTGACCGCGTGGGGTTTTACTCCGGGTGCTCCGGTTTCTTCTCACAGCCCAATGACGTGCAAGTTTGTAGGTTCATTGGCCTCTCTAAATTGCCCCTCGTAAGCAGGGAGTGGGTGTGAAAGTAGGATAACAGAACTAGTGTAAACGGGTAGACAAAAATGCTGCAGGAACTCAGCGGTTGAGGCAGCATCTATGGAGAGAAGGAATAGGCGACGTTTCGGGTCGAGACCCTTCTTCAGACAGTAAACGGGTGATCGATGGTCGGCGTGGACTAAAGGACTGTTTTCCATGGTGCATCTTTCAATCAATCACTCAATTTCTCACACAAAAACAAACGAGACAAAGTGCTGGGGTAACTCAGTGAGTCAGGCAGCATCTCTGGAGAACATGCAAAGGTGATGTTACAGGTCAGGACCCTTTCTCTGGAGATGCTGCCCGACCCACTGCGTTACTCCAGCACTTTTTGCATATGTTTTGGTAAACCAGCATCTGCAGTTCCTTGCTTCTCCAGTTTCTGGCACCATCTGTTTTCCATTTAATATTTACCTCCTGTTATTTTGCAATCAAGCACCAGGTGGCAGCAGATCACAGATAGAATATCTTCATTTATTTCAGGAACCATCTGACATCACACGTGGAAAAACTATTTGCAAACATTTAATAGTTACTCATCCAAAATTATCACCAAAATGCATTGTTTAATTTTCAAACGTACCATTAATGTTATATTTTAATTTCCATTCTGATCTCATTCTGGGGGACAGGCTCTTAAACACCACTAACCCCAACAAATCTACTGGCTACGAACCTGTCCTTTGTTTGAATTAGGTACTTTGGGCTTTTGTTTTGCACGAATATTGTATTTTTTAATTTACTGAACTTTCTTTTGTTCATTGTGTTTCTGTGTGTACTGTCATGTTGTGCAAGCCTGTCGTGTTGCTGCAAGTAAGAATTTAATTGTGCTGTTTTCAGTACATATGACAATTAAATGTGTAGGAAGGAACTTCAGATACTGGTTTATACCATAAGATCATGAGATTATAAGCGATAGGAGCAGAATTAGGCCATTCAGCCCATCAAGTCTACTTTGCCATTCAATCATGGCTGATCTATCTCTCCCTCCTAACCCCATCCTCCTGCCTTCTCCCCATAACCTCTGACACCCCTGATACCGAAGATAGACACACAATGCTGGAGTAACTCAGCGGGACAGGCAACATCTCTGGAGAGAAGGAATAGATGTTGTTGGTTCTGACCCAAAACATCACCTTCTCCCCAGAGATTCTTCCTGACCCGCTGAGTTACTCCAGCACTCTGTGAAACGTCACCTATCCATGTTCTCCAGAGATGCTGCTTGACCCGCTGAGTTACTCCAGCACTCTGTGAAATGTCACCTATCCATGTTCTCCACAGATGCTGCCTGACGCGCTGAGTTACTCCAGCACTCTGTGAAACGTCACCTATCCATGTTCTCCACAGATGCTGCCTGACCCGCTGAGTTACTCCAGCACTCTGTGAAATGTCACCTATCCATGTTCTCCACAGATGCTGCCTGACCCGCTGAGTTACTCCAGCACTCTGTGAAACGTCACCTATCCATGTTCTCCAGAGATGCTGCCTGACCCGCTGAGTTACTCCAGCATTTGTGTGTTTAGACAATTAAACGTTCTTGACGCTTTATTAGTGTTTAGAGATACAGCGCGGAAACGGGCCATTCAGCCCACCGAGTCCGCGCCGACCAGCGATCACCTGTACACTAACACTATCCGACATACACTAGGGACAACTTACAAATTTAACCAAGGTAATTAACCTACAAACCTGTACGTCTTTGGAGTGTGAGAGGAAACCGGAGCACACGGGGAAGATCCCAGGTCATGGGAAGAACATACAAACTCCGCACCCGCAGTCAGGATCGAACCCTAATCTCTGGCATTGTAAGGCAGCAACTCTATCGCTGTGCCACTGTGCCGCCCCAGTCTTGACGATATCATTTAAGTACTGTATCTTAACAGCAACTTTGGGCCTGTCTTGCAGTCAGGTCTCGATGGGCTGCATTCCTGGAACTCAAAGAAAGTAGCTTCTGATGACAGTGAATGTGTTGCAGCCAACAACAGGTCATGCCCAGCATCCTAAGACATTCAGACGGCAACATGTGTTTTGTTTTGAAAGGCAAATTACGCTTGACAGATTTTCTGCATTTGTAGAAAAGTGTACCAAACAGGGTTATAGAGCCATGCAGCTTGGAACAGGCCCTTCGGCCCAACATGTCCCAGCTACACCAGTCCCACCTGCCAGCATTTTTTTCCTTATCCCTTCCAAACCTGTCCTACCCATTGGGGGTTGAGAGATGCATTCATTCATTCATCATCGTTGAAAACATTAGCAACGCAGTGGCGCTGGTTTCCGACGGGAACGGTGACGGACGCTCCACACATCTCTGTCCTCCCGTTCCTGCGGACTTCCGCAGATGGAAGTCTAGGGTTTTGGTGTGTGTGTGCTTTATCATCGTTCCTTACAATGCTATGTACGACAGTGATCGCAACTTCTAATGAAGTGTGGATGGCCGTTGGCTCGCTAGAAGCTCATCCGCCCTTTGACAGGTCTTGTTTTTGGTCCTGCTGGGGGTCCACAGTCCCCCTCCTCACCTGGCAAACCAGGTGGGGGAGACGGTTTAGTCGCCGACTATCCGACCATGGAGCAGGTAGCACGGGATTACATTGTACCCGTGGCGGGGTGGGGGGGGGGGGGGGACTCCCCCCGACCTGACCTGACTGTGACACAATCAGTCTGAAGAAAGGTCCCGACCCAAATCGCTGCCTGCCCATTCCCAGTACGCAAGTTGCCTGACCCACTTAGTTCCTTCAGCACTTTGTGTTTTGCTCAGTATTCCAGCATCTGCAGTTCCTTGTGTCTCTCATGTAGTTTTGGCCAACAGTTGGGGTTGGTTGCAAGGATGAATTAAAATCCTTTTTTTTCCTTCCCCCCATTTTGTAATAAATTCACAATGACTGACGTGGAAGAATTATTTTCATTCACATGTGAGACAGAACTCAGTAAAAGGGACCCAGGATATTCATTTAAATCTGAAGCTCGGAGATAATATTCTACTGGATTAGTTTGGAACGAGTAATATCATCCCATTTTATCTATAGAACATAGAACAGTACAGCATGCTTTGAGGTCCTTCGGCCCACAATGTGCATGCTGAACATATTGCCAAGTTAAACTAATCCCCTCTGCCTACACGGTAATAATATATTTATAGAACAGGCCCTTCGGCCCACAATGTCTGTACCGAACATGATGCTAGGACGATCCCTTATCTCCCTGTAGATAGCCATCCATTCTGTGCACATCCATGTGCCTATCCAAACGCTTCTTAAACACCACTATCATATCTGCCTCCACCACCACCACCCCTGGCAGTGCGTTCCAGGCACCCCCCCCCCCACCCCCCACGCTCCGTGTAAAATAACTTGACGAGCTCATCTCCTTTTAACTTTACCCCCCTCACCTTGGAGCGATACCCTCTGATCTTTGACATTTCCACCCTGGGGAAAAAGGTTCTGACTGTTGAGGGACGGCACGGTGGCGCAGCAGTAGAGTTGCTGCCTTACAGCACCAGAGACCCGGGTTCGATCCTGACAACGGGTGCTGTCTGTACAGAGTTTGTACGTTCCCCCTGTGACCGCGCGGGTGTTCTCCAGTTGCTCTGGTTTATAGACAATAGACAATAGGTGCAGGAGTAGGCCATTCGGCCCTTCGAGCCAGCACCGCCATTCAATGTGATCATGGCTGATCATCCCCAATCAGTACCCCGTTCCTGCCTTCTCCCCATATCCCCTGACTCCGCTATCTTTAAGAGCCCTATCTAGCTCTCTCTTGAAAGCATCCAGAGAACCGGCCTCCACCGCCCTCTGAGGCAGAGAATTCCACAGACTCAGAACTCTCTGTTAGAGTAGAAAAAGTGTTTCCTCGTCTCCGTTCTAAATGCCTTACCCCGTATTCTTAAACTGTGGCCCCTGGTTCTGGACTCACCCAACATCGGGAACATATTTCCTGCCTCCAGCGTGTCCAAACCCTGTGGGTCTCCTCCCACACTCCAGAGACATACAAGTCTGTGGGTTAATTGACTTTGGTAAAGATTAGTAAGATTAAACGAGAACTTACCTAAGTTTGAAGTTTGATCTTTATTTTATGAGGAGTTACGTAGGTGATTACGTGCCCACCACGACCCTACCCTCTATCATAAAGGTCAGATGGAAGTTCTTGTATTACTCATTTTATTATGAGACTATATTACTTCGGTTGTTGTTTTTTGTGATTTCACACCGCTGCTTTGAAGATTGATGCGCAGGCTCCGAAGTAAAATGTAAATTATCCCTAGTGTGTGTAGGATAGTGCTGGTGTACGGACTAATTGGTCGGCATGGACTCGGTGGGCCGACGGGCCTGTTTCTGTTTACCCGATCGATGCCTCTAATAATATCATGTACTTTTATCAGATCTCCCTTCGGCCTTCGATGCACCAGTGAAAACAATCCAGCTTCTCCTTGTAGATAACACCCTCGAATCGAAGCCGTTTCGCTGGGAAGCTGTGAGCAAGTTGACATGTTGACACACTCTTTATAATTTGGTCTCATCAGTAATTTTATGTCTTGAGACTCATTTATGGAAGTTAATTCGTTGATTAGTTATACTGCATATGTTGACAAATGATATCAGTCCTTCCATAAGTTAGGGTATTGTCCGATTCACCTCTACCCCATTGTGGTCATTGGACTTTGACTCTTTAACTGTTGTGCTGCAATGCGGAGATCGCCCGGCGCGGGGGAGTTGACATCCCCCCCCCCCCGATGCCGGAGCTGGATCGCCCTGAGGCGGAGGGCCCAAAACGCCGCCGGCTACGGGAGTGAAGATCGTCCCGTCAACGGAGGGCTCGAGGCTCCCCGACCGCGGGAGAGCTAAGGGAAGAGATTGAACTTTTTTTCTTTCGCCTTCCATCACAGTGAGGAATGTGGAGGAGTCACTGTGGTGGATGTTTATGTTAAAATGTGTTTTGTGTGTTTCCGTTGCTTTTTATTTGTATGACTGACTTGGCAAATGAAATTCCTCGTATGTTGCAAAACATACTTGGCTAATAAAGTATTATTGTGATTGTGGTTGTGTGATGTATTCTGCCTCTGCATCTTCACCTTTCCTCTATGCCTACCTATTGTACTTGAGTTTGACTGGATTGTAGTATCTGATTGGAAAGCAAAGCACCGGTCACGGTGGCGCAGCGGTAGAGTTGCTGCCTTACAGCAAATGCAGCGCCGGAGACCCGGGTTCGATCCCGACTACGGGTGCTGTCTGTACGGAGTTTGTACATTCTCGTTTGCACGTTTAATTGACCTGCGTGGGTTTCCTCCGACACTCCAAAGACGTACAGGTTTGTAGGTAAATTGGCTTGGTAAATGTAAAGATTGTCCCTAGTGGGTGTAGGATAGCGTTAATGTGCGGGGATCGCTGGTCGGTGCAGACCCGGTGGGCCGAAGGGCCTGTTTCAGCGCTGTATCTCTAAACTAAACTAAACTTTTCATTGTACCTCGGTACGTGTGATAATAATAATTTTAAGCCTATATTTTTTTCAAAAGCTTTCATAAATACAGTCTGCACTTTTTCCAGTAATTCGCATATTTCATTCTGAGCAGGGATAGTTCAATGGTTTATTTCACGTCTAGAATCCCATTTTCTCAGCAGGATTTAATCACAGGTTTACAAAGCACATACAACTCATCTCATCACATCAATGTACCTAGCTATACCAGCATGTCTAGGCCACCAAACACTGTCAATTGCACACTAAGGAAAATTTACAATTTTACCAAGTCAATTAACCTACAAAACCTGTACGTCTTTGGAGTGTGAAAGGAGACTGAAGATCTCGGAGAAAACCCACGCAGGTCACGGGGAGAACGTACAAACTCCGTACAGACAGCACCGGCTGTCAGGATCTCTGGCACTGTGAGGCAGTAGCTCTACCTGGTACTGTCTACCAGTGTAAAGGGCCTGTCCCACTTGGGCGTCATTTACGCGACAGGCCGGTAGCGACTGACGAGCGACTGTCGCGCGAAAATTGTCTAGCAGTGCGACAGTCGCGCGCCAAGTGCTCTTGAGGGCCCTGCTTCTTTTGGGAGCCATTTGCGATGTAGTTCGTACTTAGTCTGAGTTCTGTGGCAAGGATTTTCCCAGTAACATTTTTTTCGAAACTACACGTGCTTTATACCCGGATGGCCACGTGGTGCGGCGCTCCAATGACGCGCAAGTGGCGCGCCGATGGCGTACGGGCGGCGCATGGTTACGTACGTTGACGCACGGTGACACATAATAAATTAGCATAGGCAATGTTCGTGCGTCACCGTACGTATCCATGCGTCACCACGCGCTACACGTACGCCGTCAGTACGTCAGCCTGCGCAAGGGATACGTCACGCAGGTGGTGCGCGAGGATTTTGAGCATCACAAAATCCTGGGGCGCCGCGCGTTACTGCATCCGCCACCACGCCTCACCACGCGCGTGGCCATCCGCGCGTCACGTCTCGCCAACCAATTTTTAGGATGTCGCGTAAGTGACGCGCAAATGACGCCCAAGTGGGACAGGCCCTTTACTCTCTATCGCCAACCCCCTTCCCATTCTCTGAACCTGGCAAACTTTTCTTCATCGCGTATTCATCTAATTCTCTGTTGACTTTAATAACCAAAGGAAAAATGATTTTTAACAAAGCTGAGCAGAATTCTTTTGCTCATTATATTTGTTCATCAGCTTGTTCACAGTTTGTAAAATGAATGATGGCTTTTATAGATGGCCTCTGGTGCAGCCCTTTTACATTACAAAGTCCATTGCAATTTTAAGAGCCTCTTCAAAAGGCTACAAATGAGTGCAATTATTGGAAATCTGCCATGGTGATTAATTCATTGTAAGGATGAGGACAATTTTGTTGAACCACAATGGTCTTCAAACCGTTGTAAAGGATCGAGAAACTTGATTTGTTCTGGATGTAATTTATACTTGAAATTTGTGAGTCTAACATTGGTTTGACCTGCCGGGCTTTGTACTGCCTTCCCCCTTTTCCAGCTTCCTTCTCTTTTTTCTCCCTCCCCTTCTCTCCTGCCTCCCTTCCCCCTCCTTTCCCCCTCCCCCCTCCCTTCCCCCTCCCCTCCCGCTTCCTTCCCCCTTCCTTCCCCTCCCTTCCCCCTCCCTTCCCCCTCCCCCCTTGCTGCTGTTCAGAATTGCTAAACATAAATAACACTTGGCCGTCCTCCCAGTTCCACTGTTCCCATCCTTGTGTCCCTCTTGTTATCACACCTTCCCCAGCCAACAATGGGCCATTGTGGGCTCCACCCTTCCTGAGATCTCCTGTTTTGCCAGCCCTGATTTGTTTTGGCCTTTTCTCACCTCAAATCCATCCCCCAACACCCCCCCTCCCCCCACCCATTTACTTTCAGTCTGAAGAAGGGTTCCGACCCGAAACGTCACCTATTCTTTTTCTCCAGAGGTGCTTCCTGACCCGCTGAGTCACTCCAGCATTTTGTGTCTATCTTAAACAACACCACACATGGACAATGGTGCACATTATTGCGTGCATCAAATAGTCAAAGGCATGTATTAAGATGAACATTTCATTCACTTTGGAATTGAAAATGATATCTTGACCCTTTAAGTTTAATAGGAAATATTTCAACCAAGGAACTTCTACGAACTGCTGATATTTTCTCTCTGATTTTATGAAAAGTGATGTAATTACAATTTCAATAATACCTCAAGAATGCTATGTGATGAATGTTTTCTGTACCTCTTTACATTCCTCCAAATCTGCTTTAGGATATTTAACTACAATGATGAAGGGACAGAAAATCAATTTTCAAAGCTTCATACATTCTATGAGCAGAATAAGGTCATTTGCCCCATCAAGTCAATCATGGCTGATGTCTCTCCCTCTCAACCCCATTCTCCTGCCTTCTCCCCATAACCCCTGCCACCCGCACTAATCTACATAATAATCACCCTACTAAAAAAGGTAGATAAGATACATAGAGCATGTTTAGCGTTCAGCTGCTAATTTTAAAGACCTCAACTCGCTGGAGTTTAGAAGGATGAGGGGAACCTCATGGAAACTTACCGAATAGTGAAAGGCTTGGATATGTGGAGTGAATATTTCGACTAGTGGGGAGTCTAGGACCAGAGGTCATAGGCTCAGAATTAAAGGACGTTCCTTTAGGAAGAAAATGAGGAGGAATTTCTTTAGTCAGAGGGTGGTGAATTTGTGGAATTCATTGCCATTGAAGGCTGTGGAGGCCGTCAATGGATATTTTTAAGGCAGAGATAGATATATTCTTGATTAGTATGGGTGTCAGGGGTTATGGGGGGGAAGGCAGGAGAGTGGGGTTGAGAGTGAGAGATAGATCAGCCATGATTGTATGGCGCCGTGGACTTGATGGGCCGAACGGCCGAATTCTGCTCCTTTCACTTATGACCTGATAAAGGTGGCATTGAACAGGGAAAGGAAATATTAATGACATGTTTTTGTTTTTCAAGTTGATACTGACATTTATCCTCTTTCATAATTGTGCTAAATATCATTTGGTCTCACAAACAGAATGTGCCACAAAACCGTGCAAGTTTAAGACGATAGGCACAAAATGCTGGAGTAACTCAGCGGGACAGGCAGCATCTCTGGAGATTCAGGTTGAGACCCTTCTTCAGACTGAGAGTCAGGGGAAAGGGAAACATGAGATATAGACGGTGACGGAGAGAGATATAGAACAAATGAATGAAAGATATGCAAAAATGTAATAATGATAAAGGAAACAGGCCATTGTTCGCTGTTTAAGAATTGTTGATAAAGGCGAGAGACAGTCACTTTTTTTTAACACATCACAGTAAAATTTTAATAGTATTTTTAAAAGGTCTTTTGTCTTGTGACTGATGTTTTGTGGTCAAGGTTGATTCATCAGTGCTAAGGTGACAGACTGTTTCAACATTAATGTGAGAATGTTACAATTTACAAAATTAGATATCCCATTCTCATTTGAAATACCCAAAACAATTAAAATATCATTAATACGCAAGCTTAGACAAAACACTTGTAATAATGATGATATGTTTGCAAAACTGCATCTTGTGCAACAGGGTTTCCCGAAATCACATTCCGTCCATAAGAAATGTTAAACAAAAAATGTTTACAGCATGTTTTTTCTGGAGTAAATTGAACGAAAAATCCCCGCTTCTGATGGAACCAGCACACAAAGGCACTGTGGGTTTGAAAGATTTGAAAGATTGTGGCTCTTTTTTAAAAGGACATGTTTCACCCGGAGCAGAAATCACTAAATTTACACATTAGTTTCTGAACGAGCCATTCATTTATACGGTAACTTCAATGGTAAGTGATTTTATAAACGACGTTGCATTTAGTGCAATTCTACCAACAAAGTTACATAGATTTAAAATAAAAAAGTGACTATTTACAATCCGGAATGATTAACACACAGGGTTAATAATTCATTTTCCATGTATCGGAAACGCTCCGCAGAAAATAATTAGACATTTTAGTTTGAAAAAAGTGAGAAATTTGCAAAACTTTGTGCTTCAATTTAGAACTTTAAAAAAAAAGTAAATTTTCACTTTACGAGGCTGCTGGATCGTAATTGATTTTATCCTCTAGATTGTTATCTATAAGTTCATCTCTGGTTGATATCAATTGATGTGCTGTTGAGGTGTCACTCAATCCTGGAGTTGAATTTTGTAGATGGACTAGTCTTCATTGCCTATCGGGCCTGTCCCACTTGGCAGTCATTTGCGCGTCACGCAGATGGCGCGCGAAGATATTGTACATCACAAAATCTTGCGACGCCACGCACGGCCGCGCGTCAGTGCCTATGTCGTCGCACACCATGTCAGTGCCTATGTCGTGACGCGTAAATGATGTCGTGTAAATTACGCGCAAATGACGACCAAGTGGGACAGGCCCTTAAATAAAGCAACATGCTTCGTCTGTTCTGGTGTTTGAAGATATATTTCCACGCACATATTTTTGACAGGCCCAGTTATGGGTTATGTGACAGTGCACATTCAAGATTATTCCAGATCGCTAACTGATCAAATTTCTATTCCAAATTGGATTAATCTGCACCCAACAAGCGTGTGTTAAATTACTGAGCAGGAAGGAACCGCAGATGCTGGTTGAAACCGAAGATAGACACAAAAAGCTGGAGTGAATCAACGGGTCAGACAGTGTCTATGGAGAAAAGGAATGGGTGAAAAGGAAGAGGAATGGGTCGAGACCCTTCCTCACACTGAGAGTCAGGGGAAAGGGAAACGTGAGATATAGGCGGTGATATTGAGAGATGTAGAACAAATGAATGAAAGATATTTATTCAACATTCTCTCGGGGCGGCATGGAGGCGCAGCGGTAGCGTTGCTGCCTTACAGCACTTGCATCAGCATCAGAGATCTTGGCTGTGGGCGCTTGTCTGTACAGAGTTTGTAAGTTCTCCCTGCGACCTGCGTGGGTTTTCTCCAAGAAATTCAGTTTCCTCCCACACGCCAAAGACGAACAGGTTTGTAGGTTAATTGGCTTTGGGTATAAATGTGAATTGTCGCTACTATGTGTAGGATAGTGTTAGTGTGTGGGGATCGCTGGTCGGTGTGGACTCAGTGGGCCGAAGGGCTTGTTTTTCTAAACTAAACTAAAGTATGCAAATAATTAATGATGAGAAAGGAAATGCGCCATTGTTAGCTGAGGGCTAGGTGAAAATGAGTTATATGACAATGAAACTCACCAGGACAACAGTGAAACTTGTACATTAGTAAATTACTGTGCTTAATGTATGGTTTAATTCACAGTGTCATTATGTTGCAATGAAAGCATTAGGCTAGGGATCTGTCATAGTCAATGGAAACTAATGTGCATGAGGAACACAACACACTTGTCCATCCAATGCCAGAGACCAAATACAAACTTCTACACAAAAAGACACAAAGTGCTGGAGTAACTCAATGGGTCAGGCAGCATCTCTGGAGAACGTGGATAGGTGGTGTTTAGGGTTGAAATCTTTCTTTTGTCACCTATCCATGTGCTCCAGGGATGCCGCATGACCCGCTGAGTTAAGGGTCATACAGCGTGCAAACATGCCCTTCGGCCCAACTTGCCCACGCCGACCAACATGCCCCATCTAACCTAGACCCACCTGCCTGCGTTTGACCCATATCCTTCTAAACCTGTCCTACCCAGCACTCTGTGTCCTTTTGTGTATCAACCAGCGTCTGCGGTTCCCATGTCTCTGCAAATTTCTACCCCTTATTTTTAATTTTTTTTTTCCAGCATTCACTCTCATCAGTAATGTACAGTCAAACTTCAACCAGACCATGAATATATGAAACGTTAACAGTTCAACCTGAAAAACGAATTTAAAATTCAATAACAATTAGATCAATCAAAACAGCAACTTTTCAAATCACATCCAATTCCATGTATTTGGACATTCCAATTTGCATGGCTTAAATTCTAAACCACTCGTATGAACTTCATTGATGGTCAAATATTTACAAGATATAACTTATTGAACGGAAGCTTCTCTTCCTTAATCGCGAGGTGTGTAGAAATTATTGGGCTGAAACTGAGTAAACATGCAGTCATGGCAACGAAGCAGAATTCTCAGAATTATGCTGGTAATTTGCTAAAACCGTTAAACATTATCAAAGCATTTAGTTCTGTTTCATTTCAAACCGATTCCGTTTTTCTGCAAGCTTTCACCTCCAACTGTTCCATTCACTCACGTTTCCCGCGTGGACACTGTTTTTTTTGTTTTTTTTTGTTCCAATCTTCAACTTTTTCCTTTGCTTTCCCAAGAAGCGGCGGCTGGAATTAGCATGACTTTGTTACCGGCAACCTGCAGTAGCAGTGGGAGGAGGCTATAAATCCAGCGCGCCATGTAAAATGAATCGTATTTTTGCTATGGTTCAGGATGACGGAAAGCCGAAATGATGTTTTGTGAAGAGTAATGAAATGTGTTGAACAGACAGACTAATAACCAGTAGATTGCGATCTTCCACCCTCATTTATATACTTGACCCCTCAGAGTCTATTGTATCTATTAAAATTCCCCCAACAGTGCAAACGTTCTATCTACATCAGCCCCATAGTTTATCCAATCTTCGAGGTGGAAAATAAGATTCAGTCCATAATCGTATAGGATCATCTTCTTGTCTGCAGAGACTATCGAGTTGTCACCAGTTGATTTTTGCTGCTGAGGCATGTGTTCAGTCTAGCCTTCCCATCCTTCCCAGAGTTGTCCTCTGAAATAAACCACAAAGCTAGGTTAAAAAAAAAACACACACAAAGATATTGGGCAATAAATAGCTTCCACAATTGGTTTGTTTAAGAAAGAACTGCAGATGCTGGAAAAATCGAAGGTAGACAAAAATGCTGGAGAAACTCAGCGGGTGAGGCAGCATCTATGGAGCGAAGGAATAGGCGACGTTTCGGGTCGAGACGCCCAGAAACGTCGCCTATTCCTTCGCTCCATAGATGCTGCCTCACCCGCTGAGTTTCTCCAGCATTTTTGTCTATCCACAATTGGTTTCCACTTTAAGTAGGATTGGTCTTGATGGCAGTGTGATGTACAAACTACCGATAATCAACAGAGGGTTTTTGGTTGTGGGTAAGGAGGCCAATGTGATTTCCTTTTCTTGGGACAGAAGGAAGGATGGTCCTTACCCCGACTTGCTTAAGTGCACAAATCTACATTAAATGTCGACAAGATGAACAGGCATTAACGACAACTTAAAATAAATTGAGGCCAAAGATCGTAAGAATACCTCCAAATTCCAGATTCAGGGACAGTTTCTTCCCCGCTGTAATCAGGCAACTGAACCATTCTATCAACACCCTAGATAGCGGTCCTGAACTACTATCTACCTCATTGGAGACCCTTGGATTATGCTTAATTGGACAACTAGACTTTATCTTGCACTAAACGTTATTCCCTTATATCTGTATACAGTGGATGGCTCCAGTGGAATTATGCATTGTCTTTCCGCTGACCGGATAGCACGCAACAAAAGCTTTTCACTGTACCTCGGAACACGTGACAATAAACTAAATTAAATTCCTCTTATGTATATTGGCATCTCATTTCTAACGTCCTTAAATTAAAACACAGGGTAAAATGTTTGCTATGAAAAGTTAGATTCAATCGAGAGTGAGAAAATAATATTATTAATATAAAATTAAACCGCAGCGGGGCTGTTTCTGCACGTTATTCTACGCTAGCTTCAAGTGAGTGGGATATTTAGTTTAGGACGACATTACAATACAGCCAGCAAGCTGTATCAGCCTGTTGGCCGTAGATGCATTTTAATTTATGAATCTTTGTTTGCTCCTCCATTTTACATTCACTTCTGCCAAGCTCAACTTTGCTAACATCAGCGTTTTCTCTCGGCTCAGCTGAAGTGAAGCCTGGGGTGGGATTCGAACCATTTCCAAAACATTCAGAATTAACTTGTACTTGATGATGAACATGCACCACAGGCGTCCAGTATATTCTTGCTCGACTTCAACAGCTACCAGATTCATGGAGGCACGGTGGCGCAGCGGAAGAGTTGCTGCCTTACGGCGCCAGAGACCCGTGTTCGATCCTGACCGCGGGTGCTTGTCTGTTTGGAATTTGCACGTTCTACCTGTGACCACGTGAGTTTTCTCCGGGTGCTCAGGTTTCCTCCCACATTCCAAAGAAGAGCAGGTTGTAGAAACATAGAAACAGAAAATAGGTGCAGGAGTAGGCCATTTGGCCCTTCGACCCATTCAAAATGATCATGTCTGATCATCCAAAACCAGTGGCTTGTTCCTGCTTTCTCCCCATATCCCTGAATGGTGGCCGATTAGGAAAAGGGGAGATGCAACGAGACCTGGGTGTCATGGTACACCAGTCATTGAAAGTAGGCATGCAGGTGCAGCAGGCAGTGAAGAAAGCAAATGGTATGTTAGCATTCATAGCAAAAGGATTTGAGTATGGGAGCAGGGAGGTTCTACTGCAGTTGTACAGGGTCTTGGTGAGAACACACCTGGAGTATTGCGTACAGTTTTGGTCTCCTAATCTGAGGAAAGACATTCTTGCCATAGAGGGAGTACAGAGAAGGTTCACCAGACTGATTCCTGGGATGGCAGGACTTTCATATGAAGAAAGACTGGATAGACTCGGCTTGTACTCGCTAGAATTTAGAAGATTGAGGGGGGATCTTATAGAAACTTACAACATTCTTAAGGGGTTGGACAGGCTAGATGCAGGAAGATTATTCCCGATGTTGGGGAAGTCCAGAACAAGGGGTCACAGTTTAAGGATAAGGGGGAAGTCTTTTAGGACCGAGATGAGAAAATCGTTTTTCACACAGAGAGTGGTGAATCTCTGGAATTCTCTGCCACAGAAGGTAGTTGAGGCCAGTTCATTGGCTATATTTAAGAGGGAGTTAGATGTGGCCCTTGTGGCTAAAGGGATCAGGGGGTATGGAGAGAAGGCAGGTACAGGATACTGAGTTGGATGATCAGCCATGATCATATCAAATGGTGGTGCAGGCTCAAAGGGCCGAATGGCCTACTCCTGCACCTATTTTCTATGTTTCTATGTTTCTATTCCGTTAGCCCTAAGAGCTACTGTATATCTAACTCAGGCTATTTGACTACTGTTAATTGTCCCTAGTGTGCAGGATAAAACGAGTGTATGGGTAATTGCTGGTCGGTGTGGACTCAGTGGGCTGAAGGTCCTGTTTCCATGCTGGATCTCTAAACTAAACAAAATTAAACGAAACATTCCTGGGTATTTGTTGTTATGGTACCTCACTTCAAGTAACAAGCCTTAACACTGGCCATCAGTGCGATTATGACAATAATCCTCTTGTTCTTGGCCTTATGACCGCTAGCACAGACGTGGGCACATGTTGAGCAGAGTGCGCACATTGAATTGTCTTGCCTAAAATGGCGGACTAATTCCGTGGGTTATGGGTTGCCAATTTAAGTTTTAAACGGCTACCTACTGACCCAGGTAGACAACGTGCATGATGAGTGATGGTCGCAGCATTGGTGGCAATACGTCATTCTCTAAGCTTCAGAGACACAGAGTGGAGACAGGCCTTTCGGCCCACCGAGTCCGCGCAACCAGCGATCACAGGAGTTTAGAAGAATGAGAGGGGATCTTATTGAAACATATAAGATTATTAACGGTTTGGACACGTTAGAGGCAGGAAACATGTTCCCGATGTTGGGGGAGTCCAGAACCAGGGGCCACAGTTTAAGAATAAGGGGTAAGCCATTTAGAACAGAGACGAGGAAACACTTTTTCTCACAGAGAGTTGTGAGTCTGTGGAATTCTCTGCCTCAGAGGGCGGTGGAGGCCGGTTCTCTGGATGCTTTCAAGAGAGAGCTAGATAGGGCTCTTAAATATAGCGGAGTCAGGGGATATGGGAAGAATGCAGGAACGGGGTACTGATTGTGGATGATCAGCCATGATCACATTGAATGGCGGTGCTGGCACGAAGGGCCGAATGGCCTTACTCCTGCACCTATTGTCTATTGTCACCCAGTACACTGGCATTATCCTACATACTAGGGACAAATTACAATTTATAGACGATAATTAGCCTGCAAACCTGCCTGGTCTTTGGAGTGTGGGAGGAAACCAGAGCACCCGGAGAAACCCCACGTGGTCACGAGGAGAACGTACAAACTCCGTACAGACAGCACGTACAGACAGTAGGGGTCCACTGGTGGCATAGTGAAGGGATGTATGTTTAAGAAGACATCTTGGGCAATAGGAGGTTTCCAGCTGTAAACGTCCCAGAGCTCATGTTTGGAAACTAGGCATAACTTTATCAATCATTCCTATTGATATTTCCTATTATTCCTTAAAATATATATTTTTTTAAATGTCAGGCCACGGTTACAATGACAGGATATTAAATGAAGGTTAGTGAAAGGTCACCACACTAATATCATTTCAAGTAAAAAACAAACTCACAATGTTATAAATGCATGCAGTGTTTTAGTAGGTTAATGCAGCAGAAGAGAAATAAAGAATATTTTGAGTTGTCCTTCACTGAGAAATCAGTGCTGATGAAAAGAAAAGTAAAAGACAGTCATTAGGATTTTGGAGCCAGAAAACGAAACAGTTACCACACATTCCGTAAGATAATGTAATCCGACTTCAATGTCTTTTTGTTTTGAATGCAATTCCCAATTCTCTAAAAGTCCTGCATTATTGCCAGAGTGAGGCCCAGTGTAATTTGGAGGAGCAGCACCTCATATTTCGCTTGGGTAGTTTATGGTATGACCCAGCGGTATGACCATTGACCTTCTTTCATTTTAGATAGTCCTTGCTCTCTCCCTCCTTCCCCTCCCCCTCCCCAGCACTCCCACAAAGCCTACTGTCTCCGCCTCTCCCTTTCTTCCCCCCCCCCCCCGACATCAGTCTGAACAACGGTCCCGACCCGAAACGTCGCCTATTCCTTCGCTCCATAGATGCTGCCTCACCCGCTGAGTTCCTCCAGCATTTTTTTTGTCTACCTTGCATTATTCATTGGTCTTTTTGCAACTGGTTAATCAAAACAGACTCCAAGGGCTTCCGAAGGCCTTCCACAGGCTTTACGTAGGCTCCCCAGCCGAGCGAGATGTCCGTCGGGGAATGTTGCCGACTGGCCCGCTCCCAGACTGCAGGAGTACGTGCTGAGAGACGCACTGAAGCTCGGTGCAGCCAACGCCAAGGCTCTGCGGGGGAGGACCACAGTCTAGGATCCTTCCGCACCTGGACATCGGGGGGCCAGAGTCCAGTGGGGGCACCCCTCAAACAAGGGGAGGGATCTCACCCCAGGAGGCCAGAAGAGTGGCAAGGATGCCGGGTATAGTGAGAGTTGTAAACACTACGATACAACGCTAATATCTGTAGAACCTCGAAGAATGTCAAAGAAAATTTACACAGTTTGTGTTTCGTCCAAGTTTGCGGATGACACTAAGCTGGGGGGCAATGTTAGCTGTGAGGAGGATGCTAGGAGACTGCAAGGTGACTTGGATAGGCTGGGTGAGTGGGCAAATGTTTGGCAGATGCAGTATAATGTGGATAAATGTGAGGTTATCCACTTTGGTGGCAAAAACAGGAAAGCAGACTATTATCTAAATGGTGGCCGATTATGAAATGGGGAGATGCAGCGAGACCTGGGTGTCATGGTACACCAGTCATTGAAAGTAGGCATGCAGGTGCAGCAGGCAGTGAAGAAAGCGAATGGTATGTTAGCTTTCATAGCAAAAGGATTTGAGTATAGGAGCAGGGAGCAGGGAGGTTCTACTGCAGTTGTACAGGGTCTTGGTGAGACCACACCTGGAGTATTGCGTACAATTTTGGTCTCCAAATCTGAGGAAGGACATTATAGCCATAGAGGGAGTGCAGAGAAGGTTCACCAGACTGATTCCTGGGATGTCAGGACTTTCATATGAAGAAAGACTGGATAGACTCGGCTTATACTCGCTAGAATTTAGGAGATTGAGAGGGGATCTTATAGAAACGTACAAAATTCTTATGGGGTTGGACAGGCTAGATGCAGGAAGATTGTTCCCGATGTTGGGGAAGTCCAGGACAAGGGGTCACAGCTTAAGGGTAAGGGGGAAATCCTTTAAGACCGAGATGAGGAAAAACTTTTTCACACAGAGAGTGGTGAATCTCTGGAACTCTCTGCCACAGAGGGTAGTTGAGGCCAGTTCATTGGCTATATTTAAGAGGGAGTTAGATGTGGCCCTTGTGGCTAAGGGGATCAGGGGGTATGGAGAGAAGGCAGGTACGGGATACTGAGTTGGATGATCAGCCATGATCATATTGAATGGCGGTGCAGGCTCGAAGGGCCGAATGGCCTACTCCTGCACCTATTTTCTATGTATCTATGTATCTATGTATAATTTTTTTATTCTGAATAAATGTAATGTTGATTTTTTTTTTTAAGATACTGCAGGTACTATAACAGCATTTATGTGGACTTCGAGTAGCAAGGGTGCTTTGTTTGAAGATAGGCGTGAGTACTACAGAGTATGACACTAATGAATGTAAAGACACTGACAATGTATGAATAGTTTAAAAAAAAATAATATTTTAATATTTTATTTTCTATATTTTTAAATTCTGAATAAAGTTTACTTTCATAAAAACACTTAGCTGGACTTGTACCTGTCCAAGTAGTGTCATTTAAATGCTGTTATAATACCTGCCTCAACTATCTCCTCTGGCAGCTCGTTCCATGCACCCTCCACCCTCTATGTCAAAAAGTTGGCCCTCAGGTTTGTATTAAATCTTGCCTCTTTCACCTTAGACATTTGTCCTCTTGTTCTTGATTCCGCTACCCTGCGTAAAATACTCTTGACAAAACTGAGATCATAACTCTACTAGTTTAGTTTGGTGTCGTGTAGAGATACAGCGCGGAAACAGGCCCTTTGGCCCACTACCAGTACACTACCCCTAACCTACACACATTAGGGACAATTTACAATTTTATCAACCCAATTGGCCTACAAACCTGTACATCTTTGGAGTGTGGGAGGAAACTGGAGATCCCGGAGAAAACCCACGCGCGTCACGGGGAGAACGTACAGACAGCACCCGTGGTCAGGATTGAACCCGGGACTCTGGCACAGTAAGGCAGCAACTCTACCGCTGCGCCACTGTGCCGCCCTAGTTAATATCCAGTTTCTTAGATGCCGAGGTAAATACAATACTTTATTTTGATGGATAAACAGAAAGCATGTATGAGTAACTGTTTCTTTGAATAATCTCACCAAGTGCAAAGTTTATACAAGAAGACTTTTTCGGACATGCTAATGAGGTAATATGGAGGAACAGTAGTGTTTGCATGCAAGAAACAACAAGGCCTTTGCCACCGATGCAGAGCTGTAGACAAATCTTATTGAAGCATTTCCCGCTCTACTCACAGGGACTTGGAGTGTGGTCTCTTCGTTTTGGGCCATTTCCGACGCTGATATTGCCTGGTTTGTAAGTGACAAAGACAAATAAAAAAACAGCTTGGCATCTTGAAACAGGAACTGAAAAGAGGAACGTGCAGGGGAGCAAATAATGAACAGATTCATTTTGAATTTAAATTCAAATCCTGGATGATAACAGAGGTAAAGAGAAAGGGGCCCAGAATTAGATTACTGGATCATTTACATACTTACTGATATCAGTCCGTATACACAGTCGTATCGTATTATCTGATCACAGTTTGACGGTTATATGCATAAACAATGGGTGCAGCTCTTTTCAATAGAGAGATAAAATGCAAAGCAATATCCTGAAGAAAGGTCATCAATGTGAAAGTGTGTTTCATCAGAGCAATGATGCTATCTGACTTCCTGATTATTCCCAGCATTTACTCTGAACAGTCTTGCCTGATTAGAAAAAATTAATTTATCTTAAATTTCTGGTCCTTCTGCAGTTGTACGGGGCCCTAGTGAGACCACACCTGGAGTATCGTGTGCAGTTTTGGTCTCCAAATTTGAGGAAGGACATTCTTGCTATTGAGAGAGTGCAGCGTAGGTTCACAAGGTTCATTCCCGGGATGGCGGGACTGTCATTTGCTGAGAGAATGGAGCGGCTGGGCTTGTATACTCTGGAGTTTAGAAGGATGAGGGGGGATCTTATTGAGGGTTTGGACATGCTAGAGGCAGGAAACATGTTCCCGATGTTGGGGGAGTCCAGAAGCAGGGGCCACAGTCAGGGCCGTCTTAACAGCATTATTGGCCCCCGGGCAAAGCAGTGCACTGGGGTCCTACACTTCCAGTTTCTTTATGTTGAATCAAATATGCCGTCATGCACTTGCGATGTTCTTCTCCATTTTCATGTTCTACAATAACATTCTACAATACATAGATTAACATGGGGCCCCTATGGTGGTGGTGCCCCGGGCAACTGCCCAGCGTGCCCATGCGTTAAGACGGCCCTGGCCACAGTTTAAGAATAAGGAGTAAGCCATTTAGAACGGAGATGAGCAAACACTTTTTCACACAGGGAGTTGTGAGCTTGTGGAATTCTCTGCCTCAGAGGGCGGTGGAGGCGGGTTCTCTGGATACTTTCACGAGAGATAGATAGGGCTCTTAAAGATAGTGGAGTCAGGGGATATGGGGAGAAGGCAGGAACGGGGGTACTGATTGGGGATGATCAGCCATGATCACATTGAATGGTGGTGCTGGCTCGAAGGGCCGAATGGCCTACTCCTGCACCTATTGTCTATTGTCTATTGTCTATTGTCGAATTTCAAAACATAAAGTCATAACTATCACCCCAATAAATGACATACTCAATTATTTCTCAACGTGGAAATAAGATATTTGTAATTGTAAATAAATATAATTATATACTTCATCTTATTGATTATATAATAATAATAATAATAATATCATAATTGTAATTATATAATAATTATATACCTACAATAACTTAGAATTATAAGTGAAAATTCCCATGAAGAATACGGTCCATTTTATTGTGTAAAATGCTATCGTCAAAACAGTATTGTCTGATTAAACAGTTACCTGTATTGATCAAACTTTTCTTCGTCTTTTTCTCCTAAACAAAACAAAAATCTCAATCATTTAAGGGATCATCATTGGTACTTCAATGTGGAGAAATCCATTAGAATTGGTGAAGAACGGTTTGAAGTCGACTGCAACTAAAGAAATTTGAGAATAGTGTTGGAACCTCCCTTCCATTTACTCCATCTACACTTCAAGCTGCCTCGGCAAGGCCACCAGTATTACCAAGGACCCCGACCCGAAACATCACCCATTCCTTCTATCCAGAGATGCTGCCTGTCCCGCTGAGTTACCCCAGCAGTTTGTGGAGCAACACCAGGTCCTTCCCTCTTCTCCCCTCTCCTACCAGGCACGAGGTACAGAAGTGTTTAAAATGCACACCTCCAGTTTCAGGGACAGTTTCTCCCCTGCTGTTATCAGGCAAATGAACCATCCTACCTACAACTGGAGAGCAGTCCTGAGCTACTATGTACCTCATTGGAGACCCTCGGACTATCTATGATCAGTCTTTATCTTGCACTAAACATTTACATTATTTCCATTATTTCCCTGATTAGAAAAATGTAATTTATCTTAAATTTCTAAACATAAATTCACAACGATCACCCCAATAAATGACATACTCAATTCTTTCTCAACATGGATATATGATATCTGTAATCTGTACACTGTGGACGGCTCCATTGTAATCATGGATAGTCTTTTCGCTGACTAGTTAGCACGCAACAAAAGCTTTTCACTATTGCCTCATTGGAGACGGTCAGATCTTTAATCAGACTTTACTGGACTTTATCTTGCACTAAATATTAGTCCCTTTATCTTGTATCTGTAAACTGTGGACGGCTCGATTGTACCCATTTATAGTCTTTCCGCTGATTGGATAGCACGCGACAAAAAGCTTTTTACTGTACCTCGATACATGCGATAATAAATAAAACGTAATCATTAAACTAAATAAAGAATGTGTTCTCCCCACACACGTCCAGTTCAAGTTCAGATAGCTACACCAACCTACATTAGTGCCTTCAGTGAAAGAGTGCAAAGATATATAACAAATTGCTCAGCCCTTGTGCTGCATCCCGTAAAAGTCAATATAAATGACATACCAGAAATGAACTCTTAAGGTTTAATAAGCCATAACGGTCAACCATAAATTTTAAATAGGGCATTCATTTCTTTATGAGCTGCATTATTAACTTAATGGCTCCCTAAAGTAATTACCGTGATTAATCTAATATATTCTGTACTCTGCTCTCAACCAATCTTTCCGTATCGATTCATAAATTATAAATATATAGAAAAACCTTTTTTCACTTGTTTGCACATAAAGTCATTAATCTTAATGATAAGTATTTGGTAATCAGCTTTCATACATGCACTGTAATCTATCATGATGTTGGCCATCGAACCAAGAGGGACCCGGCGGAGGGGGGGGGGGGGTACGTCGAGGGGGGGGGCCTTCGAGGGGGGGGGCCATCGAGAGCAAAGAGGGACCATTGGGACCACATTGAACACTTTGTTACTTTGTCAGTGCCCTTTGCATGGCGACTCTTTATATACCTTATGTATGGTTTGCGAAACAAAGAATTTCACAGTGACGTCACAAATGATAATATAGTATCTATCACTCACTCACTCACTCACTCACTCACTCACTCACTCACTCACCCATCCATCCATCCATCCATCCATTCATTCATTGTACCTGTTTCCATATTCCTGGTGCGTGGATTACACTTCTTAAAGCCACGGCAGGTTCGGAGTTCCATTAGCTGTACGTGCAGCTGGTTCAAAACATCTCGGTCTAGCGTGTTCACTGCGTTCATCAGCTGTAAAGGGAAAATATGAAATTTGATTAAATGGTACATCGATCGTGCATGTGCATTAAAATAATTTACTTTGAAATACATTGCTCGGGTAGGCAAGCTAGAATTCGGTCTCGACCCGAAACGTCACCCATTCCTTCTCTCCAGAGGTGCTGCCTGTCCCGCTGAGTTACTGCAGCATTTTTTTTATGTCTATCTTCAAGCTGGAATTCTACATAGCTTTAGGGAACACAATCTTTTGCAGCACATTCAATGCTCAATTTTTTGCTTGAAGTATTACTAGCCATAGTTGAGCACCAGACTAATATTTAATGGTGCAGTCTGGGCTTGTTAAACCAGCATGAACAAACCTTATGTTATTCACATAATGTGAATTAGGTTCCTCTGCCAAATCAATTAGCTTGTGTGATAATCTGGCCACAGTGTTAACTTTACTTGCATCTTGGGATGTCAGTCCTTAGCTCCCTGAAAGTGGCAATGCCGGTAGTTTAGTTTAGTTTAGAGATATAGCGCGGAAACAGGCCCTTCGGCCAACCAGGTCTATGTTGACCAGCGATCCGCATACACTAGCACTATCCTACACACTAGGGACAATTTAAAATGTATAATCTTTACCAATAGACAATAGACAATAGACAATAGGTGCAGGAGTAGGTCATTCGGCCCTTCGAGCCATTCAATGTGATCATGGCTGATCATCCCCAATCAGTACCCCGTTCCAGCCTTCTCCCCATATCCCCTGACTCTGCTATTTTTAAGAGCCCTATCTAGCTCTCTCTTGAAAGCATCCAGAGAACCGGCCTCCACCGCCGTCTGAGGCAGAGAATTCCACAGACTGTCCTATTGACTTACAAACCTGTATGTCTTTGGAGTGTGGGAGGAAATCAGAGCACCTGGGGAAAACCCACGAGGGTCACGGGGAGAACGTACAAGCTGAACAGACAGCACCCGTAGTCGGGATCGAACCCGTGCTGTAAGGCAGCAACTCTATCGTTGCACCACCGTGCCGCTCTAGATATAATGGTAAAGACGGCGTATGGTATGCTTGCCTTCAACGGTTGGGGCATTGAGTATAAGTGTCAGGAAGTCATGTTGCAGCTCTGTCGGACATTGGTTGGGCCACATTTGCACTATTGCACGCAGTTCTGGTCGCCCCCATTACAGGATGAATGTGGAGGTGAAGGAAATCTGTACCAGAATGTTGTCTGCGTTATAAGCTGTTATAACAAGCTTGGTTTGTTTTCTTTGGGGCGTTGGAGGCTGAGGGGTGTCTTGATAGAAGTATATAAGATTACGAGAGGCACAGGTAGGGTAGACAATCAGAAACGTATCGACAGGGTGCTGATGGCAAAGACAAGAGGGCATTGAGGTGAGAGGAGGAGAGGTTATGCAGGGTGGGGAGAGGTGGGTGCCTGGAATGCGTGGCCAGGATGGAGGCAGACACCATATTGGCATTAAGAGGCTTCTAGATAGGCACCTGGTTATGCAGGGAATGGAGGGATATGGATCACATGCAGGCAGATGACATTAACTTAACTTAACATTAACTGGACAGCACGGAGGCGCAGCGGTAGAGTTGCCGACTTACAGAGCCAGAGACCTGACCATAGGCACCTGTCTGTACGGAGCTTGCACGTTCTCCCCATGACCTGCGTGGGTTTCCTCCGGCTGCTCCGGTTTCCTCCCACGCTTCAAACATGTAAGGGTTTGTAGGTTAATTGGATGATTTAATTGTAAATTGTCCCCAGTGTGTGTAGGGTACTGTTAAGTGTGCGGGGATCGCCGGTCAGGGCCGACTCGGTGGGCCGAAGGGCCTGTTTCCATGCAGTATCCCTAAAGTAATTGTGGGATGAAGAGGCTGTACCTCTGCTCTGTTCTATGTTCTCTGAAAATTCAGCCGCTTTACTGATATAGAAGTTCCTCATTTTTCAGTGTCTATTTTAAAATCTGCTTCCCCTTTTTCACGTTTGTGCAGTGATAATTTTGTAAAGAGGCAGAATTTTGACAGCTTGTCCTGGTTTTGCAGAAGCAGCAGTTCTGCTGAGTTGTCCCTATCACCGAGGGTCAAGATAGAGTAAACACCGAGCATGTTGGACAGATGAGAGGATTGGAGAATGCTGAGAGAATGGAGCGGCTGGGCTTGTATACTCTGGAAGTTAGAAGGATGAGGATATCTTATTGGAACAAATAAGAACAAATAAGGGTTTGGACATGCTAGAGGCAGGAAACATGTTCCCAATGTTGGGGGAGTCCAGAACCAGGGGCCACGGTGTAAGAATAAGGAGTAAGCCATTTAGAACGGAGATAAGGAAACACTTTTTCACACAGAGAATTGTGAGTCTGTGGAATTCTCTGCCTCAGAGGGCGGTGGAAGCCGGTTCTCTGGATACTTTCAAGAGAGAGCTAGATAGAGCTCTTAAAGATAATGGAGTCAGGAGATATGGGGAGAAGGCAGGAACGGATACAGATTGTGGATGATCAACCATGATCACAATGAATGGCGGTGCTGGCTCGAAGGGCCGAATGGCCTACTCCAGCATCTATTGTCTCTTGTCTATTGTCCATTGATTGGGCTCAAAGGGTCTCAACCTGGAAGCATGAGTCAAAAGGACTTGTTTAGAATGAGTGGATGAAATCTACTCTCACCATTCATTGTTCATCCAATCATTGTAACTGTAGTCTAGTTTAGTTTGGGTTTGTTTGGTTAGGTTAGGCTATACAGCATGGAAACAAGCCCTTCGGCCCATCAAGTCCATGCGGACTAGCGATCCCCGAACACTAGTTCAATCATACACACCAGGGACACTTTATGGAAGCCAATTAACTTACAAACCTACACATCTTTGAATGTGGGAGGAAACCGGAGCACCTGGAGAAAACCCACGCTGTCACAGGGAGTACGTGCAAACTCCGGACAGACAGCACCTGTAGTCAGGATCGAACCGGGACCTCTGGTGCTGTAAGGCAGCGACTCTACCGCTGTGCCACCCCTAATGTCCGAGCCTAATGGCTTATATGCTTATGATCCATATGCTGGAGATTGGGAAACTGTTCTAGCTGTGTGGTTCCTTGGATGTTCGTGCATGGGAGCAGATGGCACTGAGCAATACGTCTGTCCTCGCCCCATGCCAAAGTGTCACAAAGTATTCAAAGCACAGAAACAAACCACTTCACACCACAAGTCCTTGGCGCACTCTTACACATGAAATGTTCCACACCAGCCTCTCTCACCAATACAGCTCGATGCAGTAGCACAGTGGTAGAGTCACTGCCTTACAGCGCTGGAGACCCAGCTTCGATCCTGACTACCGGTGCCGTCTGTACGGAGTTTTGTACGTTCTCTCTGTGACCGCGTGGGTTTCCTCCGGGTGCTCCGGTTTCCTCCCACACTCCAAAGATGTGCAGGTTTGTAGGTTAAATGTGTAAGGAAGAAACTGCAGATGTCGGTTTATACCGAAGACAGACACAAAAAGCTGGAGTAACTCAGCGGGTCAGGCAGCATCCCTGGAGAGAAGGAATGGGTGACATTTTGGGTTGGAACCCTTCTTCAGACGCAAGGTTAATTGACTTCGGTAAATTGCTGCTGGTGTGTTGGATAGCGCCAGGTTAAGGGCGATCGCTGGTCGGCGCGGACTCGGTGAGCCGAATGGCCTGTTTCCACACTGTATCTCTAAAGTCTAAAGTCCAAACCTACAAAAAGCTTTAATGTTGTTTTACTAATGGTACCCCCAACTTCGGCAATTAGTAGCTGGGAAGGAGCACTAGGAGTATTGTATAATTAAGGGGCGTGTGGAGGGGACGGGATTCAATCAGCGAGGTATTGACATCCAGTCAGATCCCACTTCACATGTCAAGTCAAGAGAGTTTATTGTCATGTGGCCCAGATAGGACAATGAAATTCTTGCATGCTGCAGCACAACAGAGCATAAATACAGATCAGATCAGTGTGTCCATATACCATAGAATATATATATGTACACACATAAATAAGCAGATAAAGTGCAATAGGCTGTTATAGTTCAGAGTTTGTTTGAAGTTGTGTTTAATAGACTGATGGCTGTGGAGAAGTAGCTGTTCCTGAACCTGGATGTTGCAGATTTCAGGCTCCTGTACCTTCTACCTGATGCAGCTCCATATGATGCTCAATATTAGCAACACCATGTGTCGCCGGCAGTACGTGTTTGAAAATGTGCAACAGAATATCTCGAACATTACTGGAGAGAAGGAATGGGTGGTGTTTCGGGTCGAGACCCTTCTTCAGACTGAGAGTCAGAGCAGAGGAAAACTGGAGATATGGAAGGTACAAAGGGAATGTAAGGTGTGAAAGCGACAGGTCAAGGTGGACAATGTCCAAGGAAATGTAGTGGGATGGAACTGCAAATGTGGTTTAAACCGAAGATAGACAGAAGAAGCTGGAGTAACTCAGTGGGTCAGACAGCATCTCTGGGTGACGTTTCGGGTCCAGACCCTTCCTCAGACGGGTCTGAATGTAGAATGAGGGGAAGGTGACATCTTTATATCCTTCCATATCTCCAGTCTCTCTCTCCCCTTACTCTCAGTCTGAAGAAGGGTCTCGATCCGAAACGTCACCCATTCCTTCTCTCCAGAGATGCTGCCCAGAGATCCAATAGCAAGCAAGATGGTGCACTCCTGCTAAACCCAATGGGCTGAAGTGTAGTACGCTACGGAGTGGAACGTCAGCCTTTCCGTCGGCCATTTTGGTAACCCGACCCAACTTTGTATATCCCTCTCGCAGTCTAATCAGCGTTGCGGGAGAACAGTTTGTGTGTGTGTGATATAGTGTTCGACCCATTATTCATAATTCTGTTAATTCATAATTCTGCTATTTTTTGTTAACGATTAATATGTCAATACATTATGATTCTGTTAATTTTCTTTTTTTAATGTTTTTTTTAAATTTTCTTTTTTTTAAGTTTAAAAAAAAATCTATTTTTAAATGGCTCGTGTGCTGTGTTTGAGTTGATGTTTGTATTAAACTTGCACTCTGTAATTTATTTGATCACACTGTTCACAAGATGTGGACGCCGTGGCCAAAGCAAAGATAGGAATGCGGAGACGGACGCCGGTTACGGAAATGGGGCCGAAGATTGCCCGTGAATCTGCCCATGACCCTACTACGTCTTTTTCTTCGAGTGCACTATCTTGCATGCTGTAGGATCTTTGATGCTGCCTGTCCCACTGAGTTACTCCAGCATTTTGTGTCTATCTTCGGTGTAAACCAGCATCTGCAGTTCCTTCCTGCACATCTCTAACGTTACTATGTGTTGCCGAACAGACCTTCTGTAGTACAGAATCCAATGGAACAAGCGTCAATTAATGGAACCAGAGGAATAGCTTCCACTTAATGGCAATCATTAGCTGCTTAATTTCCATATCATGAATATGTAACAATTACGGAAATGCAGCAGAACTAATGTATGAACAATTAGTGCTGATTTAGTTGCAATTTGTCAGCTTTCGTAAACATCATGGAGTTAAACAATAATGAAAAGAGATGACACACTATTTTCTTGTAAACGCAAGGCACAAGGAACTGCAGATGCTAGAATCTCGCAGAGAACACAAAGTGCTGGAGTAAGTCAATGGGTCAGGCAGCATCTCCAGAGGACATGAACAGATGATGTTTCAGGTCAGGTCTGAAGAAGGGTCCCAACCTGAATCGTAATCTATCCAAAATTAGACACAAAAGGCTAGAATAACTCAGCGGGACAGGCAGCATCTCGGGAGAGATGGAATGGGTGACGTCTCGGGTCAAGATCCTTCTTCCGACTGAGAGTCAGGGGAGAGGGAGACACAGAGATAAGGAAGGGTAAGGTGTGAAAATGAGACGTCAAGGAGATGAAGTCAAGGGAAAGATTGTTAGCTGGGGGAAGGTGACAACAAAGCAAACAGTGATGATTTGTGATCAGGGGGACAGTCAGACTGGTCGGAGAACTGGGAAGGGGAAGGGATGGAGAGAGGGGGAAAGCAAGAGTTACTTGAAGTTAGAGAAGTCAGTGTTCATACCGCTGGGGTGTAAGCTGCCCAAATGAAAAATGAGGTGCTGTTCCTCCAATTTACGCACTCAGTCTGAAGAAGGGTCTCGACCAGAATCGTCAGCCATTCCTTCTCTCCAGAGATGCTGCCTGTCCCACTGAGTTACTCCAGCTTTTTTTGTCTATCTTTGTGTAAACCAGCATCTGCAGTTCCTTGCTATGCCTAACCTGTCCATGTCCTCCAGAGATGTTGCCTGAGCTGCTAAATTACTCCAGCACTTTGTGTTCTTGTAAGCTTGTTATTTAGCAAACATAGCTTAGTTCAGTTTAGTTTAGCGAGACAGCGTAGAAACAGGCCCTTCGGCCCACTGAGTCTGCGCCGACCCCTACACTAGTTCTGACCGACAGACGAGGGACAATTTACAGAAGCCAGTCAGCCTACAAAGCTGTACGTCTTTGGAATGTGGGAGGAAACCGGAGCACCCGGAGAAAACCCACGCGGTCACAGGGAGAACATACAAACTCCGTACAGACAGCACCCTTGGTCAGGATCGAACCCGGGTCTCTGGTGCTGTGAGGCAGCAACTCTACCGTTGCCCCACCGTGCCGCCCAGGTCGATGACACATTGCATTGCACTCTCCCGCGAGCTGCTGGTGGTGACTTTTACCTGGTATGGGTCCGTGTTGAGGTCAAAATACTCCAGGAATCCCGTGGCAAACTCACAGAAGAGGAAGTTGTGGGTCTCATTGAATGTCCTCAGACACCAGTAGGTGTTGTTGTTTGCACTGGTACACGCACAGAATGGCCCCACTAGAACAGAGAGCAGATTGATTAGCAAAAAGATGCCAGCCAGTTCCCAGACACTAGTGGAGAATCACACCCATTGCGTTAGAAACATAGAAAATAGGATCTCAGCATCTCAGTGTTTGCAGACTTTTGTGTTGCCGGGGTAACGTATGTTCAGCCTAGTCATAGAAACATAGAAACATAGAAAATAGGAGCAGGAGTAGGCCATTCGGCGCGTCGAGCCAGTACCGCCATTCATTATTATCATGGCTGATCATCCAAAATCAGTACCCCGTTCCTGCCTTCTCCCCATATTCCGTAATTCCGTTAGCTCTAAGAGCTAGACCTAACTTTCTCTTGAAAACATCCAGTGAATTGGCCTCCACTGCCTTCTGTGGCAGAGAATTCCACCGATTCACAACTCTCTGGGTGAAAACATTTTTCCTCATCTCAGTCCTAAATGGCCCACCCCTTATTCTGAATAAGGGAGTTTGTTGTCAGACCAGCTAACTATCGGTTGTTCACAAAGTGGGATTTTATCAAATTGAGTACAAATAAGTCGAACGATATGTCCTTTTGTTCCTCCCTCCCAGAAACAAATGAACATTACTGTTTTTGTTCAAATCAGATCTAAGCTTCATATCCCATAACAGTTAAAATATTTACCAGTGATTATAATTTGTGTCTGTTTTCCAACCATTTTTTCAGCACGACATGAATAGGTACAATAAACCAAGATTAAAATCTTACAGGAATGTTAGTTCAGTTTCAAGTCAAGAGCGTTTATTGTCCCTGACAGGACAATGAAATTCTTGCTTTGCTTCAGCACAACAGAACATAGTAGGCATTGACTACAAAACAGATCAGTGTGTCCGTCCATATACCATTATACCATTATATACGTAAATACACACATGAATAACTAAACTGATCAAGTGCAAATAACAGATAATGGGCTATTAATGTTCAGAGTTTTGTCCGAGCCAAGTTTAATAGCCTGATGGCTGTGGGGAAGTAGCTATTCCTGAACCTGGTCGTTGCAGTCTTCAGGCTCCTGTACCTTCTGCCTGAAGGTAGCGGGGAGATGAGTGCGTGGTTAGGATGATGTGGGTCCTTGGTGATATTGCCAGCCTTTTTGAGGCAGCGACTGCGATAGATCCCCTCGATGGAAGGGAGGTCAGAGCCGATGATGGACTGGGCAGTGTTTACTACTTTTTGTAGTCTTTAAGAAAGTCTGATTTATGTGGGCCACATAGGTTATATGTTAACATTAGTGTGAGAGTGTCACATCCCAGGCCGTTCAGCCCATTGAATCCATGCTGACTATCAACCTTTCATCTGCAATAATCCTGCGTTTTATTCCCCCCACATTCTCATCAGCGCCCCTCAGATTCTATCGCTCGCCCACACACTCGGGGCAATCTACAGCGGCCAATTAATCTACCGACTCGCACGACTTTGGGACGAGGGAGGAAACCGAAGCATTAAAAGGAAAATCCAGGTGGTCACGGGGAGAACATGCAAACTCCACACAGTCAGCTGTCGGGGTCGGGATCGAACCCAGATCTCTGAGGCTGTGAGGGAGCAGCTCTACCAGCCGCACCACTGTTTAGTTTAGTTTAGAGATACAGCGCGGAAACAGGCCCTTCGGCCCACTGAGTCCGCACCGACCAGCGATCCCCGCACATTAGCTCAAGCCTACACACAATTTACACTTATACCAAGTATACAAACCCAAGCCAATTCACCAACAAACCTGCACGTCTTATGGAGTGTGGGAGGAAACCGAAGATCTCGGAGAAAACGCACGCGGTCACGGGGAGAATGTACAAAGTCCGTACAGACAGCACCCGTAGTGGGGATCGAACCCTGGTCCCTGGCGCTGCAAGGGCTGTAAGAGAAGGTAACTCTACCGCTGCGCCACCGTGCCACAGGTTATAATGTATACAATAATAATCTACTGCCCAATACACTTACATGTCCAAAATGGGGGTGACTGCCAGTGCTGGTTGTCTTGGGTGAAGCAGGTGAGGCCAGGCATACTGCAGGTGTCGTTATTCTTCAACCTCTTCAGCAGTTTTCGCATCTTCTTTTTTTTCCTTTCGTCCTTAAATATCCAGGCATTCTCACCTTTCTCCTGGCCTCCTTTCCTACGAGTAAAAACAGAAATAGAGACAAAAGTTTGGCTTATTCTGTGTGAAAGATGTGTGAAAGAAACATCTCCTAGATGCGCTGGGACGCATCCTCAGTGCTGTGACCTGGGGTCATCGGGTGTTTCGGGTTTCACAACATCAGACACCCTCGCCCAGGCGACCCAGCCGGGGTTGATCAAGCCCCGACTTGCGTCCCAGCAGCAACCGCCCACGGATCAGCCCTCTTAATCCAAAGCCACCTAGTGGCTTTCTCTGCGGCTTCGCTTGCGGATTGAATGGCCCTCTTCTTTGCCAGCCCCGTAATGCCCAACTGGTTGAGGACTTTGCAGAGTGAGCGTCCGGCAAAGCCTCTACAGCCAACCTCTATCATTGTTTGGAGTCGGCGATCTACATCTCCTTTGGCTGTGGCTTGAATGATGTTGGTCACGTCTTTGTCAAACTGCAGCCATTCGTTCCGGTTGCTGGCTGGGGGCCACTCAATCCGTTGCTGTGGAACTACTCTGCAGGGGTTGGGAGACTCTAGTGCGTGGAGGGACTGGGCTCTGTGGGGCGAGTCCCGGCCGGGCTCCTCCTGCGTCTCACCAGGTTCAATTCTAAACCCTTTGATGCAAGACTTCTAACTGCTCACCAAATTTATCCACGCATTTAACTTAACTTTACGTTTTGTTACAGTATTCATTATATTAGGCTAATATTGTGGAGATTTGGACAGCGTAAGTAGTCAAGTAATCATATAGTCACAGTAGAAACAAGGAGCCAGCCAGTCTGATGATGGTCCCGTCCCGAAACGTCACTCATCCATGTTCTCCAGAGATGCTGCCTGACCTGCTGAGCTACTCTAGCATTTAGTGTCTTTTTTAGAGTCAAACATGGAATTCGGCCCAACTTGTCCATACCAACCAAGATGCCCCATTTAAGCTAGTCCCATTTGCCCGCGTATGGCCCATATACCTCTAAACCTTGTGTAGGGAGGAACTGCAGATGCTGGTTTAAATCCCTCTTGCACTTCTCATCTGCTGGGGTTTGGGAGAACCTGGTCCATTTAAGGCAGTGCTCATTGTGAAGTCTTTGCTCGTGCAAAGACCGTAAAGACGAACATTAAGATATAGGCAATTCTCTGCATTTGCAACAAATGATAACTTCAAGGAGTGAGTTTGAACAGGGTCACTATGACATTCTGCAAATTATCACCGGGTGTTTTGGATGAGTTAATAACAAACTTTTAAAGTATTTCTTTAAGTGGAGATTGACAGATTCTTGATTAGTAAGGTTGTCAAAGGTTATTTGGAGAAGGTGGGAGAATGGGTAGAAAGGAACTGCAGATACTGGTTTAGAAACAAAGATAGACACAAAGTGCTGGAGTAACTCAGGCAGCATCTCTGGAGAAAAAGGATGGGTGATGTTTTGGGTCGGAACACTTCTTCAGACTTAAAGACCAAGGGAATGGGGCTGAGAGGGAAAGATAGACCAGCCATGATTGAATGGCAGAATAGACTCGATGGGCCGAATGGCCTAATTCTGCTTCTATGACATGTGATCTTACTTGAATGGATGATTGGCTCCTTTGTGCTTGAGTTTTCCTTTCATTCCTTTATGCTTCGAGGGGAAACTATGGAAGACAAAGATGATGATAGAGACATATTTAACAGGCAATGTGAATAAGGATTTCAATGGCTAGTCGCAGTTTTTAAGATTATCAGCAAGTTAATCCCCACAAAATGCACACACAAAAAAATATACTGAGACTATGGATGCTAGGGAGAGTGACTTTAGTGTAATCTCCGAGCTCTGAAACCTGCCATTTGCACAATCTTTTAAATGCATTTCCCCACCCCTACACACCAATTTAATAAAGTCAGCCTTAATCTGCAAAATTGTATTTTTCCTTATTTTTGTCACCAGAAATCGAATGATCGGTGCATGCATACCCACAGTTAGTACACAGGTTGCTACAGGATTACATAAACTTCCAATGTTTGAATGGCAGAATAGACTCGATGGGCCAAATGGCCTAATTCTGCTTATATTTTTAAAACAAATCAAAATCATCACATTAAGGGTTGGCAGGGTGGCGCAGCGGTAGAGTTGCTGCCTTACAGTGTCAGAGACCTGGGTTTGATCCTGACTGCGGGTGCTGTCTGTATAGAGTTTGTATGTTCTCCCAGTGACCACGTGGGTTTTCTCCGGGTGCTCCGGTTTCCCACCCACACTGCAAAGACGTACGGGTTTGGAGGTTAATTGGCTTCTGTAAATCGTCCCTAGCGCGTAGAACTGGTGTGCGGGTGATCGCTGGTCGGCGAGGATTCAGCGGGCCGATGTGGGCCTATTTCCACGCTGTATCTCTCTAAACTAAACTAAAGGTACTCGGTAACCATTCTCATGCGATGAACTCATCACGAATGACTGGAGCACATTCTCAATGGGAACGGTGAAAGGTTGCCAAAGCGGGTCAACTCTTCACACGCCTCGGTAGCTTTGGCCGTCATCTTTGTACTCTTAACTGTAAAATGTCCACGTCACGCCGGTCAAAAGCACCCACTAAAATAACACAAGTGGGGGACGGGATGAAATGGAAGTCGCATGCCACGAACATGAATGGAAATTGGAATGCCAGGAATTGTTCAAAATGTCTCGTTAATTGAGCATGGCGGGGAAGCCTACTTGAGCGTTTGCGCACGCAAGGACGACTCATCCAGGGACACATGTGATTCCAGAACAAACCTCATCCTCGAACAGTCACATTCTTCCGGTCTCTTTTTTTTCAGGTGACCCCTGACCTCTCGTAGATTCTTTATTTTGGTTTGGAGGGTTTCAATCTAAGGATAAAGGTTAAGTGAGGATTACCCGCTTATAGCATTAAACCATCAAGATCAAGCTTTCGTGCGGTGCAGATTGCAAACCGCACTGTGCGAAAGGCAGCGATACATCTCTCTCTATTGCATTTCAAATAATATATCGTGTCTCGGACACAATTTTTAAAAAAAAGAAACATCACATTCTTCAGTTAATCAAAGCAGCTTACAACCCAATGGAATTAATATTGATTTCTCCAACTTCAAATAACCCTTGCATCCCCTCTCTCTCCGTCCCTCCCCCACCCAAGTCGCTGTACGAGCTTCAAAGTCTTCTTGTTGAGTCTCATTGTCAGTAACTCGTTTTCACCTAGTCCACAGCAAACAGTGGCCTGTATCATCGTTCCTATTTTGCACATCTTTCATTCATCTGTTCTATATCTCCCTACATCACCGTCTATATCTCTCGTTTCCCCTTTCCCCTGATTCTCAGTCTGAAGAAGGGTCTCCACCCGAAACGTCACCTATTCCTTATCTCCAGAGATGCTGTCTGACCCGCTGAGTTGCTCCAGCTTTTTTGTGTCTAACTTCCCTATTCATGTTGAGACTGGCTGGTTACTTTAACAGGAAAAGCTCGAGGTTAATACTCTGCTAAATGATGCACTGAAAACTCAATGTTTAAGAAGGAACTGCAGATGTTGGAGAAAATCGAAGGTGGACAAAGATGCTGGAGAAACTCAGCGGGTGAGGCAGCATCTATGGAGCGAAGGAATAGGTGACGTTTCGGGTCGAGACCCTTCATCAAACACAAGGTAATCAAGCAAAAGGCATCAGTTTAATAATAACAACAGCCATTGCTCAATCCTGATGGACGGCATTTCAGAGGTACCCATGCAGTTCAGATCAAGTTAAGATGATTCTTAACAATATTTTATCAATATTTAGAATCGTTAATGCTTTTCATCACTAAGAATTCATTTAGCCCCCTGTTACGTCAGTTACTAATACAGCATTAACCGCTGCATCTATTCCCTGCAGCTCCAGTTCGATGTTGAAATAGGTTTCAGTTCAAAAGTCTAACTTGAGACGCCCCCATTTAAAACCCCCTTCCTGTAGCTTTCCGGTTCGAATTAAAATCAGTAAAAAGTATAATTAGAAAAATAAAGTATCTCGACATTCCAATGAAATTGTTCACAATATTCTCTTACAAAGTCATGTTTGACAAAAGAAGATAGACACAAAAAGCTGGAGTAACTCAGCGGGTCAGGCAGCATCTCTGGAGAGGAGGAATAGGTGACGTTTCGGGTCAAGACCCCTCTTCAGACTGAGAGTCAGGGGAGAGGGAAACTAGAGGTGTGAAAATGTTCAGAACATTGATATGTGGAATATGGTGGAGCCCACAATGGTCCATTGTTGGCTGTGGAAGGGGAGGTGACGAAGGGACGCAAACAGTGAAACTAACAGGACGACTAGGGTGGGGGAAGGGCGGGGAGAGAGGGAATACTCTCAGTCTGAAGAAGGGTCTCGACCCGACATGTCATCTATTCCTCCTCTCCAGAGATGCTGCCTGACCCGCTGAGTTACTCCAGCATTTTATGTCTGTCTTCTGTATAATCGAGCATCTACAGTTCCTACCTACACATTACATCTGACAAAAGTTTGGTTCAATTTAATTAATTGATTTTATTAATATAAGATTCATTTTTATCTCCAGGTCAGAATCTGCATCTAACATATATAAAATTGAATACAATCATTTAGACATTTAAAAAAAAGTTTTACGCAAATTTTGTTCCAAACTTTACATTACGCATAGAAGATCGACACAAAAAGCTGGAGTAAAGGGCCTGTCCCACTTTCATGACCTAATTCACAACCTCGGCCGAGTTTGCCCTTGACTCATATTCGCAGCATGGTCCTCACGAGGTCGTAGGAGGTCGTAGGTAGGTCGTAGGATGTCGTGATGCTAGTCGTAGGTACTCGTGGCATCAGATTCAGATTCAGATTCAGATTCAAACTTTATTGTCATTGTGCAGTGTACGAGCACAGAGACAACGAAATGCAGTTAGCATCTCACCCAGAAGAGCGGACATAGAATAATGAACAGTAATATATATATATGTATATACGGTAGCAGTAGTGCAATTTTTTTTTGGGGGGGGAGACCAGTCAGTGGGGGAAGGAGTGTCCGAGGGGTGGGGGTGGGGTGACTGGCAATCACCAAGGTGCAGAGTTAAGTAGGGTAACAGCCTCCTTAACTCAAGTAGGTCGGGGCGTTTTTCTAGCACGATGAAAAATGTCCACGAGTAAAAAAGGTTGTGAATTCGGTCGTGAAAGTGGGACAGGCCCTTTACTCAGCGGGACAGGCAGCATCTCTGGAGAGAAAGAATGGGTGACGTTTCAGGTCGAGACCCTTCCACATTACTTTCAGAATTGATTCTGAGAACTTTGAAAATATTGACATTTTGCAGTAGTGACCTAAGTTGCCACTTATTTCTCTGTTACTAACCTCGTGGTCAATATGTAATTTGTGATCCTTCCATGCCTGAAGTGATTTGTACAAATCATCATCACATTGGACAGTGTCATTAGCCAATATGAAGCACCTATAACAAACCAGACCAATTATTTGTCACAGAGTCATAGAGCGATACAGTGTGGAAACAGACCCCTCGACCCAACTTGCCCACACCGGCCAACATGTCCCAGCTACACTAGTCCCACCTGCCCGCATTTGGTCCATATCCCTCCCAAACCTGCCCTATCCATGTACATGTATAACTATTTCTTAAATGTTGGGATAGTCCCAGCCTCAACTATCACCTCTGGCAGCTTGTTCCATATACCCACCACCCTTTGTGTGAAAAAGTTACCCCTCAGATTCCTATTAAATCTTTTTCCCCATTCACCTTAAACCTATGTCCTCTGGTCCTCGATTCGCCTACTCTGGGCAAGAGACTGTGTGTATCTACCTAATCTATTCCTCTCATGATCTTATACTCCTCTATAAGATCACCCCTCATCCGTCCATTCATATTATAGTGTATTGATTATGTTAGCTCTAAGGTAGGCAGTAGCATTGCCGTATCATGTGCCACAGTGGTATGGTTTAGTTTAGTTTAGAGATACAGCACAGAAACAGGCCCACCGAGTGTGCGCCAACCTGCGATCCCCGTACACTAGCACGATCCTACATGCTGGGGACAATTTACAATTTTACCAAGCCAATTAAACTACAAATTTGTACGTCTTTGGAGTGTGGGAGGAAACCGGAGAACCCGGAGAAAACCCACGCGGGTCACGGGGAGAACATACAAACTGCGTACAGGCAGCACCCGCAGTCGGGATCGAACCCGGGTCTGTGGCGCCGTAGAGGCAGCAACTCTACCGCTGCGCCACCGTGCCACAATGGTCTTGGCATCATGTCTGGCACAGATATTGTGGGCCGAACGGTCTGTTCCTGTGCTGTACTGTTCTATGTTAAGGAACATATAAACGTGAAATGGTCGCACTAATATATGAAGAGGGGATGGTTCGGCAACTTACTTGTGTGTGACTTTGATTGAAGTCGGCACCATTAGTTCGTTACTGTTGCCAGTGCCGCTGCTTTCACTCATGTTTTCGTCTTCCTCGTCCACCACGTCGTGACGCTTGCTCACGTTCTTCGGCACGACTGGGTCGAACCCCTCGTCCAGATCCAGGTCATAAACTTCTCCCTCCAGCTCAATGGACACAGAACGGATTGACCTGTTGCGTATGTAGCTCTGCTTAAATTCTGAAAACCATCAAATACAAGTATTAAATGAGATTGGTCGGAGAGAGGTGCCCTGTCGGCATCTCCCCAACGACACTCAGCAACCCTGACAGGAGCCCCGTGGCAAGCATCTTATCAGGATCTTAACATGGTTTGGGAACAGCTTCGTCCAAGATCGCGGGAAATTGCCGAGAATTGTGGACGTAGCCCAGACCTTCACACAAACCGACCTCCCTTCCCATCGACTCCATCTACACTTCACGCTGCCTCCTATCCAAATAAGTGATAGGAGCAGAATTTGGGCATTCGGTCCAGTCTGCCATTCAATGGACAATAGACAATAGACAATAGACAATAGACAATAGACAATAGGTGCAGGAGTAGGCCATTTGGCCCTTCGATGTGATCATGGCTGACCATCCACAATCAGTACCCCGTTCCTGCCTTCTCCCCATATCCCCTGACTCTGCTATCTTTAAAATATTTACATCACAAATCATGGCTGATCTGTCTCTCCTTCCTAACCCCATTCTCCTGCCTTTTCCCCATAACCCCTGACTCCTGTACTAATCAAGAATCCATCTATCTCTGCCTTTAGAATACCCATAGACTTGGCCTCCACAGCTTTCTGTGGCAATGAATTCCACAGATTCTCCACCCTCTGACTATAGAAATTCCTCCTAATTTCCATACTTAAAGCCCTGTCCCACTGTACGAGTTCATTCAAGAGCTCTCCCGAGTTTAAAAAAAAATCAAACTCGTGGTAAGCACGTAGAATGAACGTAGCGGGTACGTCGGAGCTCGGGGACGTCTCTTAGCGGCTCGTAACGCTAACGGCAGGTACTTGGGAAAAGCGGTAAGCTCGGGAAGACTCGTGAAGATTTTTCAACATGTTGAAAAATGTCCACGAGAGCCTCGAGTACCTGCGAGCGGCCATTACCGTAAATCTCCGAGTTCGAATCAGGGCAAACTCAGGAGAGCTCTTGGAATGAACTCGTACAGTGGGACAGGGCTTTAAAGGAACATCCCTTAATGCTGAGGCTATGACCTCTAGTCCTAGACTCTCCCACTGGTGAGAACATCCTCTCCACATCCACCCTATACAGGTCTTTCACTATTTGGTAATTTTCTATGAGGTACCCCCTCATCCTTCTAAACTCTAGCGAGTACAGGCCCAGTGCCATCAAACGCTCATCATATGTTAACCTACTCATTCCTGGGGTCATTCTTGTAAACCTCCTCTGGACTCTCTGCGGCACCAGCACATCCTTCCTCAGATATGGTGCCCAAAACTGCTCACAATACTCCAGATGCGGCCCGACCAGCGCCTGCCTCATAAAGCCTCAGCATTACATCCTTGGAGGCACAACCCAAGTTTCCAGGAAGGGCCGCTATTTAAGGCTTTTTATTTTAAAAAATCTTGATAAATAATTCTTGCAAACCTTTCTCTGTTTCTCTGATACATGACGAATGAATGTTGCTCTTTTACACGGAATCCCCTAGGTGTCACTAGAAGGCAGCAAAACGGAGCCAAACGTGAAGGCCTGTACTCGTCCGTCACAGGGCGGCACTGTGGTGCAGCCGGTGGAGCTGCATCCTCACCGTGCCAGAGATACAGGTTCGATCCTGACCTCGGGTGCTGTTTGTGTGGAGTTTACATGTTCTCCCTGTGATCCTCTGGGTGCTCCAGTTTTCTCCCACATTTCACAGATGTGCGGGTTTGTAGGTTAATTAGCCCTCTGTAAGTCGCCCCTTGTATGTAGGGAATGGATGAGAAAGTGGGATAACATAGAACCAGTGTGAACGGGTGATCGATGGTCAGCATGGACTCGGTGGGGCTGAAGGGCCTGCTTCCATGCTGTATCTTTAAACTTAAGCCCATAAGACATACTGTAGGTGCAACATTTGGTGATTCAGCCCATCAAGTCTACTCTGCCATTTGATCATGGCTGATCTATTTTTTTTTTTTAAATTTTTTTAATTTTTTTTTAAATATTATTTTTATTAGAAGTACGGTAAATCACAGTAATACACAACACTTATATCTTAATACATTTTTTGTACCGCTTCATTTTTTTGAGCTTTAAGAAAAAGATAGAAGTAAGGAAAGTAAAGAAAGTGCGCAAGAGTCGTGAAGTGCAAGAGAGTGTTGGGAAAAGAAAGCCCCTTAGAAAAGAAGTTAGAGAAGGAAGTAAAGTAAGAAAATAGACCCTAGAAAAGAAAGAAAAAGAAAGTAGGAACAATCGCTCTATTATAACATTATACTCCGCAGAAAGGGGACAACCAACCAAGTCTGTTTTTGTTGTTTTACCTCCCATTACCAGGTCCTGATACCATTTATTTATTTATTTATTTTTAAAATTACTATTGCACCTCATGCTTCTAATAGGTCCAGAAACGTAGACCACGTCTTTTGGAATTGGTCTGCTTTCCCTGCTAAGAGGAATCTCATCTCTTCCAGATGTAATGTTTCAAACATATTTGATGTCCACATTTTTATTGTTGGTGTGGGCGCATTTTTCCAGAATTTAAGTATGAGCTTTTTTCCCATTATTAGCCCGTAATTGAATAAATTCTTCTGATACACGTTTAATTCAGGGATACCTTCCGATATTCCAAAAATGATCCATTCTGGTTTTGGTACCAGTTTTATTTTAATTAATTTTGAAAAAATATCAAATATTTCATACCAGAATTTTTGGATTTTTGTACAAAAAACAAAAGAATGCGCTATGGTAGCTTCTTGACATAGACATTTATCACAGATTGGTGAAACATTAGGAAAGATTTTATTTAATTTAGTTTTTGAATAATATAGTCTATGTAATGTTTTGAATTGGATGAGTGTATGTCGTACGTTGATCGAACATTTATGCACCTGTAGTAAATGGTTATCCCAGCTCTCTTTTGAAATTTTTATAGCTAATTCTTGTTCCCAGTCTCTTCTAATTCCATCTGTTGTGGGTATTTCTATGTTTAAAATGATATTATATAAGTACGATATTAGATTAGCTGATTCCGCCTTTGTCTTCATTGCTTCATCTAGTAAGTCGGAAGACATATTATGATAGTCTTTTGTGTATTTTTTCAGATAATCACGAATTTGTAGATATTTAAAATATTGGTTATTTTTCAAATTATATTTCAGTTGTAGTTGTTGAAATTATAGTAATTTTCCCAATTCATACAGATCTTCGAGCGTTTTGATTCCCATTCTTTCCCATTGTATAAATGATTTGTCTATGATTGAAGGTTTAAACGATGGGTTATTGACTATTGGTATTGAGAGAGATAAGTTTCTTAATTTTAGATTCTGTTTTATTTGTTTCCATGTTCTAATTGTGCTATTTATAATTGGATTTTTATTATAATTTTTATTATTCAAATTTATTGGAGAGAGAGAATAATCGCTCCTATATTACTCGGGGAGCAGTCCCCTTTTTCCATTACAATCCAGTCCGCCTGCTGGGCAGAATTGTCCAGCAGGTGAATCATATTTTTAATATTTAGTGCCCAATTATAATACATAAAGTTAGGGAGCGCTAGACCCCATGGCTTTAAGAAAACATTGCCGTTTTATTCCCCCAGAAGTTGTACTTTCTGACTGTAATCATCTATTGTCTTTCTGCTGACTGGTTAGCAGGCAACAAAAGCTTTTCACTGTACCTCGCTACACGTGACAATAAACTGAACTCACGCTCGTGAACAAAGGTCATATTCTGCTTAAGGAGCGTAAGAGCATGCTCAGCCTGAAGGAAATGCTTAGCCTGAAGAAGTGTCCCGGCCCGAAACGTCACCTATCCATGTTCTCCTGAGATGCTGCCTGACCTGCTGAGTTAAGCCCCTGTCCCACTTTCCCGAGTTACTCACGAATACTCCCAAGTTTTCCCCTTGATTCAAACTCGGAGATGCCAGCCGTAGGTACTCGGGGCTATTTTTTTTTACTCGTGGACATTTCTCAACATGCTGCAAAAAACGTCCCGACTTACCTGATGCCCCGAGTACCTACGGCTGGCATTACGAGCCGCTACGAAATATCTACGGACTCCTACGGCCTCCTACGGACTCGCTACTGACATTCTCCGAGTTTGAAGCAAGGGGAAAACTTGGGAGAATTCGTGAGTAACTCGGGAACGTGGGACAGGGGCTTTACTCCAGTGGTCGTGTCAAACTTAGTTTCGTTTATTGTCACATATACCGAGATACAGTGAAAAGCTTATGTTGCGTGCTAACCAGTTAGTGGAAAAGACAATACATGATTACAATCAAGCCATGTACAGTACTACATTTATCTTCACACTGTAAATAGCTCGATTGTAATCATGCGTTATTGTCTTTCTGATGACTGGATAGCATGCAACAAAAGGGAGGCAGTTGCCAGGTAGTTACCTGCCAGAGGAGGTAGTTAAGGCTGGGACTATCCCAAAGTTTAAGACACAGTCAGACAGGTACATGAATAGGACAAGTTTGGAAGGATATGGACCAAACGCAGGCAGGTGGGACTAGTGTAGCTGGGACATGTTGGCCGGTGTGGGCAAGTTGGGCTGAAGGGCCTGTTTCCACACTGTATCACTCTATGACTCTAAAAGCTTTTCACTGTACCTCGGTACACGTGACAATAAACTAAACTAAACGGTGTACAGATACATGATCAAGGTTTAGTGCGAAGTAAAGCCAGTGAAATGTGGTCAAAGATAGTCTGAGGGTCACCATTGAGGTAGATAGTAGTTCAGGACTGCTCTCTAGATGTGGCATCTCTGGTCTATCTCTGGTATGAACCAGCATCTGTGGGTCTTTGTCACGATGGGGAAATGCTTACTTCTCTTGGAGAGTAGTTTCTGTTTCTGCCGGGCGGCCGGGCTCATTTTGTACCCGTTCTGCTCACAGTCACAGTCTCGCCCGTCAGCGTGGTAGTACTTGGACTGCAGTCGGCCCGAGCTCTTCTTGTCGGCGGCTGCAGACTCCACCACTCTCTTGCACTTGTGCAGACGAAGCTTTCCCGTGACGTCCTCTACACACTGCCATTTCTGGAAATAATAACCGCCTTGTAATAACTGCATCATCAGCTTTACTTGTCACGCATGCAACTGCACAATGACATTCTTTTTGCATACATCACACATGCTGGAGCCGCCATTTTTGGTGCCATTATAAGTCATTAGGCCATTCAGCCCATCGAGTCTACTCCGCCATTCAATCATGGCTGATCTAGCTTTCCCTCTCAACCCCATTCTCCTGCCTTCTCCCCATAACTCCTGTCACCCATAATCAAGAATCTGTCAATCTACGCCTTCAAAATACCCCATGACTTGGCCTCCACAGCCGTCTGTGGTAATGAATTCCACCCTCAGACTTAAAGAAATTCCTCCTCATCTCCTTTCTAAAGGTGCGCCTTTTATTCTGAATCTTTGCTCTCTGGTCCTAGACTCTCCCACTAGTGGAAGCATCCTCTCCGCATCCACTCTATCCAAGCCTCTCACTATTCTGTACGTTTCAATGGGGTTCGTTCCCACCCCCCCCATCCTTCTAAACTCCAGCGAGTACAGGCTCGGTGCCGACAAACACTCATCGTACGTCATCCCCTGGATCATTCTCGTAAACCTTCTCTGGACTCTCTCCAATGCCAGCACATCCTTCCTCAGATATGGGGCCGAATATAAAAAGCCAAAGGCAATAAGCCTGCACAGATCATTCCAAAGAATATCCTCTTCAGCCAATGGATTGAAATACTCAAGGATGGTTTTAACTCAACTTGTGCCCAGTCATATATCTACATTCACTCACACATTGGGTTGTGAACGGCAAATGACTCTTTGAAATAACAAGTACACTTGAAATGTAATATTCAAGTGACATGACATTTTTATCTTCAACGTAACAAGAAGGATGCTCAACTTTTGTTCAAGACCATTAACGGGGGATTTCAATTTGACACTTAAAAACATAGAAAAGAAAAGTGGAAAAATATATTTTTTGTTTGGCTCATTGGAATTCGGACCTTTTGTGATTTTGAGATTCATTGTCTCTTAAGCGTAAAAGTTTGAAGAATTCTTATTTCGCATCCACGATGAGCGTTTATTGTGAAAGTTCTCCACACGCATGCAAAATGCAATCAATAGTTCTTCAAATAGGTTGTCTCTGCCTGCACGTGATCAAGCTTGCTTTAATTTGTACAGAGCCGGCATGTTCTCCCTGTGGCCTGCACTGAGTCATCTGGATTCGGTGGGACAAAATACCACCAGAATATTTTCCCTTCGGCTTTGAGGAAAAGAACTCGGATCAAAACAAACAGAAATTCAATAATTCCTGTGTCACAGGTCAGGGGACCAGGAGTGTGGCAACTTCCTGAGGGTTACACGATGTTTCACAAATGGAGCGACGTGCAGCGTTGGCAGTAGGAGCCGAGAGACGGGGCATTCACAGGACCTGTTTGTTTAGTTTAGAGATACAGCGCGGAAACAGGCCCTTCGGCCCATCGGGTCCATGCTGACCAGTGATCCCCCGCACACTGACACTATCCTACACACACCGGGGACAATTTACAATTACACCGAAGCCAAATAACCTACAAACCTGTACGTCTTTGGAGTGTGGGAGGAAACTGGAGGTACAAGAGAAAACCCCCCACGCAAGTCACGGGGAGAACGTGCAAACTCCGTACAGACAGCACCCGTAGTCGGGATCGGACCCTGGCGCTGTGAGGCAGCGACACGACCCGCCGCGCCTACCCGTGCGGCCCCGGGTCGATGCGTCGGTGGACAGGGCCGGTGTAGGCCCCGGAGCAGCCTGGGGCTCGACTGGATCGGGTGCCGCTCCAAGAGGCCGAGCGTGTGGGTCGGACAAGGCTGGCAGAGGCACGGAGCAGTAGTGGAGGATATCGACAGGATCGCCAAGACAGGCCGACCCCTGCAACGGGTGGCACGGTGGCGCAGCGGTAGAGTTGGTGCCTTACAGTGCCAGGGACCCGGGTTTGATCCTGACTACGGGTGCTGTCTGTACGGAGTTTGTACGTTCTCCCTGTGACTGCGTGGGTTTCCTCCGGGTGCTCCGGTTTCCTCCCACACTCCCAAAGACCTGCGGGTTTGTTGGTTAATTGACCTCCGTACGTTGCCCCTTGAGTGTAGGAGTCCTGTGTTGTACTGTTCTATATGCTATGAAGCAACTCACCACCACCTTCTCAATGGGAATCAGGGATGGATGATAAATGCTACCTTTGCCAGCAATGCCCAGATCCCATGAAAATAATATAAAAAGGAACTTTAAATGCTGGACTCTTGAGCAAAGTGCTGGAGTAACTCAGCAGGTCACGCAGCATCTGTGGAGGGAATGGACAGGTGATGTTTTGTGTCGAGACCCGTTACTTTACCTTGGACTTTACACTTTAGCGATACAGCATGGAAACAGGCCCTTCGGCCCATCAAGTCCAGCTGACCAGCGATCACTCCATACACTAGCACTATCCTACACACTAGGAACGATTCACAGATTTACCGAAGCCAATTAACCGACAAGCCTGCACGTCTTTGGAATGTGGGAGGAAACCGGAGCACCCGAAGAAATCCCACGTGGTCACGGGGAGAAGGTACAAACTCCGTACAGACAGCACCCGTAGTCGGGATCGAACCGGGGTCCCAGGTGCTGTGAGGCAGCAGCTCTACCGCTGCGCCACCGCGCCCACTTCTCACATTTTCTTTTAAAGTGAGTGTGGTCTGAGGAAAATATTCAAATTGTAGCGGCACCTAGTGGCGGGGCTGGGTATTCAGAACCCTCGTCATCGGTCGGGACTGTCACGTGACCGGGGGTTCGTTCGCTGGCTTTTCAGAGTAATTAGTAGTTAGTGCTCCTCGCTTCGACAGGAGCTACAATCGTTAGTTCTAGACTAGGCACGCGTTGTTTCCAGCTTTTGTTGTGTTAATAAAGAATATTTCGCTCAACCTGCCTGGTCTCACTACAATATCCTGCATTATATTCTAAGGGCAAGGACATCGGTTGCTGTGTTTGAAGGGCAATGGATAATAATTCTTGTGCTGTCGTGTATTTCAGAGCTTACTTTAAACAGAGTTCAAATCCAATCCAGTCAGATAAAAAATGAGGTGCCCTTCGTTCAATTTGCCAATTGTTAATGGTGTGCAATGAGATAAACCAAGGCTGATTCAATCCTGTCTTCACAAGAAGATTGGCCTGACATTTCTTTTTTAACAATGTGACAGATTCTGTTTAATCTTCAGATTTCACGTCTGGTATTCAATATTAATAAATCCTAAGTACTGGATTGAAAGCAAATGCCACGTTCTAAGGCATTCAATGTAAATTGACAAAATAAAATGGGTCATACCCGAAATAAGCTCCAAATCCCAAAGAGTGTATTCGTACACACTGTTCTGTGGTGTTATACCTGACCTGACAATGCTAACTCTTTGTGTAGGAAGGAACTGCAGATGCTGGTTTAAACCGAAGATAGACACAAAGTGCCGGAGTAACCCAGCGGGGTCAGGCAGCATCTACGGAGAAAAGGAATCGGGGACTTTTCGGGTGGAGACCCTTCTTCGGACTGAGAGTCAGTGGAAAGGGAAACGAGAGATATATAGATGGTGATATAGAGAGATATGGAACAAATGAACGAGAGACATGCAAAATAAACTAACGATGATAATGGAACCAGGGCATTGTTAGCTGTGGGCTCGGTGAAAACGAGTTCCAGACAATGAAACTCACCAGGACTAACATTGAGAGGAGTACAACAACTAGGGTGGGGGAGGGATGGAGAGAGAGGGGATGCAACAATAGTTGCCAACATTGTGGTCGAACATTTCACTCTGATTTAGACTCAAATTGCTGAAGTAACTCATCCGGTCAGGCAGTATCTCTGGAGAAGAGGAATAGGCGACGTTTCGGGTTGAAACCCTTCTTCAGACTGAAGAGTGAGGAGGAGGGATTTTAAAGGTTCAGAACATATCAGAGCCAGCACCGATGACCAAGGAAAGGTGCAGCCCACAATGGTCCATTGTTGAGTGTGGAAGAGGTGATAACGAAGGGGTATATGGATGGGAACAGTGGAACTAGCAGAACTAGGGGAAGGGACAGGGAGAGAGGGAATGCAAGGGTTACTTGAAACACAGACATAGAAACATAGAAAGTAGGTGCAGGAGGAGGCCATTCGGCCCTTTGAGCCAGCACCGCCATTCACTATATGATCATGGCTGATCTTCCAAAATCAGTACCCTATTCCTGCTTTGTTCAACACTTTTTCTCACAGAGAGTTGTGAGTCTGTGGAATTCTCTGCCTCAGAGGGCGGAGGAGGCACGTTCTCTGGATACTTTCAAGAGAGGGCTACATAGGGCTCTTAAAGATGGCAGTCAGGGGATATGGGGAGAAGGCAGGAACAGGGTACTGATTGGGGATGATCAGCCATGATCACTTTGAATGGCGGTGCTGGCTCGAAGGGCCGAATGGCCTATTCCTGCACCTATTTTCTATTGTCTATTGCTTTCTCCCCATATCCCTTGATTCCTTTAGCCCTAAGAGCTAAATCTAACTCTCTCTTGAAAACATCCAGTGAATTGGCCTCCACTGCCTTCTGCGGCAGAGAATTCCACAGATTCACAACTCTCTGGGTGAAAACGTTTTTCCTCATCTCAGTCCTAAATGGCCCACCCCTCATTCTTAAACTGTGACCCCCTGGTTCTGGACTCCCCCAACATCGGGAACATTTTTCCCGCATCTAGCCTGTCCAATCCTTTAAGAATCTTACATGTAATGAAGTGAGAGGTGGTAAGTTGCCTAAGCTTACTCTTTCCCACGCCTCTAACACTTTTCCTCTTTTCCGCTCAGTCCAAATCCTCTACCTTTTTGGATCCCATATTCATATCCATCCACGTCCGCAAATCGTTTAACTGGAGCCACAGTAATCACATATTGTTAGCCTTTCATTTGAAATTCACATAATCACTGTAATTGCCGTACAATTACGCAAGTCCCTGAATTAGAGAATTAATCAGGAGTGCCAGCATGTGCTTTGTAGAAGGTTAACTCTACGATTGGGGTTTACTGATCTATTCTGCAGTTCACAGGCTTCGGAGAAGGTTTGTACCTGGCCGAGCTGCTCGCAAGGTGTCTGGTATTCCATTTTCTGACAAAGGTCTTTCACTCTTTCGTATTTAGGGAGGACATTTTCCTCTTGAATGTTCTTGATGTCGTCTCTCTTGTGCAGCAGCTTGCTGATGAAACAAAGACACGGCCCCTGTTAGCGCTATGTTGTTTTTTTTTACTGAACGTATTCCCGTGCAGCTATTGTTAAAGAGAAGTATTCGTAATCATACCCTCTCTCCACCAGGAAGCAATCTCGCCAAACCTTGGTCTTCTTGTTTGAGTTGAACCTGGAAATATCACAAAGATCATGTCAGTAAACGGGGAACCGGTGTTTGTTTCACAGTGTCAGTGAAGCCTGTGCAGTTCAGTTTAGTTTTAAAGAGACAGCACAGAAACGGGTCTTTTAGACTTTAGAGATACAGCTTGGCAAAATGCCCTTCAGCCCACTGCGTCCACGGCAACCATCACCCAGAGAGTTGTGAATCTGTGGAATTCTATGCCATTGAAGGCAGTGGAGGCCAATTCACTGGATGTATTCAAGAAAGAGTTAGATATAGCTCTTAGGGCTAACAGAATCAAGGGATACTGATTTTAGATGATCAGCCATGATCATCTAAGGGCCGAATGGCCTCCTCCAGCACCTATTTTAGATGATCAGCCATGATCATCGAAGGGCCGAATGGCCTCCTCCAGCACCTTATTTTAGATGATCAGCCATGATCATCGAAGGGCCAAATGACCTCATCCAGCACCTATTTTAGATGATCAGCCATGATCATCGAAAGGCCGAATGGCCTCCTCCAGCACCTATTTTAGATGATCAGCCATGATCATCGAAGGGCCGAATGGCCTCCTCCAGCACCTATTTTAGATGATCAGCCATGATCATCGAAGGGCCGAATGGCCTCCTCCAGCACCTATTTTCTATGTTTCTGTTTCAATCATCTGTTCCCACTAGTTCTGTGTTTTCCCACTTTCTCATCCATTCCCTAGGGGAATCACTAGGGGCAATTTGCTGAGGCCAATTATCTTACAAACACACATTTATTTGGGATGTGGGAGGAAACCCAGAAGAAAGCCACACATTCACAGGAAGAACGTGCAAACTCCACGTAGACAGCAGCCGAGGTGAGGATTGAGCCAGCGTCTCTGGTGCTGTGAGGCATCAGCTGTATCTCTCGACCTCTCTCACTCTCCCTTTCTCTCTCTCCGTCTCTCCCTCCCTCCCTCCCTCTCCCTCCCTCTCCCTCCCTCCCTCCCTCTCCCTCCCTCTCCCTCCCTCTCTCCCTCTCCCTCCCTCTCTCTCACTCCCACTCTCTCTCCCTCTCTCTCTCCTTCCCTCTCCCTCCCTCTCCCTCTCCCTCCCTCTCTCACTCACACGCTCTCTCACTCTCTCCCTCTCTCTCTCCCTCCCTCTCCCTCTCTCTCCCTCTCCCTCCATCTCTCTCATTCTCTCTTTCCCTCTCCCTCCCTCTCCCTCCCTCTCTCACTCACACTCTCTCTCACTCTCTCCCTCTCTCCCTCCCTCTCCCTCTCTCTCCCTCTCCCTCCCTCTCTCTCATTCTCTCTTTCCCTCTCCCTCCCTCTCCCTCCCTCTCCCTCTCCCTCGCTCTCTCTCACTCTCAGGCATCAGTTCCACCAGCTGCGTCACTGTGCGGTCCCCAACGTTAATTCATTTTTAGACCGGATTGAACAGAAGAATCAAAGCTTGTTGCTGATTTCAGAAGCAATAAGGTTCAGTGAATTAGTTGCCTCACCCGCTGAGTTACTCCAGCATTTTGTGTCTACCTTAGATTTTACCAGCATCTGCAGCTCTTTCATACTATACTAAGGTCCAGTGAAAGTTGTGTTACTGCTAATTAGATTTAGTTTATTTTCCAGGGGCAATTATAGCACAATTAGACTTACCATTGACAGAAAGGGTTCTTGGATGTGCCTTTTGTATTGTGTAGTTGGCATCGAAAAACCTCCTCTGTTCTTTAGACCTCCTTGACATGGTTACATTGCACCACATCTGGTTAGCTGCATACTATGCCATTACACTATTTATTTCACTTTTGAAACATATGTTGTTAAAGATTGTTGCCAGTAAAGAATCAACCTATGCAATTGTCATGGAAATAAGAGAAATCCAAGGTGGTAGAATTATATAAATCAGGGCAGCGTGGCATATATGTAACTTGGAGTCAGTGGCCCAGAAGAACAGGAGAAGATTTCCACCCTATATCATCTCTTTTTTAAAGAAAGTCGGTATGGAGAAGGCTGGCAAGGTGGCGCAGCGGTAGAGTTGCTGCCTTACAGCGACAGAAACCCGGGTTTGATCCCGACTACGGGTGCTTGTCTGTGCGGAGTTTGTACGCTCTCCCCGTGACCTGCCTGGGTTTCCTCCGAGATCTCCGGTTTCCTCCCACACTCCAAAGGCGTACAGGCTTGTGGGCTCATTGGCTTGGTATAATTGTAAATCGGCCCAAGTGTGTGTAGGGTAGCGTTAGTGTCCGGAGATCGCCTGTTTCCGTGCTGTATCTCTAAAAAAACGGAAAACTAAAAATCGAGGAGGTTCGTCAGATATCGTTTTGTGTGCTCCTGTTAATCGTCATTCCTCAGCAGAAGCGGCCAACTTTGTCCCATTGATTTCGACACAGGGTTATTTAATTTGTAAACTCATGTTTTGGATACTTTCTCTCTTCGCCTTTCTTACTGCGTGATATTTGCAGAGTGTCGGCCTAGGCACATTTTCCTGGATATAATTGCACAAAATCAACAAAGCTAACCTTTCCGTGGCATATATCAGCCCTTTTATCAGGTCGAGCAATATTAATAAAAGTTGATTAAAGTAACTTCAGGAGAAGCGATTGAAAGGGCCTAAAGAATCGTAGATATCAATTATTATTCATCTGGGGGCCTACTTTCATTATTTTGTCTGTCTGATTAAAAACCATAAATGCCTTGTAGCCTTAAGGTTTTTGTAAAGCCTAAAGTCATATTTTCAATCTTACCTCAACAAAGAGCACTTAATACAAACCTAGAAATAATGAGAAAAATCCTGCTAAAATTAATAATATAAATTTTTCATCAATTTATTCCAACATTGGCTCTAATGGTAAGCAGGCGTAGTCACAGCAAACGGTTGCAAAAGATTCACGAACAATGTCACAAACGTATCGGAGAAGAAAACAAAAAGGGCACCAAGTGCTGGAGTTACTCAGCGTCTCTGGAGAACGTGGGTCGGTGGCATTTCGGGTCGGCACCCTTCTTCAGACAAATGACTGAAGAAGGGTCCCGACCCGAAACGCCACCTATTCGAGCTTTCTGTCTCTAGAGATACTGTCTGTTACTCCAGCACTTTTGTTTAAACCACTATCTGCAGTTCTTTGTTTCGACAGGAAAAAAACATGACTTGACTTATTTAATAACAGCTCATGTACCTGTTCACAGGTTTCTCAGTGTCCAGCAGCTTCAGAATCGATTTGCCGTCCATGTCAGCTGGAATGTCCAGGCCTGCAATGTCCAATATCGTTGGTGCCAGATCTATGTTTAGAACGAGTTGAGGAACGCTAGGAATAAATAACAAATAGATGACGATTTCTATGGAAGTTTGCATTGATTCTTGCATCCTGACACACAGAAGATGCCAAATAATCTGCTTTTGAGTTTAGAGATAACTGCATGGAAACAGGCCCTACAGCCCACCAAGTCCACACCGACCATCGATCACCCATTTGCACTAGTTCTATGTCATGTTCCATTCACATCCTACACACTGGGGTCAATTTTACAGAAGCCAATTAATCTACGAACTTGCATGTCCTTGCAGATGCTGGAAAATCGAAGGAAGACAAAAATGCTGGAGAAACTCAGACTGAAGAAGGGTTTCGACCTGAAACGTTGCCTATTTCCTTCGCTCCATAGATGCTGCCTCACCCGCTGAGTTTCTCATAAGGTCATGTCATGAGGAATAGGAGTAAAATTAGACCATTTGGCCCATTAAGTCTACTCTGCCATTCAATCATGGCTGATCTATCTCTTCCTCCTAACCCCATTCTCCTGCCTTCTTCCTATAACCTCTGATACCTGTACTGATCAAGAATCTCTCTATCTCAGCCTTAAAAATATCCACTGACTTGGCCTCTACAGCCTTCTGTGGCAAAGAATTCCACAGATTCACAATAGACAATAGGTGCCGGAGTAGGCCATTCGGCCCTTCGAGCCAGCACGCCATTCAATGTGATCATGGCTGGTCATCCCCAATCAGTACCCCGTTCCTGCCTTCTCCCCATATCCCCTGACTCTGCTATCTTTAAGAGTCCTATTCAGCTCTCTCTTGAAAGTATCCAGACAACCGGCATCCACCACCCTCTGAGGCAGAGAATTCCACAGACCCACAACTCTCTGTGTGAAAAAGTGTTTCCTCATCTCCATTCTAAATGGCTTACCCCTTATTCTTAAACTGTGGCCCCTGGTTCTGGACTCCCCCAACATCGGGAACATGTTTCCTGCCTCTAGCGTGTCCAAACCCTTAATAATCTTATATGTTCCAATAAGATGCCCTCTCATCCTTCTAAATTCCAGAGTACACAAGCCCAGCCGTTCCATTCGCTCAGCATATGACAGTCCCGCCATCCGGGAATTAACCTTGTAAACCTACGCTGCACTCCCTCAATAGCAGGAAAGTCCTTCCTCAAATTAGGGAACCAAAACTGCATACAATACTCCAGGTGAGGTCTCACTATGGCTCTGTACAACTGCAGAAGGAGCTCTTTGCTCCTATACTCAACTCCTCTTGCTATGAAGGCCAACATTCCATTCGCTTTCTTCACTGCCTTCTGTACCTGCATGCTTACTTTCATTGGCTGATGAACAAGGACCCCCAGATCCCATTGTACTTCCCCTTTTCCTAACTTGACACCATTTAGATAATAATCTGCCTTCCTGTTTTTGCTACTAAAGTGGATAACCTCACATTTATCCACATTAAACTGCATCTGCCATGCATCTGCCCATTCCCCCAACCTGTCCAAGTCACCCTGCATTCTCATAGTATCCTCCTCACAGTTCACACTGCCACCCACCTTTGTGTCATCTGCAAATTTGCTAATGTTACTTTGAATCCCTTCATCTAAATCATTGATGTATATTGTAAATAGCTGCGGTCCCAACACGGAGCCTTGCGGTACCCAACTAGTCACTGCCTGCCATTCTGAAAAGGACCTGTTAATCCCTACTTTTTGTTTCCCGTCTGCCAACCAATTTTCTATCCATGTCAATACTCTACTCCCAATACCATGTGCCCTAATTTTGCCCACTGATCTCCACCCTCTGACTAAAGTAATCGCTGGAGCAGTGAGGCAGCAGGTTACGGGAGTGGGCGGCTCTGCTGCTCCAGGTTACTCCAGCATTTTGCCTCTTTCATTCATCTATCACGTCGTTTCTCTCATGTTTTCCGAATGTATGTAACTCAGGTCATGATCAAGGTTCACTGGTGATTAAAGAAGAACCATGTTGGTCCGTGTAGTCCTGCTATTTCCGCTGTTTTAAGGCCAGCGTGGCTGGAAGACCAGCAGGCTGTAGCCTGTTGAGGAAACCACTCTCGAAGGAGGAGAGAATCGGCACCAACAGCAGACACTGGAGAGAGGACCGGTACAAGAACCGGGGAGGGGGGGGGGGGGGCTGAGCTTTGTGTGGTCAAGGTCGGCTGCAGGAGGCACAGAGGCAGAAGGCCTGGAGAGGAGAGAACGACGGCTCGCTGGAGATCTGAATATTGGTGACGGCAATAATGGGCCTTTACGACCAGCTGCAGCCTGGACTGTGCAAAATGGAGCCACCATTTTGCATGTGGACTCAGTGGGCTGTTCCTATGCATGGGGTACTTCATTGGGGATTGTCTTCATGTATGGAATAATCTCACTGATCGAAATGCCAAGAATGTAATTAAAATACGATACAATACAATACGACTTTATTTATCCCAGGGGGGAAATTGATCTGCCAACAGTCATAAAACACAAGATACATGAAACAAGAAATTAAAGTGATGAGTTGAATATTCAGGATTGGGAGTGTGTAAAGATTGGGGTGGGGGGTGGGGGGCTGGAAGGGGAGTCAGTCTCCCCCATGCTAAAAGGTGAAGAGTTGTACAGTTTGATAGCCACAGGGAAGAAGGATCTCCTGTGGCGTTTTGCCTTATATCTTGGTAGAACCAGTCTGTTGACGAAGGTGGATACAAAATGCTGGAGTAACTCAGCGGGGTGAGGCAGCATCTCTGGAGAGGAGGAATGGGCAACGTTTCGGGTCGAGACCCATCTTCAGACTCATGTCACGGGAGGGGGCGGGACAAAGATAGAATGTAGTCGGAGACAGTAAGACTAGTGGGAGAACTGGGAAGGGAAAAGGGATAGAGAGAGAGAAATCAATGGCTATCTGAAGTTAGAGGTCAATGTTCATACCGCTGGGATGTAAACTGCCCAAGCGAAATATGAGGTGCTGTTCCTCCAATTTGCGCTGGGCCTCACTCTGACAATGGAGGAGGCCCAGGACAGAGAGGTCAGATTGGGAATGGGAGGGGGAGTTGAAGTGCTGAGCCACCAGGAGATCAGGGAGGTTAAGATGGACTGAGCGGAGTTGTTCTGTGAAACGATCGCCGAGCCTGCGCTGGTCTCGCCGATGTAGAGAAGTTGACACGATGATACAGTAGTTGAGGTTGGAGGAGGTGCAGGTGAACCTCCGCCTCACCTGGAAAGGACTGTTTAGGTACAGTAGATGAGGTTGGATGGGGTGTCCACCCTCCTCCAACCTCATCTCCTGCCACCTCCTCCAACCTCATCTACTGTATCCACTAGTCTTACTGTCTCCGACTACAGTCTATCTTTGTCCCGCCCCCTCCCCAGACATCAGTCTGAAGAAGGGTCTCGACCCGAAATATCACCCATTCCTTCTCTGCCTGTCCCGCTGAGTTACTCCAGCATTTTGTGTCTACCTTCGATTTAAACCAGCATCTGCAGTTCTTTCTTATACGCTGGTTGTCGAAGGTGCCCTCAGGGTGTCATGGAGGGGGTGAGCTGTATTGTCCAAGATTTCGCTGTACCTTTGGTACACGTGACAATCAAAGATCCATTGAACCGTTCTCTCACATTTTATCAAAACCTGCTTTTACAGATGCTGACTCGGGGAATCTTCATGTGCAGTTTGCAGTCTGCGTGTGCCAGTAGATTGCTTTGCCCTGCTTGACCGTGCCCTGTAAACCCTATTAAGCTCAGGCTCACGAGAGACTGTGTGACTTACTTTCCATCTTCAACACAAGAGCATCTGAAGCACTTACACCACATGCGTTACTGGAGAGAGTTGGATGTGGCTCTTATGGTTAACGGAATCAAGGGATATGGGGAGAAAGCAGGAATGGGGTTCTGATTCTGGATTATCAGCCATGATCATATTGAATGGCGGTGCTGGCTCGAAGGGCCGAATGGCCTACTTCTGCACCTACTTCTGCAGCTATGTTTACTAGATCAATGGACTGGGTGTAAAACTGACCCTTAATAGCACAGCAGTTTACGTCAATGTGTTTGTCTGGCTCATGGGAGGATCATAATGCCATTGAAATGAACTAAAACCATTATGATCAACTTTAACCTTCCTTATTGGCCCCAAGCCGCCCCATAGCAGAAGCGTCCACGTCGCGGGGCTGGAAACTGGAAGTACCCCAGAGCTAATTCTGCTACCACCATCATCTACTGCAACAAGTGATGGCTCCCACTGATTGTCACCGGAACCCTGCGTCCTTTTCAGGACGGACGATGACAGCGATGGTCAACATTTGAAACATGGAAGATGGGCATGAAAGAAGAAGACCTTCTTTATTCGTCCACTATTAGCAGAATTCATATCCTGCCTTTATTCTTGTCGAATCCCCCTTCTCTGCCTCCGTCTGCGCTGAGGCCAAAATGGCGGAGCTGACAGCCTCCAACTCCAACTGCGACCGACCGACCTCGAGGCTCCGGAGGCAGAGCCAGGACTTACCAGCACGGAGCTGGCCGGCTTCGGGGCTGCGGTGGCGTTCGGCGGTGGCGACCGAGGACGCTGGTGGCGACCTGAATCCGGAGGCTCGGCCGCTGGCCCGGTGGACGACATCGTCGGGAGCTCGCAGGTCACAGGTTGGTGACCTGTTTTTCTGGGGCTCCCGCAACTACAGCTGCGTCCGCTGGACTGGAGGGCGGCAGCTTCGGCCACCCCGGGCCGCGGAGTTTGAACCGGCCCGTTGCGGAGCAGAGCTCGGATTCAACCGCGGGACTGACTTACCATCACCCGGCTGGGCCACAACATCAGAAGCCTGGATCGCCTCAGCGCAGAGGGAAAACAAAGAGGGAAGAGACAGAGACTTTAAGACTTTTGCCCCCATCACAGTGAGGAGGTGCCTGGTGAACTCACTGTGGTGGATGTTAATTTGTGTTTATTGTGTGTTTTGTTATTTATTATATGTATGACTGCAGGCAACGAAATTTCGTTCAGACCGAAAGGTCTGAATGACAAATAAAGGATTCTAAGTCTAAGTCTAAGTCTATTCACTCACTATCACCTTTCCTCAAGAATCTGCAGGAACAAAACCCCAGAAATCAATACTCTGTGAAACAAGTGTTTAAGAAGGAACTGCAGATTTGTGTACCTCTGTGAAACAAGTGTGTGACTTTTATAATGTTGCCATAGTTTAGATTCTGGTACGATCTTTTGAAGTCTGAGAGTAGAGTTGTGCTAGACAACCATTAATCCTCATTTTGTACACCTCTATAAGTGCCCCTCATCCTCCTGCGCATCCTCCTAAGGAACAAAGTCCCTTGCCTGTTCAACCTCTCCCTATAGCTCGGGCACTTGAGCCCTGGCAACATCCTCGGAAATCTTCTCTGCACCTTTTCCTGCTTGACAACATCTTTCCTACAGCATGGTGCCCAGAATTGAAGTCTAAATGTGGCCTCACCAACCTAATGTGGCCTCACCAACGTGTTTACACATTAGTAACATAAGTTTAATAGTAAGATTAAACGAGAACTTACCAGTTTGAAGTTTGATCTTTATTTTATGAGGAGTAACGTTGAGGGATTACGTGCCCTCCGCTCCCACCCTCATAAAAGGATCAAGCTGGTAGTTCTAAGTCTTTATGCATCTTACTATCATACTTCAGTAATTATCCTCTGTGATTGTCACTCCGCTGCTTTGAAAGATTGACGCGTGTGCGGCTGGACGGGGTCTTCTTCACGTACACGTAGTCACTCACGTGACTCCGAAGTAAAATCTCCAGGGTCTACTTCTCAAGTTGTTTCATTGGAACTTCACGATGAGCCTAAAATGTTCGCAATGCCAAATTGACTTTAGGCTTCACACCTTCCCCACAGAAATGTATTCACCCGCAAACCACCACTTCCTCAGTACAACATCTGCCAGCTTGGATCACATGCCCAAAACAAACTCTGAATCATACACGACCATAAATAATTATCTCATGAGGTCTTACATCGATCCTGGCTCCACGTTTGGGCCCCGCACAAAAACGGCACGCGAATGTCAAACTCGTACGGCATGGACTTCCCTTTCACGAGGCCAAACTGTCCGATGTGGTAGCCATGGTCAGCTGTGTAAATGATGTAGGTGTTGTCTACCTCGCCCAATTCAACCAGCATATTATAGACCTGAAACAACAATTAAACATCAATTAGGGCGGCACGGTGGTGCAGCAGTAGAACTGTTGCCTCACAGCGCCAGAGACCCGGGTTCGATCCCGACTACGGGTGCTGTCTGTAGGGAGTTTGTACCTTCGCCCCGTGACCTGCGTGGGTTTTCACCGAGATCTTCGGTTCCCTCCCACACTCCAAAGACGTACAGGTTTGTAGGTTAATTGGCTTGGTGTAAATGTAAAATTGTCCCTTGTGTGTGTAGGGCAGTGGTAATGTGCGGGGATCGCTGGTCCCTGCGGACTCGACGGACCAAAGGGCCTGTTTCAACACTGTATCTCTAAACTAAATTAAACTAAACACATTTTTGTTGAAAATAAAAGGTTGAAGTTTATCATTGTCACGTGTTTAGTTTAATTTAGTTTAGAGATACAGCGCGGAAACAGGCCCATCGGCCCATCGAGTCCGCACCAGCTAGCGATCCCCGCACATTAACACTACGCTACACACACTAGGGACAATTTACATTTATACCAAGCCAATTAACCAACAAACCCGCACGTCTTTGGAGTGTGGGAGGAAACCGAAGATCTCGCAGAAAGCCCACGCAGGTCACGGGGAGACGTACAAACTCCATACAGACAGCACCCGTAGTCGGGATCGAACCCGGGTCTCTGGCGCAGTGAGGCAGCAACTCTACCGCTGCGCCACCGTGCCAAGATACAGTGAAAAGCGTTCTGTTGTGGGTTATCCAAACAGATCAGATAATACTATTCATAAATATAATCGAGTCTCACTCAATGCAAAAGCAATCAACTTTTAAGTGATTTCAGGATGTGCCTATTTAGAACAATTGGATCCAAATGTATTGAAAGAGATAGGCTGACTTTGAAATAATTTGATGCACATTTACAGCATGCAAACAGGCCCTTCGGCCCACCGGGTCACCCAGTAAGAATTTCATTGTTCCTTTTGGTACATATGACAATTAAGCTTATAAGGTCATAAGTGATAGGATCAGAATTAGGCCATTCGGCCCATCGAGTCTACTCTACCATTCAATCATGACTGATTTGGTAATTTTCAATGAGGACCCCCCCCCCCCCCCTCCTCATCCTTCTGAACTCCAGCCCAGTGCCGTCAAACGATCATTATATGTTAACCCAATCAATCCTGGGATCTTTCTCGTAAACCTCTACTGGACCCTCTCCATCAGATGTACCGTACATCCATCCACAAAATATGGGGCCTAAAACCGCTCACAACATTCCAAATGTGGTCTCGCAAGCTGACCAATTGGTCATATTTCTAGGTCATCATACGTTAACCCAATCATTCCTGGGATCTTTCCCGTCAAACTCCTCTGGGCCCTCTCTGTGTCTTTTGTGACTTTCTGTAACTTTTTTATTCCCAAGTTCTGTATTGTACACATTGAACCTTTGTGAACATTTCACTACATGAAAGCACTACCAGTATTTTTCTCTGCCAGCGAAGGTTAATATAAATAACTGTCTCACAGATTTGCGCTTGTTGCCTGACCGACATTGTTCTTTTTTCCCCCCCAAAATTTAATCTTTGTACAGAATAATGAAATATCTCCAGAACAAGAACAGCGCAAAATCTCTTCTGACATTCTCAATGTTTGTACATTCATTAGTCTTATATTCGATAGTGTTCATGAACGATCTGTACACAAAACACTCATGTGGCCCTCCCTGGATTAGATACTCTGGATTTATAAATATGAATCCCTGATATCATAAGGTCACAAGGTCATAAGTGATAGGAGTAGAATTAGGCCATTCGGCCCATCAGTTTAGTTTAGCGATACAGAGCGGAAACAGGCCCTTCGGCCCACCGAGTCCGCACTGACGAGCGATCCCCACACATTAATACCATCCTGCACACACTAGGGACAATTTACACTTATACCCAAGCCAATTAACCTACAAACCTGTACGTCTTTGGAGTGTGGGAGGAAGCCGAAGATCTCGGAGAAAACCCACGCAGGTCACGGGGAGAACGTACAAACTGCGTACAGACACCACCCGTCGTCGGGATCGAACCCGGGTCTCCGGTGCTGCAAGCGCTGAGAGGCAGCAACTGTACCGCTGCGCCACCGTGCCACCCCGTCAAGTCTACTCCGCTATTTAATCATGGCTGATCTATCTCTCCCTCCTGACCCCATTCTCCTGCCTTCTCCCCATAACCCCTGACACTCATGTCTCTTGTATGATGATAATTCTATACGATTCTTGATCCACTGCCACGACTCACCTTTTCAATGGATTCATCGACGGACATCAAGGTCTGTAGCCGCTTCCTCTGTAGCATGTTGGTGAACTCCATGTGGATGGGCTTCATCGGGCCAGTGTACCTCATGATCCAATGCTTGTCTGGGTTGGGAGCGTAATTGTAACTGGGCGTGCTGCAAGTCAGTAAGTAAGTAAGTAAGTAAGTACATTTTATTTATATAGCACGTTTAAATCAACTCGCGTTGAAATCAAAGTGCTTTGCATAGAATAAATAATTCGGTTTCCGTACATCCATAGAAAAATTTAAAAAAAAAGAAAAATGACACAACATATTATAGAATTCAACATGAACGTCCCCCCACAGCAGAATCAAAATGTTCCACTGTGGGGAAAGGCATCAGAAAGTTCAGTCCTCCACTGACATTCAATGATCCATATGTCTTAATCACAAGTGAAATGATCCACGTCTTAATCACGTACGTAGGCTTTTATTGATTAGACAGACAGACAGGTAAATCGATCTGGAGACACAAGGAACTGCAGACGCTGGACTCTTGAACAAAGCACAAAGTGCTGGAGGAACTCGGCGGGTCAGGCAGCATCTGTGGAGGGAACAGGCAAGCATAACACAATCTGCCTGGGGGACTCAGCGGGTCTGGCAGCATCTGAGAGCAAAACACAAAGGTGCTGGAGAAACTTGGGGCAGGGGTTTCGGGGAGAGAATCAGAACTGTGTCCTGGCAGATGTCCGTTTATATTGTTCAGTTTAATTTAGAGATCCAGCACGGAAACAGGCCTTTCAGCCCATCGAATCCATGCCGACCACCGATAACCCGTTCACACTAGTTCTATGTTATCCCACTTCCTCATCCACTCCCTACACACTAGGGGGGAATTTACAGAGGCCAGTTAACCTGCAAACCCGCACGATGTGGGAGGAAACCGGAGCACCCGGAGGAAACCCTCGTGGTTGCAGGGAGGACATGCAAACTCCACATGGACTGCACTCGGGGACACAATCCAACTTGGGTCTCTGCTGCTGTGAGGCGGCTGCTCTACCAGCTGTGGCACTGTGCCCCCAACTCCATTGAAATTCATAGCTATGCCCTCTAGTGTTGTATGCTTCCACCCTGAGAAAAAGGTTCTGACTGTCTACCCTATCTACGCATCTCATAATTATTTACACTTCTGTCAGGTGTCGCCTGGACCTTTGGTTCCTGTGAAAACAAGTCTCTCCAACCTCTCCATGTTACTGAAGCTTCTAATCCAGACAGCATTCAGGCCGGGGGGAGTTCCCTCCCCCCACCAGGGGTGCCATGTAATCCCGTGCCACCTGCTCCATGGTCAGGTAGTCGGCGACTAAAACCGTCTCCCCTACCTGGTTTGCCAGGTGAGGAGAGGGCTGTGGACCCCCAGCAGGACCAAAAACAAGACCTGTCAAAGGGCGGATGAGCTTCTGGCGAGCCAATGGCTATCCACACTTTAGTAGAAGTTGCGATCACTGTCGCACATGGCATTGTAAGGAGTGAAGAAATACATGAAATGTATTCTGACAAAGGCCCTTTCTTCAGCTGGGGCTTCCACGACACTCTGCACTATCTTGCAACTTTTACAGTTTGCCATGACACCTAATTTAGTGCCTTCAGTAAAATGTGTGCTTTTGCCAAAATCACTTATATAAATAGAAAATAACAGATGTCCCAGCGTAGAACCTTATGGGGGCATCACAACTCACATCCTGCCAACTCATAAACAACAACTTGCTCCTGGTAACGAGGAACTGCAGATGCTGCTTTACCCAAAGAAAAGGTCACAAGGTGCTGGAGTAACTCAGCGGGTCAGGCAGCATCTCTGGAGAACATGGAAGGCAAATTAACCTCCTTTCTGCCTGACTTACACCTTGCGGATGAAGTCCACCACGGGTTATAAATTTACCGGTGATTTTGTCGATTATTTTTGAGTTGATCTCTTTAGATCTGTTGCCATTTCCTACAGACAAGTTTCTCACCGGTTTTGACGGGTGGAAATAATATTGGATACATGGAGAGATAGCAAGGTAGAACTCAGATAGCTTCAGACATATGCTGAAATTTGATAAAGAATAGATTTACAAGATGTAGAGACAAGAACTGCATGGGGTGGCATGATGGCTCAGCGGTAGAGTTACTACCTTACAGCGGCAGAGACCCTGGTTCGATCCTGACTATGGGTGCTTGTCTGTACGGGGTTTGTATGTTCTCTTCGTGACCTGTGTGGGTTTTCTCCAGGATCTCTGGTTTCCCCCCACGCTCCAAAAGACGTACAGGTTTGTAGGTTAATTGGCGTGGTGTAAATGTAAAATTATCCCTAGTGTGTGCAGGATAGTGTTAATGTGCGGGATCGCTGGTCGGTGCGGACTCGATGGGCCGAAGGGCCTCTATCTCTAAACTCTAAAGATGTAGACACTAGAACTGCAGGTGCTGGAATCTTGAGCTAAACACAAAGTGTTGGAATAACTCCGCCGATTAGGCAGCATCTGTGTGGGAAACGAACAGGCGATGTTTCGGGTTGTTACCCTTCTTCAGATTTAGAAGGATGATAATTAGAAGGTTTATTGTTGTTATGCATGCCAAGGTACAATGAAAAGCATCCAACCAATTAGTTAATACTAAGCATAAGAACATTGAAGTCCAACTCACGTATAATAGGTAGAGCAAAGGGGAAGATACAGCGTGTGGAATATGGCTCAGCATTGTAAGACGCCAGTTCCTTAGACAAAGTCCAATGTCCACAATGGGGGTATGCACTGTAAATGGCTCGATTGTTATCATATATTGTCTTTCTGCTGACTGAAAAGCACGTAACAAAAGCTTTTCATTGTACCTCGGTACACGTGACAATAAACTAAACTGAACTGAATATGTTCATAAGTTCAGGTTCATAAGTAATAGGAGCAGAATTAGGCCATTCTACTCTGCCATTCTATCATGGATTCTCACTCAATCATCTCTCTCACTCAACCCCATTCTCCTGCCTTTTCCCCCCATAACCCCTGACACCCGTACTAAACAAGAATCTGTCCATCTCTGCCTTAAAAAAATACCCATTGACTATGCCTCCACAGTCTTCTGTGGCAATGAATTTTGCTGATTCACCACCCTCTGACTAAAGAAATTCACAAGTTCACAAGTTATAGGAGTAGAATTAGGCCATTCGGCCCATCGAGTCCACTCCGCCATTCAATCGTGGCTGATCTCTGCCTCCTAATCGTATTTTCCTGCCTTCTCCCCATAACCCTTGACACCCGTCCTAATCAAGAATTAGTCTATGCCTGCCTGAAAAATATCCACTGACTTGGCCTCCACAGCCCTCTGTGGCAATGAGTTCCACAGATTAACTACCCTCTGACTAAAGAAGTTCCTCCTCACATCCTTTCTAAAAGAGCGCCCTGTAATTCTGAGGCTGTGACCTGTGGTCCTAGACTCTCCCACCAGTGGGAACATCCTTTCCACATCCACTCTATCTATGCCTTTCATTATTCTGTAAGTTTCAATGAGGTCCCCCCAAATTCCTCCTCATCTTCCTAAAGGAACGTCCTTTTATTCTGAGGCTATAACCTCCGGCCCTAGACTCTCCCACCAGTGGAAGCATCCTCTCCACATCGACTCTATCCAAGCCTTTCACTATTCGGTAAGTTTCAATGAGGTCCTCCCTCATCCTTCTAAACTCCAGTGAATGGAGGAGGCCCAGCGCCGACAAACGCTCATCATATGTCATAAGTGCATCAGACAGAACTCCACAGCTGTGAAAGCACCATTCAGAACCCTGCTAACAGAGTGGGAAGAAGAGCAAGCTAAAAATAAGAGATGAAAGTTGCTAATAATGAGATTAGGTGGTGAAATATCTAGCGTCATTGGTAAAGAGAAATAGATATTGATATATAGATATAGTAGCAATGTTACAAAATTTTGAGATTTAAAAAATAAAGTCTGCAATTTATCCCATCAGATAAAGCATAAAAAGAAGTTTAATTTGACACTTAATTCACTTTCATATCTTCAGTATTAAAAAAGTTATGGCCATTATCATACTCAGAAATTAGCATCTAGTTCCCTATTGCTTTTCCATTGACTTAACACAAAAGCTGTGATCGAGGACAGTTAAAAGCCCATAACTTTCTTAAAAATTATGGTAACTGAAAGAAATTTTCAGGTATTATAGATTGAAGCATTCTGAAACAAATATGAAACATCTTACTTCGAAGACATGAAAGTAAAGCATATAATTAGTTAGTTACCTAATTGTAGCTAATTACAAAATTCAATTACTAGATCTAAACATCTATCAATTTCTTAAGAATAGATTAACATTTTTAAATAGCCTAAGTGTCCAAATAACATTCACACAATAATTCACAATATAACATAATTTTTAAATCTAATTTTCATGAATTTACAGGCCAAATGGAAGGAATTCAATGTTTAATACCTGTAAATTAATGGGGATTTAATTCATCTTGCGAGTGAGAATTTCTGGAACGCGATCTTTTGGAACGTTCATTTGCGGTGAATTTAACCCCGTATTGGCATGAAAAATACTGCCGTTAATTCGGGGAATAAAATCACCGTGTCGCATGACAAAATGTGAATTAAAGGCTTCTTAAGAAGCACTTTTATACATTTAAAGAAAGCACTTTCGTTTACCTGTCCATTGTGTGAAATCCGTCCCCGTTATTGGCGTTGACGCTTCAGGAGCTGCTTTTAAAATGACTGTAGCGCTGACATTGACGATTTAATTTTTAAAAAAAATTCACAAAACGCCGGTAGGAACGATTTTGTCAGTGAAGTTTTGTACTCCAACAAAATATTTCCAGGACAAGGGAGGATAAACCGCGTTTTAACCCCGCCCCCCCCTTAAAGGCGCCAAAATCGCGCACACGGCCAGTGGCAGAATTACAGCGCGACTGAAGGTAAGTTTTGTAACATACCTAGATATAGATGTTGCAACTTAGTGAGAGGCAGATTGTCTTTGTCTCTGGTTAGAGAAGTATATTGTTCTTATGATTGATATTTGTGAGTATATGTACGGCGTATAAACATTGAACGATTGATAAAGAAATAACCTGTCGCAGTGATAGAATATTTGGAATACTCCAGGAGCACAAATCGTTAAAAGCCTCATTTATTTGACAGCTTATTGAAAATTAACTCCGTTTTTTGACACGCAATCAGGCAACATCAATTCTTGTCTTTGGAATACCCAAATGTATTAATAAATCTATTCTCCAAAGCAGAATTACATCAAGGTTACTAAAACAACAACTAAATAGGGAAGTAAAAAAAAATACAAGGACATTGAAAGTGAGAATAGTAAGTTTGTCTCTCAATGTTTCTCCACCCAATGTCAACGTAAGATTATTTCAGTGTAGAAACCCTTCAAAGTTTACTGCTGATTTAATAAGAACCATCATGACCAATAAGAACCATTTAGAACGGAGACGAGAAACACTTTTTCTCACAGAGAGTGGTGAGTGTGGAATTCTCTGCCTCACAGGGCGGTGGAGGCAGGTTCTCTGGATGCTTTCAAGAGAGAGCTAGATAGGGCTGTTAAAAATAGCGGAGTCAGGGGATATGGGGAGAAGGCAGGAACGGGGTACTGATTGGGGATGATCAGCCATAATCACATTGAATGGCGGTGCTGGCTCGAAGGGCCGAATGGCCTACTCCTGCACCTATTGTCTATTGTCTATTGTCTATTATCACCAGACTTCCCTGCATATCCATTCACTAGACCATTCACTGGATGTAATTCAAGAGAGAATTAGATTTAGCTCTTAGGGCTAACGGAATCAAAGGATATGGGGAGAAAGCAGGAACGGGGTACTGATTCTGGATGATCAGCCATGATCATATTGAATGGCGGTGCTGGCTCAAAGGGCCGAATGGCCTACTCTTGCACCGACTTTCTATGTTTCCATGTTTTCAGTTAAAGATCAGCTCATATTGTTGTAATCTCTGTTACTCACGTACATTATAATTAAAACACAATGATAATTAAAATTCTCAACTAACTCAGAATCATTAAATATGACCTCATATTATTCCAAATGTTCAGTATCTTAGGAAGGTAAAACGCAGAATATAGAGCAGTACAGAAGATAGACACAAAATGCTGGGAGTAACTCAGCGGGACAGGCAGTATCTCTGGATAGGAGGAATGGGTGACGTTTTGAGTCGAGACCCTTCTTCAGTCTGAAGAAGGGTCTCGACCCGAAACGTCACCCATTCCTTCTTCAGTCTGAAGAAGGGTCTCGACCCGAAACGTCACCCATTCCTTCTATCCAGAGATGCTGCCTGTCCCGCTGAGTTACTCCAGCATTTTGTGTCTACCTTCGGTTTAAACCAGAGTCTGCAGTTCCTTCCTACACAGAACACAGTACAGCCCAGGAAAAGGCCCTTCGCACCACTATGTTTGTGCAAACACAATGCCAAGATCAACTCTTATCTGCCTGCACCTAATCTATGTCCCTCCATTCCCTGCATATCCATGCGCCTATCCAAAAGTCTCTTAAATGCCCCTTTCATATCTGTCTCCACCATGACCCTAGGCAGCATGTTGCAAGCAGTCACCACCCTCTGTATAACAGGAAGAATCATTTCCTTGTTTTAAATTTTTCAGCGATCATTGCAGTTCGTATATTTTGGAGTTTAATCCCTTCAAGCTAATTACATTTTCATGCTGTCATTTCTTTTACATCTGCTCTTTGCCTTTGTCTTAACTTGCCTGAATGTAGTCGCAGGAAGTTTGAAATTGCCCAAGGAAATGGGATATCATTTAAATGACAGTTGTATCTCACATTTAGCAGATATATAGTAGCTGTCGAGGTGGTCTTTGATGTGTTGGCCAAATCAAAAATTTTGCATGCTTCAATTTTATTTTCAGTTTTCATTGTTTTGAACAACGATTTCAGTATAACTTCATATTTGAACAACATGCCTAAGATGCATCTATGATGGTAATTTACAGAGCATTGCTTTCTGCTGTCTTTATTTCAGTTTGGAGACACAGCACCGAGTCCACACGACCGTCGATCGCCCATTCACACTAGTTCTATGCTATCCCACTTATTTGTCCACTCCCTGCACATTAGTTGCAATTTACAGAGGGCCAATTCACCTACAAACCCGCACGTCTTTGGGATGTGGGAGGAAACTGGAGCGCCTGGCGGAAACCCATTTACAAGGAGAACGTGCAAACTCCACACAGTTGGCACCCGAGGTCAGGATCGAACCCGGGTCTCTGGCGCTGTGAGGCTGCACCACTGTGTCACATGGGATACTGAGGCCACGTTTCCCAAATTTAAGTCATGAAAGCTTCCTTTCCTATCTCTTGTGGGGGTCGGTTAATACTGAAGTCCCTAAGTACAATTGGCATTAGATTTGAGATTAGTGTAAACAAGTCTGTTACTGAGGGAATGGTGTGGTTGTCTATCAGATGACAATTTGTTTCTGGTTTTAGGTACCACACTTGCCAACTACATGACAGCTGTCAGCTGACATAATCCTATACCTGTCACCAGCGTCTTGAAGAAATCATTTTATGTCACACAGTCTCAGCTCAAGTCTCTTTGTTCTCACTCTTTTGGGTGTGAGAGGAAACCGGAGCACCTGGAGGAAGCCCACGCGGGCACAGGGAGAAGGTGCAAACTTAACATGGACATCGCCCGAGGTCAGGATTGAACCCGGGCCCCTTGCGCTGTGAGGCAGCTATTCTAGCCATTGCACCACCACGCCACACTTCCCACACTCCAGAGAGGATTAGGTTTGTCGGTTAATTTGGCTTCTGTAAATTGTAAATTGCCCCTTGTGTGTTAGAGTAGAGGGATCACTGGTCGGCGCGGACTCAGTGGGCTGAAGGGACAATTTCCGTGCTGTATCGCTAAACTAAACAAATGCATATCTGAGTTTAATCTTCCTACTTATATCTGTCATCTACAGGATGTCTGAATGGCAGCTGTATCAGCTTAATTCCACTGAATGTTTCAAATGAAGAGAATGGGCAAGTGAGAGTGTATAAATGATCTAAGAATTAATTCCAAATTGGCACTGAGACAGATAAGGCACATCTCAATGGTAGATCTAACACTGGCACAGATTGAAACATATGGATGGCTGCCAGTATAAATTGCATCTTCCTACCACCTGCCACTTGCCTCATCCCCCCAGCAGGTAGAACGTTCAACCAATCTGTGCTCCTGTATAAACTACATCCACCGTGTAACTCACACATGTAACAAATGTGTTTTCATTCATGTTTCATTAGTGCGGCACGATGCCACAGCGGTAACGTTGCTGCCTTACAGCGCCAGAGACCCGGGCTCGATCCTGACTATGGGTGCTGTCTGTACGGAGTATGTACGTTCTCCCTGTGACCACGTGGGTTCTCTCCCGGTGCTCCGGTTTCCTCCCACATTCCAAAGACGATTAGGTTTGTCGGTTAATTTGGCTTCTGTACATTGTGAATTGTCCCTTGCGTGTAGGATGGTGTTAGTGTTCAGGAATTGCTGGTCGGCGCAGACTCAGTGGGCTGAAGGGCCTCTCTAAACTAAATTAAACCAAACCTGAAACTTGGCCTATCCATGTCCTCTAGAGACGCTGCCTGACCCACTGAGTTACTCCAGCATTTTGTGTCTATCAGCACTTACAGTTCCTTTTTACTTCAGTTTTTGCATTTTATCTGCAAAGTTTTCATTAAGCGCCTGTCCCACTTACGCGATTTTTTTCGGCGACTTGCCGGCACCCGTCATAGTCGCAGCAGGTCGCCGAAAATTGTCAACAGTTTGAAAATCCAGCGGCTACCAGAGAAAGGTACGACTCTTTGGGTGACTACTCACGACCGTACGGGCGTCACCCCACGTGTTTGGCGGTGAGTGGTCGCCCAAAGAGTCGTACCTTTTTCTGGTCGCCGCTGGATTTTCAACATGTTGAACATTTTCAGCGACCTGCTGCGACTATGATGGGTGCCGGCAGGTCGCCGAAAAAAAATCGCGTAAGTGGGACAGGCCTAAGGTACTTGTGGACGATGAAAAAAGCATAATAATCCCAAATTATCGTGCTGATTTCTATACTGCATTATGCTCTCCGCTATTGGAATCTTTACATAATCCACTTGATATCTGTCAGTACAGAACAATATCTATCTCTTTTGCCTTTTATTGAAAGTGTGTTTTTTTTTTACAGGTTTAACTAAAGTGTCTATCTGTGCAGACATTTCAACGTTTTTCAGACACTCTGAGAACAAAGAGACTCGAGCTGACACTGTGTGACATAGAATGATTTCTTCAAGAAGCCGGTAACAGGTAAAGGACTATACGTCAGTCAGCTGACAGCTGTCTTGAAGTTGGCCAGTGTAGTACCTGAAACCAGCAGCAAAATGCCGTCTGATGGACAACCCCACCGTTCACTCAGTAACAGTAAGTTGTGGCACGCTGGTGCAGCGGTGGAGTTGCTGCCTTAAAGGCCTGTCTCACGAGTCTGCGGTCATTGGCGGCGAAACGGGAAGAATCTGCCGCCATAGACCGCACACTCGTGAGAACGTACAATTCCGGGGCCGTGCGGCGGTGTTCCCAACACCGCACGGTGCTAAAATAAAATCGACAATGTTGAAAACTATATACTCACCGCACAACCTCCACCAGTGATGCACGAGTGCGGCACGGCCGCCCGCACGGGCCGCCGCCAGTGTGGCTTGAGTGCCGTGCGTCAAACTTCCACTGCCACAGCCTCCGCCAGTGAGGCACGTGCCTCCGCCAGTGAGGCACGTGTGCTGCACGGCCGCAGGCACAGCCACCGCTACAGCGCCGCGATCAGGATGGCCGCCGCCACAGCCGCCGCTCGTGAGTCACGTGCGGCGGGCCAACGTCATCGCAGTCGGCCCGCCCATTTTTTTACTTACCGCAAGCACGTGGGACCCGCCGTGTTTGAATTACTCGACCCCCACGCAGCATCCGTGCGACGCTCCGGTGGATAGGCTCGCCGCTCTCGCCGTTGCCACGCGGTCCCCGCTACCGGCGACACCACGCTTCACCGCCGATGACCGCAAACAGGTAAGACAGAGCCTTTACAGCGTCAGAGACCCGGGTTCGATCCTGACTACGGGTATTGTCTGCACGTACGTTCTCCCTGTGACCTGCGTGGGTTTTCTCCAGGGGGCTCAGGTTTCCCTCCCACACTCCAAAGACGTACAGATTGGTCGTTTAATTAGCTTGTTAAAGTTGTAAGTTGTCCCTAGTGCGTGGGATGGTGCTAGTGTACGGGGTGATCACTGGCCGGCATGGACTTGGTGGGCCGAAGGGCCCATTTCCACGCTGTATCTCTAAACTAAACTAAACCTGGGTTTGTAGACAAAAATGCTGGAGAAACTCAGCGGGTGAGGCAGCATCTATGGAGCGAAGGAAATATTTCCTTCGCTCCATAGATGCTGCCTCACCCGCTGAGTTTCTCCAGCATTTTTGTCTACCTTCGATTTTCCAGCATCTGCAGTTCCTTCTCAAACCTGGGTTTGATCCTGACTGCGGGAGCTGCCTGTACGAAGTTTGTATGTTCTCCCCGTGACCACAATCTCTGTGTCGAACACGATGCCAAGGTCAACCGCGTCTGCCTGCACGTAATCCATATCCCTCCGTTCCCTTCATACCCACGCGTCTACACACAATCATCTTCAAGGCTACTATCGTATCGGCCTCCACCACCACCCCTGGCAGCGCGTTCCAGGCACCCAAAACTCAACGTAGGAAAACATTGCCTCTCAGCGTGAGGCTAGGGCCTCTGGTCTCTGACATTTCCACACTGGGAATAAGGTTGTGACTGCCGATTCTACCGTTACCCCTCATAATGATCGTTGCATGAGAGTAGGTTTATCGTGGAGAGCGCTGCATTTTCATCGCTTGCCTTCACGTTAAAAATAAGCATCTGGTATTAGCTTCTGGCTCGGCCATTGCAATTGTTAGCCATGTGCCACGCGGGGACTGTGGCCAGATGTTGATTATGAGCTTGTCTGTGGAAGAGGTTCCACTTAAAAGTAATTTGTTGGCCTTGCTGGGGACTGACTGATTGCAGCAGTTGCCGCGGCAACCTCGGCATTCTGTACGACATGCGCTGCTCTTCATTCAATGCTGACATTCTTCATTCCTCCTCCTCCTCCTCCCCCTCCCTGAAAAGAACTCATATCCCTCCTGATGGGTGAGTCCGACGCCCATTGACAAATCGACACAAAATGCTGGAGTAACTCAGCGGGACAGGCAGGGTCCCTGGAATGAGGGAATGGGTGACGTTTCAGGTCGATACCATTATTCGGACCCATTATTCAGGTTGTCCCATCTTATGCTCAGCAGGCTCCACCGTTCTTACATCCTCGTTAGGAGAGTAAAAGCTCTGTCTTACGTGTTTGCGGTCATCGGCGGTGAAGCGCGGCTTCGCCTGTAGAGTGGACCACACGGCAACGGCGAGAGCGCCGAGCCTATGCCACGGGAGCGCCGCACGGATGCTGCGCGGGGGCCGAGTGATTCAAATACGGCTGGTCCCACGTGCTTGCGGTAAATAAAAAAAAGGGCGGGCCGACTGCGATGACGTCGGCCCGCCGCCACGTGACTCACTAGCGGCGGCTGTGGCGGCGGCCGTCCTGATCGCGGCGCTGTAGCGGTGGCTGTGCCAGCGGCCGTGCCGCACACGTGCCTCACTGGCGGAGGCTGTGGCGGTGCAAGTTTGACGCACGGCGCTCGAGCCACACTGGCGGCGGCCCGTGCGGGCGGCCGTGCCGCACTCGTGCATCACTGGTGGAGGCTGTGCGGTAGGAAAATATTTTTCAACAGTGTAGGTTTTATTTTAGCACCGTGCGGTGTTGGGAACAACGCCGCACGGCCCCGGAATTGTGCGTTCTCATGAGTGCGCGGTCTATGGCGGCAGATTCTTCCCGTTTCGCCGCCAATGACCGCAGACTCGTGATACAGGCCTTTTACTCTAGGAGCAGTCTAGGAGGCGGCACGGTGGCGCAGCGGTAGAGTTGCTGTCTCACAGCGCCAGACACCCGGGTTCGATCATGACTACGGCTGCTGTCTGTATCAGCCATGATCACATTGAATGGCAATGCTGACTCGAAGGGCTGAATGGCCTACTCCTGCACCTATTGTCTATTGTGTATTGATATTAGAGTGTTATTGATATTAGAGTGTTAGTGTCACACAGCACAGAAACAGGCTCATTAGCCCACCCCTGACTAATTCAGCAATATTTTAAGAATGAATCCTTGCTGATCCGTACAGCTTAGTTGTGGGACAAAACTCACTCCATTTATATTATGATCGGGAATCGTGAAGCTGATGAAATGTAAATTTATATTAGGCAGCATGCCGTTGGGGCGGCACAGTGGCACAGCGGTAGAGTTGCTGCCTTACAGCGCTTACATCACCAGACATCCGGGTTCGAGCCACACTACGGGTGCTGTCTGTGCGGAGTTTGTACGTTCTCCCCGTGACCTGCGTGGGTTTTCTCCGAGATCTTCGGTTTCCTCCCACGCTCCAAAGACGTACAGGTTTGCAGGTTAATTGGCTTGGTAAATGTAAATTGTCCCTAGTGTGTGCAGGATGGTGTTAATGTGTGGGGATCACTGGTCGGTGGGCCGAAGGGGCCTGTGTCCGCGTTGTGCCTCCAACCTAAACTAAACTGAATAATGGACCGCTGGTTAAGTCAGATGAAGGACTAAATGAGAAAATGGCCGCTTACAACATCAGTTTAATAGCTTCTAGACTGTAATCATAGTAATACTCACATATGCTGGGAGGCATTTGGAAAGAGGTTGGAGAATTGTGGAGCAGAGTCCTCTGGTCCGTGGGGTGCAGCGTGACTTAGTAGCATCATCACCGGGCGGTGTGGATAAACCTTCTTCGATAACTTAAAATAATTGATGCTGTCATTTGTTATCAAGTCCGTTAGGTAGTCCTACGAAACAGAAAAGTAAAGCATTAAATAGAGTCATAGAGTGATACAGTGTGGAAACAGGCCACTCAGCCCAACATGCCTACAACGGCCAACGTGTCCCAGCTACACTAGTCCCACCTGCCCACGTTTGGTCCATATTCCCTCCAAACATGTCCTATCCATGTGCTTGTCTAACTGTTTCTTAAATGTTGCAATAGTCCCAGCCTCAACTACCTCTTCTGGCAGCTCGTTCCATACACCCGCCACCCTTTGTGTGAAAAAGTTACCCCTCATAGATTCTTCCTAAATCTTTTCCCCATCATCTTAAACCTATGTTCTCTGGTCCTCGATTCACCTACTCTGGGCAATATTTCAAAATAATTGTTTTATTAGAAAGGTGCACATTGACAAGTTTATCAGATTTGCAGCTTTTCATTGCAACGTGTGATTTAAAAAAATCTTCACAGAATTAGAAAAAAACAAAATTGTCGTGTCAGCTCTGTTGAATCACGAATTATATGCTTTCTTATATTAATAAACTAAGATGAGGATCAGTTTCTTTAGCCAGAGGGTGGTGAGTCTGTGGAATTCATTGCCACAGACCACGGAGGAGGCTTAAGGGCCTGCCCCACTTTCACGACCTCTGCCGAGTTTGCCCTTGACTCATACTCGCAGCACGGTCGTCACAAGGTCGTAGGAGGTCGTAGGAGGTCGTAGGTAGGTCGTGATGCTAGTCGTAGGTACTCATGGCATCAAGTAGGTCGGGGCGTTTTTCTAGCCTGATGAAAAATGTCCACGAGTAGAAAAGGTCGTGAATTAGGTCGTGAAAGTTAATGGATGTTCATAAAGTGTAGAAGATCATGAGAGAAAGAGAGAGAGTGAATGCACACTTTAACCTAGAGAAGGGGAATCAAGAACCAGAGGACATAGGTTTAAGGTGAGGGGGGGGGGAGAAGGTTTAATAGGACCCTGAGGGGCAATTGTTTTTCCACAAAGGATGGAAGGTGTATGGAACAAGCTGCTGCAGGAGGTAGCTGAGGGAGGTATTGTCACAATATTTTAAACAATGTGGTTAGGTACACGGGTTAGGTTTAGAGGGATATGGGCCAAATGCAAGCAGGTGGGACTAGTGTAGATGGGGCATGTTGGCCTTTATGCACCAATTATTTCTATTGCTTCATACTGGGTTTCATGAGTAAATAATCTACTGTCATGCGTACACAGGCCAGGCGCGACATCGCACCAGTTTAACATGCTCTTGTGGATGCTGAAGAATTTCTAGGTCAGAGAATGTTCACCAGGTGACCAGCGACTGGGGATGTTGCTGGATGTGCTGACAAACCTTCTCCAGCAAAGTCTTCAAGTCTTCAAGAGCAACAGTGAGCCACTAAACAGCAACGTTCGAACTTTGCACTGTGGTGTGGACGGAGGCGTGCGGAGAGGACCCGGCGGCGATAGTGGAGAGGTCGGCGCGGCGTTCGATGACGGCGCCGACCGACGGACACGTGGAAGTGAGGACGCCGCTGCCGGGGGAAGGAACATAGGGGGAGCCGACGTGTGGGCGACCGCCGTGAGGGAGGGGGGAGAACAAAGGGGGAACTGGCGTGGGGGTGGGGAGGGGAATTTGTAACTATGCAAGCACCCTTCATTGCCCTTCATCATCGGCTCTGACCTCCCTTCCATCGAGGGGATCTATCGCAGTCGCTGCCTCAAAAAAACTGGCAATATCATCAAGGACCCACACCATCCTGGCCACTCACTCATCTCCCTGCTACCTTCAGGTAGAAGGTGCAGGAGCCTGAAGACTGCAACGACCAGGTTCAGGAATAGCAACTTCCCCACAGCCATCAGGCTATTAAACTTGGCTCGGACAAAGCTCTGAATATTAATAGCCCATTATCTGTTTATTTGCACTTTATCAGTTTATTTATTCATGTGTGTATTTACTTATATAATGGTATATGGACACACTGATCTGTTTTGTAGTCAATGCCTACTATGTTCTGTTGTGCTGAAGCAAAGCAAGAATTTCATTGTCCTGTCAGGGACACATGACAATAAACTCTCTTGACTCTATTTGCATACCTTGGCACGGCGTGCAAGCAAAGAATTTCACTGTGACTTGTCATCTGTGACAATAAAGCATTCAATCAATCTGCATTTCCAGGCATTGGTGGCAGCCTCCTTCAATCGTAGTACGCTCGCAGTTACTTCTCTTCACAAATGCCGGGGCAACGTGAGGCTGCGGACACCCAAACGCCCAGGAACGAGGAAGGCTGCAGTAAGTGGTAGATGTTGCCCGATCCATCACGGGCACTGACCTCCCCACCATCGAAGGGATCTACAGGGGACACGGCCTCAAAGAGGCAGCTGATATTATCAAAGGCCCATCCAACTTGGCCATGCTCTCATCCCGTTGCTATTCGTTGAGAAGGTGGTACAGAAGCCTGAAAACTCCAGGTTAACGAACAGCTCCTTCCAATCAGCTCTTCAACACCGCACTCAACCCTGCCTCAGTAACTAGGATCTACCATGCACTTGGTTTCAGTTGCACTCTGTACTTCGATTTGAACTCTTATGGTCTGGTTACCCAGGATCACTGATCATTTAGTTCTTAGTTTAATTATAGTTTAGAGATACAGCGCGCACACACACTTAACACTATCCTACACACTGGGGACAATTTACCATTTTACCCCATGCCGATTGAACCTCCAATCCTGTGCGTCTTTGGAGTGTGGGAGGAAACCGGAGCACCCGGAGAAAACCCACGCAGGTCACGGGGAGAACGTACAAACTCCGTACAGACAGCACCCGTAGTCAGGATCGAACCCGGGTCTCTGGCGCTGTAAGGCAGCAACACAACTACTGCGCACACTGTGTATTACTGTATTTTTGGTGATTATATATTTATTTATGCATCATTTTGTTAATGGGCCAGCAAACCTGCAGCAAGTAAGAATCTCATTGGTGGCATGTATGACAATTAAACTCTCTTGACTCTTGTAATCAAATGAAAAAAATAAAATCAGTAGAACTGAACAGTCATTAGAACTGGGTAGACAAAAGTGCTGGAGAAACTCAGCGGGTGAGGCAGCATCTATGGAGCAAAGGAATGCGTGACGTTTCCTTCGCTCCATAGATGCTGCCTCACCCGCTGAGTTTCTCCAGCACTTTTGTCTACCTTTGATTTTCCAGCATCTGCAGTTCCTTCTTAAACAGTTATTAGAACGGAACAGTTTAATCCATTAACACCTTTATACACATCACCTAATTGCTAACCTTTCCGATTTTTCTTTTTACTAATGGCTAATGTGAGTTGGAAGTGTTGCCAAGTGTATGCGTCACCCTAGCTGATTTTAAGGACTCTGGGCAACTGTGCTGAATAATGCAGCAATTGGATTTCACTGGCCTATATCTTTAGTACTGAAATCTAGGACTTTATAACCAATTTTATATATCCGTAAATACACCCAGGGGAAAAATAAAGCACTGGTTTAAGTAAGTTGGAGGTGCATTGCCACTCATGATCAGGCTGCAGATATACTGATTATATTGCATCGATTATATTGGGTCCACATTAGTTCAGATAAAAATCTCAAACGAGACACAAAATGCTGGAGTAACTCAGCGGGACAGGCAGCATCTCTGGATCGAAGGAATGGGTGACGTTTCGGGTCGAGACCCTTCTTCAGACCGAGAGTCGGGGGAGAGGGAAACGAGAGATGTAGAAGGGTAAGGTGTGAAAACGAGAGATCAAATGGGGACGGAGATCAGGGAAGATGTAGACTAGATCACTTTCTGAAGAAGTCGACTCGACCCGAAACGTCACCCATTCCTTCTCTCCAGAGATGCTGGCTGTCCCGCCGAGCTACGCCAGCTTTTTGTGTCCGTCATAGATCGTTGTTAGTTGAGGGGAAGGTGAGAACGAGGAATACAATGTAAAATGGAAGCAGGAGGACAGTCAGACTGGTCGGAGAATGAGGATGGGGGAGGGGATGGAGAGGTAGGGCAAGGGTTACAATATTCAGACCGCTGGGATGCAAGCTGCCCAAGCGAAATATGAGGAACATTTAGGAATAAATAGGCGAAATGAGAAATCTCAAGGATCAGGTTCTGATCCCAACGCATTAAAAATAAATGGGGTGAGGAATTATAACCAGCTGAATGTGAAGTCAGGTTTATGATATCTTCAGGCAGTCTGTGGCAGGTCCTGGTACTATATTAATTCAACAGCGAGTTTTTAATGTGCTGAAAATCCAATCAATATTGCTTGCGATCATATAAAGAATAAGCCTGCACTTCGCTGATAGGGATAATGTGCAGCATTGTCAGAATATATCTCCACCATAAGAGAAGTTCCCTGCATTGTAATTCCTCCATTGTTGTGCAGTATAATGGCATATTTTAAATATATGTCAGACAACCTGACATTTGTGCGGCACGGTGGCGCAGCGGTAGAGTTGCTGCCTCACAGCGCCAGTGACCCCAGTTCGATCCCGACTACGGGTGCTGTCTGTTCGGAGTTTGCACGTTCTCCCTGTGACCATGAGGGTTTTCTCCGGGTGCTGCGGTTTTCGCCCACGCTCCAAAGACTTACAGGTTCGTAGGTTAATTGGCTTTGGTAAAAAAAAGTGCAAATTGTCCCTATTGTGTGTAGGATAGCGCAGGTGTATGGGGTGATCGTTGGTGGGCGTGGACTCGGTGGGCCGAAGGGCCTGTTTGCACGCTGTATCTCGAAAAGCAAAACAAAATGTCGTAACCTCAATAATCATCTGCAGTCGATTATACGTCATTGAGTCATTGAGTGATACAGCCTGGAAACAGGCCCTTCGGCCCAACTTGCCCACACCGGCCAACATGTCCGAGCTACACTAGTCATAGAGTGATACAGTGTGGAAACAGGCCCTTCGGCCCAACTTGCCCACACTGGCCAACATGTCCCAGCTACACTAGTCCCACATGGCCGTGTTTGGTCCATATCCCTCAAAATCTGTCCTATCCATGTACCTGTCTAAATGTTTCTTAAATGTTGCGATAGTCCCTGCCTCAATTACCTCTTCTGACAGCTCGTTCCATACACCCACCACCCTTTGTGTGAAAAAGGTTACCCCTCAGATTCCTATTAAAGCTCCCCCCCCCACCCCCCTCACCTTAAACCTATGTTCTCTGGCTCTTGATTCCCCTACTCTGGGCAAAGGACTCAGTGCATCTACCCGATCTATTCCGCTCATGATTTTGTACATTTAATTTGTACACCCTTGGTTCACAGAGACTTCACTGTCCACAACAACTTGTAAAACCAGAGCCAATGATATGTTTGGTTTCTGTGACTGAATCGGTCAATAACTAGCCTCATGGTGGAGGTTTCAATGTACTGATGAGGTTTGGGTGGGAACTAAAGGATCAAAGGAATGCATGGAATTTATCTGGGAAGTTTCTGCATAGCTCACTACCAGCTCGCTGCATCGTTGTTCCCAGGGCAACATGCTTCTGCTTCCCCCAGCAATGCGCCAAGGAGTATGTAGTTTAGTTTCATTTAGAGATACAGCGCAGAAACAAGCCCTTCGGCCCACCGGGTCCACACCGACCGGCGATCCCCGCACATTAACACAATAGGAACAGTTTACATTTACACCAAGCCAATTAACCGACCAAACCGTACGTCTTTGGAATGTGGGAGGAAACCGAAGATCTCGGAGAAAACCCACGCAGGTCGCGGGGAGAGCGTGCAAACTCAATACAGGCAGCACCTGTAGTCGGGATCGAACACGCGTCTCTGGCGCTGTAAGCTGTAATAGCATGGGAATTAAATTATCCGTGATCCAGATACAGAAATCTCATCAGAATCACAAGGGTGACACATTTGAAAATACCCCTCTAAATCTTTGGACTGCTCCAACACCTAAAACTAAGAATCGCAGATGCTGGTTTCTGGAAAAAAAAGATGCAAAGTGCTGGAATAACTCAGTGGGTCAGGAAGCATCTCTGGAGAACATGGATAGGCAACATATTTAGAAACATAGAAACTTAGAAAAATAACTGCAGGTGTAGGCCATTCAGCCCTTCGAGCCAGCACCGCCATTCAATATGATCACGGCTGATCATCCACAATCAGTACCCCGCTCCTGCTTTTTCCACATTGATTCTTTTAGCCCTAAGAGCTAAATCTAACTCTCTCTTAGAGACATCCAGTGAATTGGCCTCCACTGCCTTCTGTGGCAGAGAATTCCACAGATTCACAACTCTCTGGGTGAAGAAGTTTTTCCGCATCTCAGTCCAAAATGGCCTACCCCTTATTCTTAAACTGTGACCCCTGGTTCTGGACTCCTCAAACATCGGGAATATTTTTCCTGCATCTAGCCTGTCCAATCCTTTCAGAATTTAATATGTTTCTTATAAGCTCCCCTCTCAGCCTTCTAAATTCCAGTGAATTTATTCCTTCTACATTCAGTCTGAAGAAGGGCCACGACTTTAAAAATAGAGGTCATTGTGTTTCCCTGCAGTGAAGAAAAAAACTATTTTCATCACATAAAGCAGAAATAACAAGTGGTTATTTATCAAATGACGGTGGTAAACTACCATACAAACTTTTATTAGACCTCAAAATTGCCAAAGAAAATCTATTGGCTAAGCTATGGGTGTTGTAGATCTTGTAAGCTATCTACCCAAGATAGACACAAAGTGTTGGAGTAAAGGGCCTGTCCCACTTAGGCGGTTGTTTCGGCGACTGCCGGCGACTGTCATAGTCGTAGCAAGTCGCCGAAAAAACAGCGACTGGACCCCCCTACAACAATGTCTACAACAACCTACCACCTAGTCAACGTCAAGCTACCGGCAAGCTACCGACAACCGGCGACCCATTAGGACATCCACCTACGACCACACCAAGACAACCTACATCCACCCGCACAAGCTACGGCAAGGTAAGACTATTCAGTCGCCGGTACCTGTCGCTGGTTGACGTAGGTAGTCGCCAATGGAATTCACCGAAGTCATGGGCCTGTCCCATTTACGTGATTTTTTCGGCGACTTGCCGGCACCCGTCATAGTCGCAGCAGGTCTCCGAAAATGTTCAACATGTTGAAAATCCAGCGGCAACCAAAACAAGATACGACTCTTTGGGCGACTACTCACGACCATACAGAATATTGAACAACAATAATACATGTCACCAGGGTGTCGCCTGTATGGTCGTGAGTCGTCTCCTCAGTCGCCCAAAGAGTCGTAGCGTCAGTCTGGTGCATCACATCTATTTTGTGCATGAGAATATCGAACAATAATGATATTTATCTCCAGTTGCAAGGCAAATATTCTATTCACTTATTTTTACACATATTTTGGAAAATGGTCGTAAGAGTTTATGAAATCTAACCACATCTAGCGAACAGCTAATAATGGCATGTTTCCGTTATCATCATTACTTTCTTTGCATATCTTTCATTCATTTGTTCTATATCTCTCTCTACATCACCGCCTATATATCTCTCGTTTCTCTCTCCTCTGACTCTCAGTCTGAAGAAGGGTCTCGACCCGCAGCACCACCTATTTCTTTCCTCAAGAGATGCTGTCTGACCCGCTGAGTTACTCTTGCTTTTTGTGTCACACTTAATACTATTATGGCAGCAGGATATAATGGAAAATAACCACCAAGTATTTTCCCCCTATCCCACAGTGCCGAGTGCCCATATCTCTCCAGTCATCGATGGAAAAACTGCCCTGAAAATAAATGAACCTTTTTACATTTGGAACAAGATTAAGTCCCAGCTGGTAATTGTTAAAGCTGTTAAATACTGGACTACATTTCAATGAGGTGACTGGAAGGTTCAGCCCTATCGATGTACATATTCACTCAGTTCTTCCCTTTTCCATGATATTATTTCTCACTTGTAGCCAAAGTTAAATTCTATGTGCAAAGCATAAAGTGCTGGAGTATGTTTCCGCAGGTCAGACACCATCGGTGGAGGCAATAGATCACCAACGTTTTAGGTGCTTCTGAAATGACACTGAAACATCGCCTATCCATTCCCCCTGCAGATACAAAAGTGGGTGGTTTTGCAGATAGTGAAGATGGCTGTGAAAAATTGCAGCAGGATCTTGATCGATTGGCCAGGTGGGCTGAGGAATGGGTGACGGAATTTAATACAGAGAAATGTGAGGTGCTGCATTTTGGGAAGTCTATCATGGGCAGGACCTACATAGTGAATGATAGGGCTCTGGGGAGTGTTGTAGAGCAGAGAGATCTAGGAGTGCAGGCGCATGGTTCCTTGAAAGTCCAGTCGCAGGTAGATAAGTTTGTCAAAATTCTTTTGGCACTTTGGTCTTCATCGGTCAGAGTATTGAGTATTGACGTTGGGAGGTCATGTTGCAGTTGTATAAGACGTTGGTGAGGCCACATTTGGAGTATTGTGTTCAGTTCTGGGCACCATGTTATAGGAAAGATGTTGTCAAGCTGGAAAGTGTACAGAGAATATTTACGAGGATGTTGCCAGGATTAGAGGGTCTGAGCTATAGGGAGAGGTTGGGTAGACTGGGACTGTATTCCCTGGAGCGCAGGAGGATGAGGGGTTACCTTACAGAGGTGTATAAAATCATTAGAGGAATAGATCAGGTAGATGCACAGGGTCTCTTCCTCCGAGTAGGTGAATCGAGGACCAGAGGACATAGGTTTAAGGTGAAGGGGAAAAGATTTTATAGGAATCTGAGGGGTAACTTTTTCACACAAAGGGTGGTTGGTGTATGGAACAAACTGCCAGAGGAGGTAGTTGAGGCTGGGACTATCCCAACGTTTAAGAAAAAGTTGGACAGGTACATGGATAGGACAGGTTTGGAGGGATATGGACCAAGCGCGGGCCTGTGTAGACAAGTTGAGATGAAGGGCTTGTTTCCACGCTGTATCACTCTATGAGACTCTGTGTTTTGTTCAGGAATCTGCAGTTCCTTGCGTCTCTTACAATGTATATGATGAGGGGCTGTCATTGTGTGATTAGATCACATCTCAAATTTGCCTTATCTTAGACAGCTGCCAAGACAGATGTGTACAGCAATTCATTCTTCCCCCGCACAATTAAAGCATGGAATAATCTTCACTCTACCATAGTTACCCAACCAGATGCAACTAAATTTAAGGTAGCTCTTTCTTCCCAAAAACCCTTTCTGGCTTAAGTCCTCCCTCCACCACCTCCAGTTTAAATTCCATTTGGAATATTTTGGAGGACCAAGAAACCAAGAACCAAGAACCAAGACAGACACAAAAACCTGGAGTAACTCAGCGGGTCATACAGCATCTCTGGACAAAAGGAATAGGTGACGTTTTGGGTCGAGACCCTTCTTCTTATGCAGGTTACTTCCCCAATAACTTTGCTCATGTTAATAAATTATGTATCTAAATTTAGGTATGCGTATATAAGGATATGCAAAGCTAGAATTAAACATTCAAGCCACAATCCCAGTTTTGGCCATTCCTGGACCTCGTGTACAAACCTAAGCATGCAGGTACAGCAGGCAGTGAAGAGAGCGAATGGCATGTTGGCCTTTATAACAAGAGGAATCGAATATAGGAGCAAAGAGGCCCTTCTGCAGTTGTACAGAGGCCTAGTGAGACCACACCTGGAGTATTGTGTACAGTTTTGGTCCCCTAATTTGAGGACGGACATTCTTGCTATTGAGGGAGTGCAGCGTATGTTTACAAGATTAATTCCTGGGATGGCGGGACTGTCATATGCTGAGAGAATGGAGCAGCTGGGCTTGTACACTCTGGAGTTTAGAAGGATGAGGGGGTATCTCATTGAAACGTATAAGATTGTTAAGGGATTGGACACGCTAGAGGCAGGAAACATGTTCCCGATGTTGGGGGAGTCCAGAACCAGGGTCCACAGTTTAAGAATAAGGGGTAAGCCATTTAGAACGGAGACGAGGAAACACTTTTTCTCACAGAGAGTTGTGAGTCTGTGGAATTCGCTGCCTCAGAGGGCGGTGGAGGCCGGTTCTCTGGATGCTTTCAAGAGAGAGCTAGATAGGGCTCTTAAATATAGCGGAGTCAGGGGATATGGGGAAAAGGCAGGAACGGGGTACTGATTGGGGTTGATCAGCCATGATCACATTGAATGGCGGTGCTGGCTTGAAGGGCCGAATGGCCTACTCCTGCCCTATTGTCTATTGTCTGTTAATCGATTCTATTTTTTATTGGGTGTAAAATATTACAGTTATTAAGGGAAGAAGGGTCTCTACCCGAAACGTCGCCTATTCCTTCACTCAGCAGATGCTGCCTCACCCGCTGAGTTTCTCCAGCACTTTTGTCCACCTTTGATTTTTCCAGCATCTGCAGTAATTCTGAAACAGTTATTAAGGGGTTATTTGTCTCTCTAAGATTCATGTGGAGCATTGCGGATTTCTGTACATGTTCTTTCTGACTATTTTGAAGCTGATAAATATCCACGGTGACCTACATCAAATTTGGTTCACTTTGTGAAGATGACATAGATTTTAGTATCTGATGGGAATTTAGCTGGAAATAAACGGCCTGGCAATTTGAACAACTTCCAAAATCGAAATAACTCCAATTGGAAGCGTTGGGGTGAGGGGAGAGAGAGAGAGAGAGAGTTAAGAGATGTGTAGTAAGGAACTGCAGACGCTGGTTTACACCCAAGATAGACACGAAATGCTGGAGGAACTCAGCGGGACAGGCAGCACCAGTGGAGAGAAGGAATGGGTGACGTTTCGGGTTGAGACCCTTCTTCAGACTGAGAATCAGGGGACTCACTCCAGTCATGTGGAAAGACAATACAGGCTGAAGAAGGGTCTCGACCCGAAACATCACCCATTCCTTCCATCCAGAGATGCTGCCTGTCCCGCTGAGTTACTCCAGCATTTTGTGTCTACGTTGAGTGTAAAGAGAAACGCAGAACTGGAAAGTAAAACTGCACCATTCAGGGTCAAAGGCAGACAAAAGATGCTGGAGGAACTCAGCGGGTGAGGCAGCATCATAGATGGTAAATGTTGTTGGACAAAATTGAAGGTAGACAAAAAATGCTGGAGGAACTCAGCGGGTGAGGCAGCATCATAGATGGTAAATGTTGTTAGACAAAATCGAAGGTAGACAAAAAATGCTGGAGGAACTCTTCGAGGCTGCCTCACCCGCTGAGTTCCTCCAGCATTTTTTGTCTACCTTCGATTTTTCCAGCATCTGCAGTTCCTTCTAAAACATTCAGGGTCAATGTCACGTTTAAAGGAACCACAACTTTTGTGTTGAGAGCACACGTCAGGCAAATAGTTTTTCCTGCCAATGCTTGAACATAATCCAACACTGCTATAGACGAGTACCTTCGAATACTCAAATCCGTGCTTCTCCTTTACGCCGTTCCTATTAAGTGTATAATTGTAGAAGCGAGAGTTCTTTATTAATCCAACCCACTCACGCCAACCAGGTGGAATGTAGCTGCCATTGTACTCGTTCAGATACTTTCCAAAGAATGCTGCAACACAAAAGGAGGAGATTAAATAGCATCCGTGCGAACAGGCTGTGCATTAAACCTGCTGATGCAATTGCATCAGTTAACAAATTAGCAACATGTAGAGTGCTGATCCATTTGCTCTTCCCAGAACTAAATCATCAGCTTAAGGCTATGTATGAGTTGTTTTTAAGGCTAATACACTTAAGGGCCTGTCCCACTTGGGCTTCATTTGCGCCTCATTTACGCGACATCATTACGCGCGCATGGTGCGTGGTGACGTAGGCAGTGACGCGCGGTCGCGCGCGGTGCCCCAGGATTTTGGGATGTACAAAATCTTCGCGCGCCATCTGCGTGACGCGCAAATGACGCCCATGTGGAACAGGCCCTTAAAGGCAATGTATGAGTTGTTTTTAAGACTGATACACTTAACCCCATAATCAACTTCACAGTCGTGAAAGTGAGCGAAACACCTTTGAAATGCAATGTATACCATGTAATAAACTTGGCTGGAATTTGCCAACATGGCGGCTAATCTGGGCCAAATTTCTCAGGCACATGTCACAATCAACTAAACTCAACAAAGGTAGACAGAAATGCTGGAGGAACTCAGCAGGTGAGGCAGCATCTATGGACTCAGCGGGTGAGACAGCATCTTCAGGGTCTCGACCCAAAGCATCACCTATTCCTTCACTCCATAGATGCTGCCTCGCCCGCTGAGTTTCTCCAGCATTTTTGTCCACCTTCGATTTTTCCAGCATCTGCAGTTCTTTCTTAAACTAAACTAAGGTGTTTTAGACCAAGGGCTCCCAACTTGGGGTAAATTTCGACTACCCAGAGGGTAAATGTGTTGATTCTGGATTTGTACATATTTTTTCTCATTGACTGACTGTGTTTGGTTCTGGTATACTGGTATCTGTTCATCATTAGTTGTTCATAAATAAGTGAAATAACATTGTTATGTGCTATTAAAGTTGCCAGGGGTAAACGGGACGAAAAAGGTTGGCAACCCCTGTTTAAGACTGTAGACTTTTTAGACTATAGTGAATGGCCTGGATAGAGAGGATATGGAGAGGATGTTTCCATTAGTGGGAGAGTCTAGGACCAGAGGTCATAGCCTCAGAATTATAGGACGGTCCTTTAGGAAGGAGATGAGGAGGAATTTCTTTAGTCAGAGGGTGAAGAATTCATTGCCACAGTAGGCTGTGGAGGCCAAGGCCAATGGATATTTTTAAGGCAGAAATAAATAGATTCTTGATTAGTATGTGTCAGGAGTTATGGGGAGAAAGCAGGAGAATTGGGGCTAGGAGGGAGAGATAGATCAGCCATGATTAAATGGCGGTGTAGGCATCATGGGCTGAATGGTCTAATACTGCTCCGAGAACTTATGAATTTATGACTTCAAACATTAGAAATACAGCGCAGAAACAGGTCCTTCGGCCCATCGAGTCCATGTTGACCAGCGATCACCTCCGTACACTCGCACTATCCGACACACTAGGGACAATTTATAATTCATAGAAGTTAATTAACCTACAAAGCTGTACGTCTTTGGAATGTGGGAGGAAACTGGAGCACCCGGAGAAAACCCACGTGATCACAGGGAGAACGTACAAACACTGTACAGACAGCGCCCGGGGTGATGATTGAACCCGGGTCTCTGACCTTGTAAGGCAGCAACTCTACCGCTGTGCCATCTTGCCATCCTTTGTGAGGTGCAGATAGAGGACCCGCTACTTGAAGCATTCTTATGCCTTCACATGTACTTACCTTAAGGTTCACGGTTAGTACAGTGTGGGAGTTGTGAGATCCTGTAAATCTAATGCTGATCATTCATCACTGTATGTAGCTGGTAGGAACAGGTGGAACACTGTCCACACTAGGATAGTAAAGAGAGTTGTTTTTGGTGTTGTTCATCTTTGTGATTCACGTTAGTTTGCTGACACTTAAAAACTAGCTTCTGGTAATCAAACCCCCCTAACCTATCACTCACCAGGCTTTGTCCCTCACCCAGCTTTCTGTCCCCAATTACAATCAGTCCAAAGAATAGACAATAGACAATAGATGCAGGAGTAGGCCATTCGGCCCTTCGAGCCAGCACCACCATTCAATGTGACCATGGCTGATCATCCCCAATCAGTACCCCGTTCCAGCCTTCTCCCCTGACTCCGCTATCTTTAAGAGCCCTATCTAGCTCTCTCTTGAAAGTATCCAGAGAACCGGCCTCCACCACCCTCTGAGGCAGAGAATTCCACAGACTCACAACTCTCCGTGAGAAAAAGTGTTTCCTTGTCTCCGTTCTAAATGGCTTACCCATTATTCTTAAACTGTGGCCCCTGGTTCTGGACTCCCCCAACACCGGGAACATGTTTCCTGCCTCTAGCGTGTCCAAACCCTTAACAATCTTATATGTTTCAATAAGATCCCGTCTCATCCTTCTAAACTCCAGAGTGCACAAGCCCAACCGCTCCATTCTTCCCTTCCCGGAACGTCATCTGTCCATTCCCTCTCCATGTTATTGCCCGACCTGCATGGGTTAATTTCAAGAAGATGAACACAAAGAGCTGGTGTAACATCAACGGGTCAGGCAGCAACTCTGGAGAAAAAGGACGGGTGACGTTTCGGGTTGGGACCCTTCTTCAGACTGAAAGTCGAGCGGAGGGAAATGGAGGTAGAAAAAGGCCAGAACAGAGCAAGGCTGGCAACGGGTGACTAAGGAAGAGTGGAGCCCATTGTTGGCTGGGGAAGAGTTGATAACAAAGGGATACAAGGATGCGGACAGTGGAACTAGCAGGACGACTAGGGTGGGGAATTTGTTTAAGTTTAGAGATACAGCGTGGAAACAGTTCCCTCTGCCCAATGAGTCCACACTGACCATCGATCGGCCGTTCACATTAGTTCTATGTTATCCCTACATCAAATTTGGTTCACTTTGTGAAGATGACATAGATTTTAGTATCTGATGGGAATTTAGCTGGAAATAAACGGCCTGGCAATTTGAACAACTTCCAAAATTGAAATAACTCCAATTGGAAGCGTTGGGGTGAGGGGAGAGAGAGAGAGAGAGAGAGTTAAGAGATGTGTAGTAAGGAACTGCAGACGCTGGTTTACACCCAAGATAGACACGAAATGCTGGAGGAACTCAGTGGGACAGGCAGCACCAGTGGAGAGAAGGATGGGTGACGTTTCGGGTTGAGACCCTTCTTCAGACTGAGAATCAGGGGACTCACTCCAGTCAGTGGAAAGACAATACAGGCTGAAGAAGGGTCTCGACCCGAAACATCACCCATTCCTTCCATCCAGAGATGCTGCCTGTCCCGCTGAGTTACTCCAGCTTTTTGTGTCTACGTTAAGTGTAAAGAGAAAAGCAGAACTGGAAAGTAAAACTGCACCATTCAGGGTCAAAGGCAGACAAAAGATGCTGGAGGAACTCAGCGGGTGAGGCAGCATCATAGATGGTAAATGTTGTTAGACAAAATCGAAGGTAGACAAAAAATGTCTACCTTCGATTTTTGTCTACCTTCGATTTTCCAGCATCTGCAGTTCCTTCTAAAACATTCAGGGTCAATGTCACGTTTAAAGGAACCATAACTTTTGTGTTGAGAGCACACGTCAGCACCACTTTCACATCACTAGGGGGCAATTTACAGAAGCCAATTAACCTACAACCCTGCAAGTCTTTGGGATGTGGAAGGAAACCGGAGTACCCGGTGGAAACCCACGCTGTCACATGGAGAACGTGAAAACTCCACACAGACAGCACTCAAGGTCAGGATCGAACTCAGGACTCTGGCGCTGTGTGGCAGCACCTCTACCAGCTATGCCACTGTGTCACCCTGTTAGTACCTGCTATCTCCTCCAGCACTGTGTTTTGCTGTGTATTTAATACTTGAGATTACAGCAGTTTACTTGATCCCTTGCCTGAACAAAGACATCAGAGTGGGTGCCATGTCCAATGCAGATTGTGTTATACAGTAATTGAACCGTAGAGGAAAGTAGGATTTTGATCTTTGTCCCTGGATCAACTTTGTGAAGAAGTTATTGATTCATTTGTTCGATATCTCTCTACATCACCATCTATATCCCTCGTTTCCCTCTCCCCCGACTCTCAGTCTGAAGAAGGGTCGCGACCTGAAACGTCACCCATTCTTTTTCTCCAAAGATGCTGCCTGTCCCGCTGAGTTAAGGGCCTGTCCCACTGTACGAGGTAATTCAAGAGTTCTCCCGAGTTTCCCCTGATTCGAACTCCGGAGAATTACGGTAATAGCCGCTCCTAGGTACTCGGGGCTCTCGTGGACATTTTTCAACATGTTGAAAAAACTTCACGAGCTTACCGCGTTTCCCGAGTACCTGCCGTTAGCGTTACGAGCCGCTAAGAGACGTCCCGAGCTCCGACGTACCCGCTACGTACATTCTACGTTCTTACCACGAGTTTGATTTTTTTTTAAACTCAGGAGAGCTCTTGGGTAAACTCGTATAGTGGGACAGGCCCTTTACTCCAGCTTTTTGTGTCTGCATGGGAGACTTTCCTATCATAGAATCACTCAGTACTTCAACGACAATATTAAACAGCATATAGGGTTGCACTTCATTCAATATGCCATGTGCGGGTGTAGATAATTGGCTAAGAACCTATGGTGTTGCCCAGGTATCTTTAAATACCTAGCTTTTTGTGTCTAACTTCCCTTTAACGCTTAATCGATTTAAGGTTTTCTTACTTAAATAAACATCCCTCTTTATCTTTTAAAAGCTAGTATGGATTCAGCATTTATCACCAGGGGGTAGACCAGACATTGGCCAGTGAAGGAAGTTTATCTTATTAATATACAGTAAGAGTTTGCACAATCTTAAGAGCTTAAATAATATGTGAAAAAGGCACATTTCAAAATGCACTCCAGTAACTAAGTTATCAGTGCCCAGTTATCTGATTCAAACTGTATTTACGTCTTTAGAACATTTTTCTGCAATGTCAGAACATGCCATTAATTCTTTCAACAGAGATATTAAGCTCCCTTTCAGCAACACAAACAGTTTTCTGAGGTTACATTTATTATCAAATCAAAGCATTTAGTAATGTAAAAATAAACGATTCCAGCTCTGGATGCCAAAGCAAACATCCTCACAGATATTTCAGTGGGGACTGTTTCAGTCGTTGACACTGAGTAAACATTTTAGGAAATTTCAAAGGCCGGAGGGAACGGTCACATGTTTCACTGTAAGCCAAAGACTTAAATGCTTTTATTAACAAATGAACAGCCCAGACCATCACACAAACCAACCTGCCTTGCATTGACTCCATTTACACCTCACGCTGCCTCGGCAAGGCCAGCAGCGTAATCAAGGACCAGTCTCACCCCCGGTCACTCCCTCTTCTCTCCTCTCTCATCGGGCAAGAGGTACAGACGTGTGAAAACGCACATCTCCAGATTCAGGGACAGTGTCTTCCCAGCTGTCATCAGGCAACTGAACCATCCTACCACAACTAGAGAGTGGTCCTGAACTACTATCGAACTCATTGGAGATTCGCGGACTATCTTTGATTGGACTTCACTGGCTTTATCTTGCACTAAACATTATTCACGCTATTCCCTTGATCATGCATCTGTGCACTGTGAATGGCTCGAATGCAATCATAGTATTGTCTTTCAGCTGACTGGTTAGCACGCAACATTAGCTTTTTACTGTACCTCGGTGCACGGGACAATGAACTAACTAAACTAAAACTAGAGAAATTCAATTTCTTTGTGCACTGAATGAATGGAAACATCAGCAAGAGCTCAGGTTTAAGTGAAGCTCAAAGAATTGGGAAGAAAAGTTCAGCTCCAAAGTATAATTCAACACCAAGAGAATGCAAGAGAAACCAAGAGTCTGAAGAAGGGTCTCGACTTGAAACGTCACATCCTTCATCTCCAGAGATGCTGCCTGCCACGCTGAGTAACTCCAGCTATTTGTGTCTATTCACAACTAACCTAAAACCTGCACATCTGGTGTGAATGGTTGATCAATGGCCTTGGTGGGCCGAAGGGCCTGTTTCCATGCTGTATCTCTAAACTAAACTAGATTGCACTGAGGCAGTTCACAATTCACCATAATTCAAGTGTCATCCTGTACCTCATGTTGTACTCATGTGTGGTTTTATATTAACCACGAATGGATGATTTACCTGGAGAGGCTCCGAAAACAAAGTTCTTCACCATATCTCGGTATACTTGACAAATGCCAAGGCCTGTTGGATCACCAGAATCTCCTGGTTGCTAACCATTTCAACCCTCCTTACCATTCCCATACTGATCTTCTGGCCTGGGCCTCCTCCATTGCCAGAGTGAGGCCACACACACACTGGGAGAACAGAACATCATATTCAACTAGCTTACAGCCTAACGGTAGAAATATTAAATTAATGGGTTTCAGTGAACTCACCTGTAAGCAACATCCCCCCTTCTCACCCCACCCCTGTTGTCCCCCCTCTCTTCCATGTACACCAGCTTGATTCATACCCCTTTCTCTCCTTCCCAATATCCCTACTTCCTTCCACCTCGATCCCTTTCTTTGACTTCACCACTCACACCTCTTCTTCCATAACCCCTATTTCACACCTTTGTCTTTTCAACTGGTCTTGTCCAATCACCTGCCAATCGACCCCCCCACCTGTATCCACCTATCACTTGCCCAATTTTGTTCTACCCCCACCTCTCTTCCAGCTTTTTCTCCCCCCCCACCCTCACCACAACCAGTCTTCAGAAGGGTCTCGACCTGAAACGTCACCTGTCCGTGTTCTCCAGAGATGCTGCCTGACCCGCTGAGTTACTCAGGCACATTGTGTCTTTTTTTGGTAAACCAGCATCTGCAGTTCCTTGCGTCTCCAATATAAAGCTTAACATCACACTACACCTGTTCCAAGGTCAATCTTTTTGCCATGCCACTGCATGACAACTTTCGGAGAAATATTGCGTAGGAAGGAACTGCAGATGGTGGTTTGAACTGAAGGTAGACACAAAAAAGTTGGAGTAACTCAGCGGGTCATGCAGCATCTCTGGGGAGAAGGAACGGGTGGCGTTTCGTGTTGAGGCCATTCTTCAGAGTGTCCTTTATTTCTTAGGAGAAATATTCATAGATCGTACTTGCACAAATATCTAGTAACAGATGATTATGTTATTAATTTTTCAGCTCCTTGATTCCCTACAGCATAAGGTAATGATTCTGCCTGAGAAGATTATTTACAATAGATATTATTCTGGCTAAGATCCAAAGAGACAAGACACCGACACCTGACCATAAAATATCCTGTGGCTTTTAATCTTTTGTTAAAAACTAGGAAGTTTGGATTCTCACCACATATCAACAGGAAGTAAATTGCATCAACCAGTTTTTGTCTAACCGTGAAAGATGTGCCAAAGTCTGTTTTCATTTTAGCTACACACAGATCTCCATCTGGCAGGCTTATTCACAGAATGATTTTACTGACCAGCATTCTTCACAAAGTTTTATAAGGATGGAATTAATTGAATATCGACATTTGATGAGAACACTCGTACGAAATCATGAGAGGAATAGATCAAATAGACGCACAGGGTCTCTTGCCCAGGGGAATCGAGAACCAGAGGACATGGGTTTAAGGTGAGGTGGGAAAGACAGGAATATGAAGGATAACCTTCTCACACAAAGGGCAGTGGGTGTGTAGAACGAGCCTGCCAGAGGAGGCCGTTGAGGCAGGGACCGTTGCAGCGTTTAAGAGACTTTTAGACAGGTACATGGATGGGACAGGTTTAGAGGGATATGGGCCAAATGCAGGCAGGTGGGACTAGTGTAGATGGGACACGTTGGCGGGTGTGGACAAGTTGGGCCCAAGTGCCTGTTTTCACGCTCTGTGACTCTAGGACACTTTCTCCTGCAAAATGGGAATAATTACTGCAACATCATTTTTCAGAATTATGCTTATAAATGCCACATGTTATGATATTTATAATTTTACATCGCCAAGACTGTAATATTAACCCTCTGGCAAGAGTAAATCCAGTGAGATGTGAATACATTTGGATTTCTTGAATTGCAATTGTTCTAATTGAATCAGGGAGCTTCAGCGTCGGGAAGAGTCAGCGACTCAGCAAGAAAAGTCGCTGAGCTGTCGGCAAGTTATCAAATGTTATCTTAGACTTTTCAGGTCTTTTTATTAACTGTTCCCACAGGGCGACTAACATAGAAACATTGAACATAGAAAATAGGTGCAGGAGGAGGCCATTCGGCCCTTCGAGCCTGCACATTCATTGAGTTCATGGCTGATCATCCAGAATCAGTAACCCGTGCCTGCCTTCTCCCCATATCCCTTGATTCCGCTAGCCCCTAGAGCTCTATCTAACTCTCTTTTAAATTCATCCAGTGAATTGGCCTCCACTGCCTTCTGTGGCAGAGAATTCCACAAATTCACAACTCTCTGGGTGAAAACGTTTTTTCTCATCTCAGTTTTAAATGGACTCCCCTTTATTCTTAGACTGTGGCACCTGGTTCTGGACTCCCCCAACATTGGAAACATTTTTCCTGCATCTAGCTTGTCCAGTCCTTTTATAATTTTATGCATTTCCATAAGATAGCCTCTCATCCTTGTAAATTCCAGTGAATACAAGCCCAGTCTTTCCAATCTTTCCTCATATGAGAGTCCCGCCATCCCAGGGATTAACATCGTGAACCTGCCTCAATGGCAAGGATGTCCTTCCTCAAATTAGGAGACCAAAACTGCACACAATACTCTAGATGTGGTCTCACCAGGGCCCTGTGCAACTGCAGAAGGACCTCTTTACTCCTTTTCTTGAACTGATTTCCCAAACCGATTTACATATGGTCAAGTTTGATGTGTCTTTACTGCCTAACATGTGAAGACAGAAGTGAGAATATAACTCACGACTGATATTTATTAGATTTACCTCAGTTACAAAAAAAAACGTTATTGTCGGTTGACTAAATGCAATGAGAATAATTACCGCAAAATTGTTTGTGAATAGTTATCAAAACCATTGCTGGAAAGAACCATTCAATAATTGATATCACTAGCATTGTTTTTCCATCAATCATTCAGAGCGGCACGGTGGCGCAGCGATAGAGTTGCTGCCTCACAGCACTACAGACCCGGGTTCAATCCTGACTATGGCTGCTGGCTGTACGGAGTTTGTACGTTCTCCTTGTGGGTGACCTGCGTGGGTTTTCTCTGGGAGCTCCAGTTTCCCCCCACACTCCAAAGATGTAGGTTAAATTGCTTTGGTATACGGTCCCTACTGTATAGGATAGTGCTAGTGTACGGGGCGATCACTAGTCGGCGTGCACTGGGTGGGCCGTAGGGCCTGTTTCCGCGCTGTATCTCTGAAGTCTAAATCAGGCTCTTGAATACTGCACAACAGTATCTTCAACTACAAGTATCATTGGATTGTCGTTGATTACATTAAGGCCTTTGTGATTTTTTTGCTCCAGTATTAGGGTTAATAATACATTGATTATTTGTTTATTATCCACGTGTGTTGTGTTTACAAGCCTGTTTTGCTGCAGCTAGTAAAAATTCCATTGTTCGCTTGTCAGTCCATATAACAATTAAACACTCATGACTCTAGGGTGTGGAAGTAACTGAGGTACGCTGAAAGAAACTTCAGGGCTTTTGTGCATATTTCTCATCCAATGCATCAAGTACGGACAACAAACTAAGCTGGGAATAACTTCAACCGATCGAATGTATCTTTTCAAGCGCCATGCGTAACAACTGCTAATTTCAGTGCACTGACATTGGCCCTGAACTGCATGCAGTATTATTTGTGAAGATTGAATTGAAAGCCAAGAAAAGAGATATATTAAGAAATATATGAATTTTGGTTTCGGAGCAATTTCATTTGCACAAGTGGCGTGCGAAGATTTTGTGAATCCCCAAATCCTGGGGCGCCGCGCGCGACCACGCGTCACTGCCTACGTCACCATGCGCGGGTAATGCACGGCATGCGCGCATCACGTGACCCGTAAATGATGTCGCGTAAATGACTCGCAAATGACGCCCAAGTGGGACAGACCCGTTAAGGCTCACCTTTGCTGACATATTTGGTGAACCAATTTGAAAATAGGAATTAAATAAGATTCATTAATTGCCTCTAATTTGCTTATTGGAGATTATTTGTTGGCAGATTCATTGTTAGAGGATAGTCACCAATGTTATGTTATGCAGTTGCTGCTTATGGAGTCACAATGCGCAGTGTTCGTCACTAAACCTATCATTGTAAAGTGTTTCCTAATATAAATGCACTGTCTGGTTTTCTGGGAATTATATTTCTGTAAATGTGAAGTTACTTGAATGCTGCATGAAATCTTTCAGCTTCCATGTCCTCCAGAGATGCTACCTGACCTGTTTAGACTTTAGACTTTGGAGACGCAGCATGGCAACAAACCCTTCGGCCCACCGAGTCCACGCTGACAAGCAATCACCCCATACAAGAAGGGTCTCGACCCGAAACGTCGCCTATTCCTTCGCTCCATACATGCTGCCTCACCCGCTGAGTTTCTCCAGCGTTTTTGTCTACCCCATACATCAGCACTATCCTACACATTCGGGGCAGCTTGCAACCTTTACCGAAGCCAATGAATCTACACAACTGCGCGTCTTTGGAATGTGGGAGGAAACCGGAGCACCCGGAGAAAACCCAAGCGGGTACAGCTGGTGAGAACGTACAAACTCCGTACAGACGCCACCCGTAGTCAGGATCGAACCCGGATGTCCAGCGCTGTATGGCAAGCAGCTCCACTGCTGCGCCACCGTGCTGTTGAGTTACTCCAGCACTTTGTGATTTACGCACGATTCAAGCACCTGAAATTCCTTGGTTGTGAAGCCATTTTAAAAAAAAGAGCCCTTTACCAAATTCTTACAACGGTAGCATGGTGCATCACAAATTTAAATTTAAATCCGATGCTGGGTTGGGTGAGGTGGGCGGGTGGGGGGGTGGGGTGGGGGGGGGGGGCGAGGGGCAAGGTATATCTCCACCTTTCTCTTTCTTTTTTCTTATTTCTATATCTTTCTCCCACACCACTTTGGTAGCTTAGGGGTCTTTCTTTCGTTCTTTTTCGATCTATCTTTTCACTTTCTACTCTTTTCCTTTCTTGTGTTATTTTTCTTTCCTTTTTTTCATTTTCATAGTTTAGGTTATAAGGTCAAAAATGAAGCTGTACAATAATTGTATAAATTTTAGATGCCGAATGTTTTATCTCTGTACAATTGCTTCTAATAAAAATTAAAAATAAAAATAAAAATAAAGAAAAATAAAGAGTAACTTCGAACAAACCTCAGAGACAACGTGAACTCTGCTCATGTTGTTCCAGTAAGGTAAAGGTTTCAAGAGGTTAATGGTATTCTGATTAGACCTTATTCTAATAAAAGCTCAGACTGTTGATGATTCCAACCAGAACTTCATATTGTCATTTTTCTGATAACCAAGAGATAATTAATTGCCTTGGCTAAAAAATCTTTATATCCCTTTGAGCCGGCACATTTGATATCTATAAATAACGAGGTGTAATTCACAGTTACTTAACAAAAGTCTGTTTCCGATTAATTTAAATCAAAGCCATACATGGAAGATTTTTCCCCTTATAGTTTATGGTTTTATATGAAGTGCTGGGGAGATATTGAACTCAAAACACAGTTCGGTTTTGGTGCCAGGAGAACACTTCAGTGACCCAAATGGATTCTGTGCTTTGTTTCCTTATCAGTAGGGCAAGTGCCACCAGACATGTGTGCTGGTGAGAGTGTTAGCAAGTCTTTGCGTTGGAGGAATCATATGCAGTGGAGACAGATTGTGGTAATTCATGTTCATAAATTCTAGGAGCAGAATTGGGCCATTTGGCCCTCGAATCCAGCTCCGCCATTCAATCATGCTAATTTATCTTTCCTCCACCCCATTGACCACTCTCACAGCAACACACATGTCTGGTGCCTGCCCTACTGATAGTTCTCCTGGCACCCGCCACTAATCAAGAGTCTGTTGATCTCCACCCTAAAAATATCCATTGACTTGGCCTCCACAGCCGTCTGTAGTAATGAATTCCACAGGTTCACCACACTCTGACTAAAGCAATTTCTCCTCACCTCCTTTCTAAAGGTATGTCATTTTATTCTGAGGCTATGACTTCTGTTCCTAGACTCTCCCACTAATGGAAACATCCTCTCCACATCCACTCCACCCAGGCCTTTCACTATTTGGTAAGTTTCAATGAGGTCCCCCCCCCTCATCCTTCTAAGCTCCAGCGAGTAGAGGCCTAGTGCCGTCAAACACTCAACATACGTTAGTTAACCCGATCGTTCCTGGGATCATTCTCATAAACTTTCTCTGGGCGCTCTCCAACACCAGTAAAACCATCCTTAGACATGGGGCCTAAACTGCTCACATTACTCCAAATGTGGCCTGACCAGTCTGACCAATTTGTCATATTTCTAGGTCTGATTCTCCTCTCAAACCACTGCCAATCCTCCACTCACATAACATCACCCCTGTAAGTCTGCATAAGAGTTTACTGCTCTCAAATGCATTTTCTTAGACAGGGTTATCAATATACATTCGATAAATGATGTGGCCCACTATCCTTCAGTTCCGCCACTGAAGTGCCATCACATTGACACTTGGCCATCACTGCTTGAAAGATTTTCTTTCCTCATTCCCCTGTAGGCGTTTTCCCCATTTGTACCTTCTCCCCGTGACCTGCGTGGGTTTTCTCCCAGATCTTCGGTTTCCCCCCCACTCCAAAGACGTACAGGTTTGTACGTTAATTGGCTTACTGTAAATGTAAAATTGTCCATAGTGTGCGCAGGGTGTGGGGATCGCTGGTCAGTGCAGACTCGGTGGGCTGAAGGGCCTGTTTCAGCGCTGTATCTCTAAACTAACTAAAGTATCCAGTTGCCCTTTAACATTTGGCATGAACGAGGTTACAGATTTGCAATTTTGTTTGGTTTATTATTTCCTTCAATCACCTGCGTTATAATAATTTTCTATAATAATCACCTACCTGTCCTGTAGCCAGTGCTGTTCAGGTACATGGCAAAGGTGCGTTGTTCGTGTGTGACCTGCCAGGAGGTTGAGGAGCAGTTCTCGTTGTTAGTGTAGGTGTTGTGGTTGTGGACGTATTTCCCCCGTCAACATGGACGATCTCGAAGGGCAACACATGGGCGTGGTGACAAAAGCGTTTGTGAAATGCGCTCCGCCTTGTTCCATGATCCTCCGCGTCTTGTTCATCGCTTCCAACGAGCCTGGAATCAGTCAAAATGGTTAGATCATTACTCAGAATTATTGATCGGAGTCTCAATCCGAAACGTCACCCACCCATCCGTGTTCTCCAGAGATGCTGCCTGACCTGCTGAGTGACTCCAGCACTTTGCGTCTTTTTGTGTGTTAACCAACATCTGCAGTTCCCTGTCTCCACATTTTGACTGCTCCACTGCGAAATCTCCTCAAGGGATGCTTACTTTGAAGGAGTTTACTTTAGTTTAGAAATACAGCGAGGAAACAGGCCCTTTGGCCCACTGAGCCCGCACAGACCTGCAATACGCGCACACTTACTCTATCCCACTACGTTCACCAGGGACAATTTACAACTTTACCAAGCCAAAGTGGTGAAATCATTGGACAGAGTCAGCATGGATTTACGAAAGGTAAATCATGTCTGACGAATCTTATAGAATTTTCTGAGGATGTAACTAGTAGAGTGGATAGGGGAGAACCAGTGGATGTGTTGTATCTGGACTTTCAGAAGGCTTTCGACAAGGTCCCACATAAGAGATTAGTATACAAACTTAAAGCACACGGTATTGGGGGTTCAGTATTGATGTGGATAGAGAACTGGCTGGCAAACAGGAAGCAAAGAGTAGGAGTAAACGGGTCCTTTTCACAATGGCAGGCAGTGACTAGTGGGGTACCGCAAGGCTCAGTGCTGGGACCCCAGCTATTTACAATTTATATTAATGAACTGGATGAGGGGGAATTGAAGGCAACATCTCCAAGTTTGCGGATGAACTAAGCTGGGGGGCAGTGTTAGCTGTGAGGAGGATGCTAGGAGACTGCAAGGTGACTTGGATAGGCTGGGTGAGTGGGCAAATGTTTGGCAGATGCAGTATAATGTGGATAAATGTGAGGTTATCCACTTTGGTGGCAAAAACAGGAAAGCAGACTATTATCTAAATGGTGGCCGATTAGGAAATGGGGAGGTGCAGCGAGACCTGGGTGTCATGGTACACCAGTCATTGAAAGTAGGCATGCAGGTGCAGCAGGCAGTGAAGAAAGCGAATGGTATGTTAGCTTTCATAGCAAAAGGATTTGAGTATAGGAGCAGGGAGGTTCTACTGCAGTTGTACAGGGTCTTGGTGAGACCACACCTGGAGTATTGCGTACAGTTTTGGTCTCCAAATCTGAGGAAGGACATTATAGCCACAGAGGGAGTGCAGAGAAGGTTCACCAGACTGATTCCTGGGATGTCAGGACTTTCATATCAAGAAAGACTGGATAGACTTGGCTTATACTCGCTAGAATTTAGGAGATTGAGAGGGGATCTTATAGAAACGTACAAAATTCTTATGGGGTTGGACAGGCTAGATGCAGGAAGATTGTTCCCGATGTTGGGGAAGTCCAGGGACAAGGGGTCACAGCTGAAGGATAAGGGGGAAATCCTTTAAGACCGAGATGGAAAAAACTTTTTCACACAGAGCGTGGTGAATCTCTGGAACTCTCTGCCACAGAGGGTAGTTGAGGCAGTTCATTGGCTATATTTAAGAGGGAGTTAGATGTGGCCCTTGTGGCTAAAGGGATCAGGGGGTATGGAGAGAAGGCAGGTACGGGATACTGAGTTGGATGATCAGCCATGATCATATTGAATGGCGGTGCAGGCTCGAAGGGCCGAATGGCCTACTCCTGCACCTATTTTCTATGTATCTATGTATCAAATGACCTACAAACATGTTCGGCTTTGGAGTGTGTTGGAAGAAACCGGAGCTCCCGGGGAAAACCCACACAGGTCACGGGGAAGAACATACAAACTCTGTACAGACAGCGCCCATAGTCAGGATCGAACCTGGGTCTCTGGCGCTGTAAGACAGCAACTCTACCGCTGTGCCACCATGCCGCCCAAGTTCTCCTCTCAGTCTGAAGAAGGGTCTAGACCCAAAACGTCACCTATCCATGTTCTCCAGCAACACTATCTGACCTGCTGGGTTACTCCAGCACTTTGTCTCCTTTCGTGTATTAACCAGCGCCTTCAGTTCTTTGTGTTTATATTATTGATCTTAGCATTACCAAACAAGCAATCGCAGATCTCCAAAGTTGGCTGTTTCACTTTCCACAGGTGCCTGTGTTTTTCCAGCGATGTCTATTCATCTTACCCACAGTACATTAACGTAGAACATAGAACAAAGCCACACAGGAACAGGCCCTTTGGCTCACAATATTTGTGCTGTGTGTGATCCCCAAATAAACATTTTATTAAGTGCGAAGTCCTGTAGATGAAAGCACTATTAATTGTATTTTTTCTACAATTATGGAGTTGTATAAAATCTTGAGAGGAATAGATCGGGTGGATGCACAGAATCTCTTGCCCCAGAGTAGGGGAATTGAGGACCAGAGGACATAGGTTCAAGGTTAAGACCGAGATGAGGAAACATTTTTTCACACAGAGAGTGGTGAATCTCTGGAACTCTCTGCCACAGAGGGTAGTTGAGGCCCAGTTCATTGGCTATATTTAAGAGGGAGTTAGATGTGGCCCTTGTGGCTAAAGGGATCAGGGGTATGGAGAGAAGGCAGGTACGGGATACTGAGTTGAATGATCAGCCATGATCATATTGAATGGCGGTGCAGGCTCGAAGGGCCGAATGGCCTACTCCTGCACCTATTTTCTATGTATCTATCTATGTATCTATGTGAAGGGGAAAAGATTTTATAGGAATCTGATGGCGTAACTTTTTCACACAAAGGGTGGTGGGTGTATGGAACGAGTTGCCAGAGGAGGTAGTTGGGGCTGGGACTATCCTAACGTTTAAGAAACAGTTAGACAGGTACATGAATAGGACATGTTTGGAGGGATATGGACCAAACGCAGGCAGGTGGGACTAGTGCAGCTGGGACATGTTGTCCAGTGTGGGCATGTTTGGCCAAAGGGCCTGTTTCCACACTGTATCACTCTATGACTCAAGCTAGACACAAGATGCTGGAGTAACTCAACGGGTCAGGCAGCATCTCTGGAGAAAAGGAAATAGGTGACTTTTCGGGTCAAGACCCTTCCTCCAACTGAATGTCAGTGGAAACCAGAGGTATGTGAAGGTACAGAACATTGTAGGCTCTTTGGCCATCAGTGCTGGCTCTGATCTGTTCTGTATCTGCAGGCTTGGACTCTATTCCTCGGAACGCAGGACGATGTGGTGATCTTATAGAGGTGTATAAGATTATGATAGGGTAAACGTACAGTCTTTTACCCAGAGTAGGGGGAATCAAGAACCAAAGGACATATGTTGAAGGTGAGGGAGGGGGGGGGGGGGGGGGGAAGGTTTAATAGGAACCTGAGGAGCAACATTTTTACACAAAGTGTATAAGGTATATGGAATGAGCAGGAGGTAGTTGAGACAGGTACTATCACGACATTTAAAAAGCATTTGGACAGGTACATGGATAATACAGGTTCGGGAGGATGTGGGCAAAACGCAGGCAGGTGGGACAAGAGTCGATGGGGCACGTTGTTTGTCATGAGCAAGATGGGTTGAAGGGCCTGCGTCCACATTGTAAGACTCTATACTTGGGATATGCATGGATTCTTGGGATTTTACAACATTATCGACAATAAGGTTTGGGTCTCCTGTGAAATAGCGGCAAGATAACAAGCTTCGTTCCATCGATAAGTTCCCAGCTTCTTTGTGCCGTTGAGTTGCTGAAGGAATTTGTGCCAAAGCTGGAGTTTGCTGTGATTCCAAAAGGGCCTGTCCCACTTTCACGACCTAATTCACGACCTTTTTTACTCGTGGACATTTTTCATCAGGCTAGAAAAAACGCCCCGACCTACTTGATGCCACGAGTACCTACGACTAGCATCACGGCCTACCTACGACCTCCTACAACCTCGTGACGACCATGCTGCGAGTATGAGTCAAGGGCAAACTCGGCAGAGGTCGTGAATTAGGTCGTGAAAGTGGGACAGGCCCTTTAGTATTTATTCTGGCAAATTGTTCAACACTTCTCTGGAATCTGCGCAGCTACTCATTTGAATCAGGAATTGACAATTATCAAAAACTGCAGACGCTGGAAATCTGAAATAAAAACAGAAAATGCTGGAAATTCTACAGCATCTGTGCAAAGAGAATTTGGAAAGAGAAAATGTTAACGATGAACTTGAAATGATAACTGTTTATTTTTCACACATGGTATTTGACAATGGAATGGATGTGTATATATGAAAGGGAAGGAATAGATTAGAGGAGGGGGGTAGGGAGGGGGAGAGGAGTAATGGAGGGAGGGAGGGAGTGACTGAGGGTAGGGGAAAGGAAAGGGTAGGAGACGAGGAAACACTTTTTCTCACAGAGAGTGGTGAGTCTGTGAAATTCTCTGCCTCAGAGGGCGGTGGAGGCAGGTTCTCTGGATGCTTTCAAGAGAGAGCTAGATAGGGCTCTTAAAAATAGCGGAGTCAGGGGATATGGGGAGAAGGCAGGAACGGGGTACTGATTGGGGATGATCAGCCATGATCACATTGAATGGCGGTGCTGGCTCGAAGGGCCAAATGGCCTACTCCTGCACCTATTGTCTATTGTCTATTGAAAGGAGAGGGAGGGATTGGGGGAGGGGAGGAGGAGATGGGAAAGACAAGTCAGGGTGAAGAGGAGGGGGAGAGAGTGCTGGGCGATGAGGGGAAATCAGCCGCGCCTGCGCATTTGGGGGCTATGGGTGAGTGGTGGAATATTGCGTTGGGGGAACGGGTTGCGTTGGGGGACCAGGCCTCCCGTGTGACTGGGACCCAACGGGTCCCGCTTAGTCTAGTGAATGCATATATATATGAAAGGGAAGGAATAGATTAAAAGCGTTCTGGTTGATTTTTCAATGTTTATTATGATGTTGATTATTCCATGTTTAACACGCTGTGCTTTTAATAATATGACATTCGCTGTAAACACATATTATTCATCTTTAAACAAAGCCAATAGATATCACAATTTACATTTCACATTGTTGCCCATTTATAGCAGAGTTCTATAGCAGAGTTAAGAAAAATAAAGTTGTAGTGAAAAATCTTTTTTTAAAGAAAATAGCTTCTTACTGACTGCAAGGTAAAATAACTCTGACCAATAAATTAATACAGGGTTGCCAATGGAAAGTCAGTTTCTAATTGATGCAGAAAGGCAAAATAATTACACTGCAGAGCCTAAAGTTAAATACAGCTGCACTTCAGCAGCAAACAATTATTTGATTATTAAACATTATAATGACTTTGTAAGATGCTTCTGCTTAGTTACTGTATGATAATCAGGAGCTAGGAATAAATATTATGCATAGGTGAATCAAGAATTCACAGCAGGCAGTGAGTGGGTAGTAAAATGTTGGTTATTTTAAAAGGTTAGTGTTTGAGTTGTATTGAAGAAGAGCTTTAGGATGTGCAATATAATTCAAAAAAATTCCAGGACTGAGTAGGTTCACCTATGATGAGCGTTTGTCGACACTGGGCCTGTACTCGCTGGAGTTTAGAAGAATGAGGGGGGACCTCATTGAAACATACAGAATAGTGAAAGGCTTGGATAGAGTGGATGTGAAGAGGATGTTTCCACTAGTGGGAGAGTCTGAGGACTAGAGGTCATAGCCTCAGAATTCAAGGATGTTCTTTTAGGAAGGAGATGAGGAGAAATTTCTTTAGTCAGAGGGTGGTGAATCTGTGGAATTCTTTGCCACAATAGGCTGTGGAGGCCAAGTCAAAGGATATTTTTAAGACAGGGATAGATAGTTTCTTGATTAGTACGGGTGTCAGGGGTTATGGGGAGAAGGCAGGAGAATGGGGGTTGGGAGGAGAAGATGGATCAGCCATGATTGAATGGCGGAGTAGACTTGATGGGCTGAATGGCCTAATTCTGCTTCTATCACTTATGAACGCTGGCCATGTCTCCCACAAGCACGAGCACGCACACACACGCACATGCATGCACACATGCACACGCACACGCGTGTGCACACATGCGTGCACACGTAAGCACACACGATCCCCATAGACCTGTGCCAAAAATATGTATCACTTGCCACACTAAATATTGAAAAGAAAAACTGCCAAATTTCGAAGTCAAATTATCCTGCACCGTAACTTCGTCACAGATGAAGAAAAAATGTATTTGGCTCTTAAGCGTTGCTCAAGTCAGCAGTTGTAATAATTAATCTTCCCTTACATCCTTGCAACCCTGGAGGAAGATTGCATTGGAGGATGTTGTTATTGGGGAGGTTGGTGCACAGTTTCTAAATACACAGATAGGGGTGGGAGCGGGATGGTGGGAGGGGGGAGGGTGAGGAGCCGCCGAGGACAAAGATGGACCCAGCGTGGGGTGGGTAGAATGCCGAGAACAAAGGAGGACTATCAGGACTCTAGTGAACACTTTTGTGACTCTGTTGCTGCCCTTTACGTGGCGGCTCTTTGCATACCTCGTGTATTATATGCAGAACAAAGAATTTCACTGTACCCCCAAGGTACACGGGGCAATAACGAAAAGCATAGGATTTGGAAATAGTTGACGAGGGATATCACCCCAGGGGGCCACAAGACCGACAAAGGGTGCTTGGTTTAAGAACAGTTGCGAACACCACAGAGTGTGACACCAATGAATGCAGATACAAAGGGCGGCACGGTGGCGTAGTGGTAGAGTTGCTGCCTTAAGGGCCTGTCCCACTATATCAGTTTACCCAAGAGCTCTCCCGAGTTTAAAAAAAAATCAAACTCGTGGTAAGTACGTACAATGTACGTAGCCGGTACGTCGGAGCTCGGGGCGTCTCTTAGCGGCTCGTAACGCTAACGGTGGGTACTCGGGAAACGCGGTAAGCTCGTGGAGTTTTTTCAACAGTGTGAAAAATGTCCACGGGAGCCCCGAGTACCTACGAACGGCTATTACCGTAATTCTACGAGTTCGAATCAGGGGAAACTCGGGAGATCTCTTGAATTACCTTGTACAGTGGGACAGGCCCTTAACAGCACTTACAGACACGGGTTAGATCCCGACTACGGGTGCGTGTCTGTACATAGTTTGTACGTTCTCCCCGTGACCGCGCAGATTTTCTCCGAGAACTTCCGTTTCCTCCCGCACTCCAAAGACGTACAGGTTTGTGGGCTAATTGACTTGGTATAAATGTTAAATTGTCCCGTGTGTGTGCGTAGGATAGAGTTAATGTGCGGGGATCGCTGGTCGCTGGTCGGTGCAGACTCGGTGGGCCGTAGGGTCTGTTTCCACGCTGTATCTCTAAACTAAACTAAAGATGCTGTGAATGTCAGAAGAGGTTTTGCGCTGTTCTTGTTTTGTGTATATTGTTTTATTACCGATAAAAGTTTACTTTTGGAGATATGAAATAATGTGACCATTTAAAAAAAAATTGGGATTAAGATAAGGTGAGTGTAAATGGCTAGTTGATGGTTAACAAGAACTCAGTGGGTTAATGAGTCTGTTCCGGTGCTGCATGATAGGACAAACCCTGACAAGCACCTTTTGCGGTGCTAATCCCATCTCAAACAGCGAGACTAATGGTAAATTTCTTGGTGATTGCCATTGACTCTTTTCTCACCTCTGAATTTAATTGGACGTCTAATTTCAGCCTCTCGTTTCTTTTCCCATATGCACAATTTTTGGAAATATTTGATAACATTTAATAAATGTGATTAGCTTTGGCTATTGAAATAATGCTCGCATATCCAAATATCACTCTTGCCTGACTCTCTAGAGTCATAGCATCATAGAGTGATGCAGTGCGGAAACAGGCCCTTCGGCCCAACTTGCCCACACCGGCCAACATGTCCCAGCTACACCAGTCCCACCTGCCTGCGTTTGGCCCATATGCCCCCCAACCTAAGGACTCTACCTCCTTAATATTTTTGCAATGGTCCTTTTAAACGCGATATAACATTGCTCTGTTTTTTTCATGGGACAAAGTATTAAATCGGCTGACATTAATTATTAAAAAATAAAGCAAGACTCTTCACTATATGTGACAAATATCTGATGCATTTGCAATTGTATCAAAAATCCTAAAAAAAAAACATAATCTATTTTAGTAAAGGTCTGTCACTGTGTAGAATCCCCATCATATATAATTTGTGTTGGAATATAATAAAAATGCTGACATTTTCATTGCTGTGGGACTAACTGAATGAATCTGGAGGGGCTGCTATATATTTGGTAATAAAAAAGTTAGTAAATTAGTTATAATTATTGCAATATTTCAAACTGATGCAAAGACATTAGTTTGCAGGATACACATTAAGTCAATATATATTACAGTGATGGAAGCAGACTTGCTTTAGGTCAGTTAACGTCATTATCATGAAATACATGTACACCGCAGTTTAATGCGAAAATGCATGTGTTTTAATTGTGTTTCTAAATGATTATTTAAAAGAGCTATAACAAATTTGTCTGTTATGCTGAGAGTTATCTCTTTGGTCTTCTCAACATTTCAGCTGAGAATCATGTAATCATGCTTGCTTGTTTGGTGGGCGGAAAGTTAGCATTGATATCAACGGGATGCAGGTTCACCATATAACCATATAACCATATAACAATTACAGCACGGAAACAGGCCATCTCGACCCTTCTAGTCCGTGCCGAACACGTATTCTCCCCTAGTCCCATATACCTGCGCTCAGACCATAACCCTCCATTCCTTTCCCGTCCATATAACTATCCAATTTATTTTTAAATGATAAAAACGAACCTGCCTCCACCACCTTCACTGGAAGCTCATTCCACACAGCCACCACTCTCTGAGTAAAGAAGTTCCCCCTCATGTTCCCCCTAAACTTCTGTCCCTTAATTCTCAAGTCATGTCCCCTTGTTTGAATCTTCCCTACTCTCAGTGGGAAAAGCTTATCCCCGTCAACTCTGTCTATCCCTCTCATCATTTTAAAGACCTCTATCAAGTCCCCCCTTAACCTTCTGCGCTCCAAAGAATAAAGCCCTAACTTGTTCAACCTTTCTCTGTAACTTAGTTGCTGAAACCCAGGCAACTTCTCCCCTGACTCAGTCTGAAGAAGGGGCTTGACCCAAAACGTCACCCATTCCTTCTCTCCACAGATGCTGCCTGACCCGCTGAGCTACTCCAGCATCCTGCGTCCATCTTCGGTGTAAAGCAGAATCTGTACACACCCTGGGTCTTTTTCTGTGCATCACCTGTTCCCCTGTGATTAGGGTCCTCTCCCTACCCAACGGACTTGGTGATATCGTGAAAGATAAAGAGCAAGAGTAGTGAAAGGCCTGGATAGAGTGGGTGTGGAGAGGATGTGTCCACTCGTGGGAGAGTCCAAGACTAGAGGTCATCGCCTCAGAATTTGAAGGACGTTCCTTTGGGAAGGACATGAGGAGAAATTTCTTTCGTCAGAGGGCGGTGAATCTGTGGAATTCTTTGCCACAGAAGGCTGTGGAATCCAAGTCAGTGGATATATTTAAGGCAGAGATAGATAGATTCTTGATTACTACGGATGTCAGAGGTTATGGTGAGAAGGCAGGAGAATGGGGTTAGGAGGGAGAGATAGATCAGCCGTGATTGAATGGCGGAGTGGACTTGATGGGTCGAATGGCTTAATTCTACTGCTATTCCTTATGACCTTATGACCTCATGACCGAGGCACGAGGAACAGCAGGTGTTGGAATCTCGAGTAAAACACAAGGTGCTGGAGGAACTCACGGGACAGGCAGCACTTGTGGAAGGAATGCAAATGCGATGCTTTGGTCCAGAAGCCTCCTTCCATCTGAAAAAGGGTCGCGATTTAAAACGTCGCCGACCCATGCCTTCCACTAGATGCTGCCGGGGTGGGAGATTGCAACCTTCACGTGGTCCAGCCTGTTTCGACTAAAGGGCCTGTCCCACTTGGCCGTCATTTGCGCGTCCCGCAGATGGCGCGCGGAGATTTTGTACATCACAAAATCCTACGATGCCGTGCGCAGCCGCACATCACTGCCTATGTCATCATGCACCATGCGCGCGTAATGCGGACCATGCGCGCATCAGTGCGTGTCACACGTCGTGACGCGTAAATGATGTCGCGTAAATTACGGGCAAATGACGGCCAAGTGGGACAGGCCCTTAATGCAATCGACCCGACGTGCACCAACAAAAGATCAAATGGAACAAGTTGACCTACAACTTTAGGCTGTGCACGCCGTACGCAAGGAGAAGAAGACAGACGCTGCCCGACCCGTTGAGTTACTCTAGCACTTGGTGTTTTACCTAAAAAATGCAAATGGAACCCGGTTTGAAAGAAGCGACAAATGAACATAAATATTCTGTAGTTCTACTCTGCCGGAGGTAATTGTATCTTAAACCATATCCCTAATCTAAAGCAGTGGGAAAGATAATATGAGTGGATTCATTGTAGAATTGATATTTTTACCATTGCATTTCCCAAACAAAAGTACAGGAATAACTCAATGGGTCAGGCAGCATCTGTGAAGGGAAAGAACAGGAGATGTTTTGGGTCGGTACTCTTCTTCACACTGGTATTAGTAGCGGGGGGGGGGGAGAAAGCTGGAAATGTGATGGGGGTGGGGCAAGTGACAGGTGGATAGGGGGGAGGGGGTGAGGGTGGGGAGGGGAGGAGGCGGGGAGAGTGGGAGGGTGGGGAGGGGGAGAGGGTGGGGGGAGGGTGGGGAGGGGGGAGGGGGGGAGGGTGGGGAGGGGGGAGGGGGGGTGAGGGGGGGAGGGAGGAGAAGGAAAGAGGGATGTTAATTAAAATTGGAGAATTCAATATTCAAAACCATTGTGGCGTGCTTGAATCATCTTACCAAGTTCCACGTCCTGGTCATCTGTGTAGATGAGGATGATATTTGGTCTGATGTTCTTGCGATCTCGCTGAAAGCGACCTTTCAGTCGTGGAGAGAGCAGAGCCCGGCCCGGACTCAGAAAGACGGTGACTCCAAGCACGATCAATCCCAGCACAAGCCATGAATGTGACATTGTGTTTCCCTTCACTTCTCGTGACCTTCCAGCGAATCTTCCCTTTATCTACGCTCGCTCCTGCAATTTGAAAGGAAAGAATGATGTAGTATTTGTCAAGATGCACACAATATGTAACCTTTCTATTGAGATTCTGGACTGAGGAAACTGCCTCCATCTGCCACTTCCTCTCTTTAACATTTGACTTACAGATTAGTACAAAAATGTAGTATAATGTTGAGCCATTTCAAGATGAAAAAGACAATAGACAATAGGTGCAGGAGTAGGCCATTCGGCCCTTCGAGCCAGCACCGTCATTCACTGTGATCATGACTAATCATCCACAATCAGTACCCCGTTCCTGCCTTCTCCCCATATCCCCTGACTCCGCTATCTTTAAGAGCTCTATCTAACTCTCTCTTGAAAGCATCCAGAGAATTGGCCACCACTGTCTTCTGAGGCAGAGAATTCCACAGATTCACAACTCTCCTGGTGGAAAAGTTTCCATTCTAAATGGCCTACCCCTTATTCTTAAACTGCGGCCCCTGGTTCTGGGCTCCCCTAACATCGGGAACATGTTTCCTGCCTCTAGCGCAGGAGGTGTCAAACTCATTTTAGGTCATGGGCAAAATGCGACTTCATGCGCGCCGGATTGCGCCGTGCATGCGCGAACGCAGTCCGATCCGGCACCGCGGACAGCCGCAGCCCGCTCTGGCAACGGGGAAATCATCCCGCGGGCGAATCGGACACCTTCAGCGGCACAGTGGTAGAGTTGCTGCCTCACAGCGCCAGACACCCAGGTTCAATCCTGACTACGGGTGCTGTCTGTTCGGAGTTTGTACGTTCTCCCTGTGACTGCGTGGGTTTCCTCCGGGTGCTCCGGTTTCAACCCACTTTCTAAAAGACGTACGGGTTTGTACAGTACGTTGCCTATGTAAATTATCCCCTTGTGTGTGGGGAGCGGATGCAAAAGTGGGATAACATAAAACCAGTGTACAGAGATTGATGGTAGACGTGGACGCGGTAGGCCGAAGGGCCTGTTTCCCCGCGTATCTCTAAAACAAAACTCTAAAACTAGAGGCAAGTCCATTAGCTTTATGTCAATAAATCTACACGAATGTCCAGAGTTAGATTGTCATTCTAGCAAATGATTGTCAAGCCAGCTGTTTATTGTCACGCGTAACGAGGTGCAGTGAAAAGCTTTTGTCACGTGCTAACCAGTCAGCGGAAAGACAATACATGGTTACAATCGAGCCATCCACAATGTACAGATACTGGATAAAGGGAATAACGTTTAATGCAAGATAAAGTCCAGCAGAGTCCGATTGAAGATAGTCCGAGGGTCTCCAATGAGGTAGATGGTAGCTCAGGACTGTTCCCTAGTCGTTGGGAGGACGGTTCAGTTGCCTGATAGCAGCTGGGGAAAAAATGACCCTGAAACTGAAGGTGTGGGTTCAGTGTTAACAAAGTGACCTCATTTTCATTGGAGAAACCGAGTGCAGAGCAGGAATTGCTTCAATCGCCTACTAGACTCCATAACCAATCTGCTGTAGAATCAAAGATCTGCAGATGCTGGTTAATACATAATTGGATACAATGTGCTGGAGTAACTCAACAGGTCAGGCAGCATCAATGAAGAACATGGATAGGTGATGTTTCGAATCGGGACCCTTCTTCAGACTGATAAGCATCTAGAGTGAGAACACAGAAAATGCTTATCAGCCTGAAGAGGCATCCCTGCCTGAAAAGTCACCTGTCCATGTTCTCTACAGATACTGGCTGACCTGCTGAGTTACTCCAGCACTTTGTGTCCTAACCTGCTGTATGCATCATATGTATCATTCTGTATGTTTACAGAAAATGGAGCATTGTTAACACTAACCATCTGAAGGTCAACACATCGGAGAACTTCAGATTACATTTCTTCGCATTTCGTTTTGAAGTTTTTCAAAAACTTTTTCCATAACCGTGGTACCGCACTTTACAACAGCCCGTCAGCTTTTGAAATCGTTTTATGTCAGCAAAATAAAGGTGGAAGCTCTAGATAGACAGGCAATGCTGGAGTAACTCAGCGGGACAGGCAGCGTCTCTGGAGAGAAGGGATGGGTGACCTCTCGGGTCGAGACCCTTCTTCAGACTAGTAGAAACTCAGTGAGCACACAACCACATTCCCCATTGATGCTGCAGTGGGCTGTGCTGTTTCAGAACCACCCTCGTTACTCAGGCTGTGTGAAGCAATTTTCTCAAACACATCAATTATCAGCATCCAGCTGGGTGCTAAAACCCAGTGAACCTACATCGTTAAACACCCTCGTTGACATTTCTAATCGGTACCTGTTGTTGAGGGCAGACCTTGTCTTCCATTTGCTGAGCTGTCAGTCCAGCCTTGCTGTGTTTAGTCCCGAGACTGTTAGACAGGCAGTCCTGACCATTGCACAACTTGAAATCCTCTCCTTTAGCTCCTGAACCGTCAGCCTCACGAAGGGCAGGCTTTGCAATTTACCACCTTGTATCTTGCGGATAAACTGGAAGATTGATTTTACCGGTGTACATTCCACTGGGGCTTCACATGCCGAATGACAATAAAACATCCAGGCATCTATATTAGACTAGCTTTAATCCTCGGAGAGCAGCAAAATCATTGGAGCAGCTTTAACGTTAAAGCCGATCAGTGTTCTACTTCATTGGCTAAATGCTTTTTAACACTTTGCTTTCAAGCACCCTTCTTATTCTCTCTCCAATGCTAATGTTTTAATGTGTTCCTTTATTTAGTTCAGTTGGTGATAGGATTATTCAGTAGCCTGATAACAGCCGGGAAGAAACTGTCCCTCAATCTGAAGGTGATCCCTGCACTTTGTGTCTTTTTATGTAAACCAGCGCTATCAGTTCCTTTTGCCTACAATAAAACCCAACGTTGGCCTCCTTGTTTGCACTACAGTGCTGGGAACTATATTCTGCACTCTGTATCTTTACCTTTGTTCCTCCCATTGTACTTGAGGTTGGTTCAATTGTATTTAGTTTAGTTTCGATTAGAGATACAGAGGGGAAACAGGCCCTTCGGCCCACTGAGTCCGTACCGACCAGCGATCCCCGCATATTTAACATTACCCTACACACGCTGGGGACAATTTTACATTTACACCAAGCCGTTTACTCTACAAGCCTGTACGTCTTTGAAATGTGGGAGGAAACCGAAGATCTCAGAGAAAAATTACGCTCCATACAGACAGAGCCCGTGGTCAGGATCGAACATGGGTCTCTGGCGCTGTAAGGCAGTAGCTCTACCGCTGCACCACCGTGACAGTTACGTATAGTATTATCTGATTTGATTGAATAGCATGCAAATGAAAACTCATCCCTTTTCAATGTACCCCGGTAAAGAAGGTGTATGATGGCATGCTTGCCTTCATTAACGCGTTCAAATGCAAGAGTAAGGAAGCTTACCGATGCAGCTTGATAAGACTTTGGTTAGGCTGCATTTGCAGTATCGTGTTCAGTTCCAGTTGACCCATAGCAAGATGGATATGGAGGCTAAAGAGAGGGGGCAGAAAAGAATTCTCGCTGGATAGAGGCTATTAACCATCGGATTACGAGGGTGGCGTTTCAGAAGCTTTTGGATTAGTATATGGATATACAAGGAATGGAGGGATACGGACAATGTGCAGGCAGATGAGATTAGTTTAATGATATCGTGTTTGGCACGGCCATTACAGGCCGGAGAGCCTGTTCCTGTGCTGTACTGTGCTATATGTTCTACAGCATTCTACACCAATGACGAACTGGAGAAGGTGGTGCAAAGCTACCAAACCCCTACCTTTATACGTTTCTAGGGGCAGAAGTAGACCATTCGGCCTATCGAGTCTCCGCCATTCAATGGCTGATTTATCTTTCCCTCTCAATCCTGCTTTCTCCCCGTAACCCCTGACACCCTTACCTATCAATATCTGTCAGTCGGTGGAAGGACTTTGAGACCCTTCTTCAGTCTGAAGAAGGGTCTCGACCCGAAACGTCTCCCATTCCTTCCCTCCAGAGATGCTGCCTCACCCACTGCGTTACTCCAGTATTTTGTGTCTACCCAATACCTGTCAATTTAGAAACATAGAAAATAGGTGCAGGAGGAGGCCATTCGGCCCTTCGAGCCAGCACTGCCATTCATTGTGATCATGGCTGATCGTCCCCAATCAATAACCCGTGCCTGCCTTCTCCCCATATCCCTTGATTCCACTAGCCCCTAGAGCTCTATCTAACTCTCTCTTAAATCCATCCTGTGACTTGGCCTCCACAGCCATCTGTGAGGCAATGAATTCCACAGATTCGCCACCCTCTGACTACAAACCTCATCTGAAACAAGCACGACATGGTAAAAGGACACACAAAGTGCTGGAGTAACTCAGCGGGTCAGGCAGCATCTCCGGAGGACATGGATAGGTGACGTTTCAGGTCAGAACCCTTCTTCAGTCGACTTCTACTGAAGGTGGGTCGTGACCCGCAACATCACCTCTCCATATACTCCAGAGATGCTGCTGCCTGACCCGCTGAGTTTTCCAGCACTTTGTGCCCTTATGTGTTAAGGGCCTGTCCCACTTGCCGTTTTTTTTCGGCGACTGTCGGCATCATTGACTGACGTATCAGGTCACCGAAAAAGTTGCGGCCTGATGCGGTGTGATGACGTATTGACGCGCGGTGTTTTTTCAAGTGTCGCAACATTTTTTTTGTCCCCGCGGGATTTTATAACGTTCGAAATCTTTTGGTGACGCTGATATGACGTCGGCAGTCGCCGAAAAAATCGCCAAGTGGGACAGGCTCTTAAAGCAGCATCTGCAGTTCCTTGTTTCCTCAATATCTAATCTGGGTTCAGGCAATGCATGAAATATCTCTGCTGCTGCTGTTCTTTAGAAATGACCAAGTATCCTATCCCTTAATCTAAAAGCAAAATCAAAGGATTGCATTCGCAAGATCGCATACTATAGTTTGTTCCAGCCCAATCTGCTCTGTACTTCAGATTAATTAGATTATAGATTATATCCATAAAATCTGACAAATGTTGTTTTTTCCAACTGGTGGTGACAGTTCAATAACTGTTAAGCTAATTGTTTTATTAATTAATCCGTATATATCATTCGCTTTATGTCCAGCACGGTGGGGCAGAACTAGAGTTGCTGCCTTACAGCACCAGAAACCCCGGGTTGGATCCTGACTACGAGTGCTGTCTGTATAGAGTTTGTACGTTCTCCCTGTGACTGCGTGGGTTTTCGCCGGGTGCTCCGGTTTCCTCCCACACTCCAATGACGTACAGGGATTGTAGGTTAATTGGCTGTAAAAAACTTGTTGGGCAAAGTTTGTAAAAAATTGTCCCTAGTGTGTAGGAAGGACTGTGCTAGGGTCTGGGGTGATCATTGGTGGGTGCGGACTCGGTAGGCCGAAGGGCCTGTTTCCACGCTGAATCTGTAACGTCTAAAGTATAGACCAATGTGCTGAACCTGATTAAAAACAATTCCATAACCTGTGAAGCCTGTCACTTCTTAAGGGACATTTGCTTCTACTCGATCGATGCTTACATATTTAATCCATATTCGTCCTGCATCTTAGCTCATGGGCATCATATTAACCCAGTGCCATCGTGTCATACAGTGTGGAGACAGACCCTTCGGCCCAACTTGTCCAAATCGACCATTGTGCCCCCTCTACACTAGTCCCACCTGCCTGCGTTTGGCCCATATCCCTCTAAACCTGTCCTATCCATGTATCTGTCCAAATGTTTCTTAAACATTGCAATAGTACATGGCTCAACAGCTTATTCCATACACTCACCACCCTTTGTGTGAAAACGTTACCCCTCATGTTCCGACTAAATCTTTCCCCTCTCACCTTAAACCTATGTCCTCTGGTTCCCAATTCCCATACTCTGGGCAAGGGATTGTGTGCGTCTACCGGATCTATTCCTCTCATCATTTTGTTCACTTCTGCAAGATCACCCAGCATTCTCCTGCGCTCCAAGGAATAAAGACCCAGCCTGCTCAACCTCTCCCTACATCTCAGGCTGTCAAGCCCTGGCAATATCCTTGTAAATCTTCTCTGCACCCTTTCCAGTTTGACAACATCTTTCCTATAACATGGTGCCCAGAACTGAACGCAATACTCTAAATGTGGCCTCACCAATGTCTAGGACCAGAAGCCATGGCTTCAGAATAAAAGGACGTCCTTTTAAGAAAGGAGATGAGGGGAATTTCTTTAGTCAGAGGGTGATGAATCTGTGGAATTCATTGCCACGGACGGCTGTGGAGGCCAAGTCAATGGATATTTTTAAGGCGGAGATTGACAAGATTCTTGATTAGTAAGGGGGATCATGGGATATGGGTCGAAGGCAGGTGAATTGGATTGAGAGGGGAAAGATAGATCAGCCACGATTGAATGGAGGAGTAGACTTGATGGGCCGAATGGCCTTATTCAGCTCCTGGAACCGATGAACTTATATAACTGCAACATGACCTCCCAACTTCTATACTCAAGTGACCTCTTTAATTTTCTTTCTACTTGCAGGTTTAACAGCATGGTGATGATGTTACCTGCCCCTAACTCAGAGACCTGTGTTAATGATTCAGTTCAAGAGTTCAAACCCCGCCATGGCAACGAGGACATTTAAATTCTATCAATTAAATAAATCACATCCTGTGTAAACTAGGGAGCCTTGTCTTGGCGCACTTCCCCAGCTTGAATGTTATCACCTACTCCCACGTATTTTGATTGTTGGCCTCGGCAATGAAATGTGCCTAACACCTCACATCGAGCAGAGCTTTTGGAGATTCTCTGATCTAACAGAACATACTGTCCACAGCTTCAACCACCACATATTGGGATTGGCTGGCAGACACAACCTGGAGGTATTTTTTTCTTTTTCAGTGCTGTAAACTTCCCATCCCTTTCCCTCTTGTCTCAGTTTAACAGATGAAGAGTGATTTATTGCCAGATGTACCGAAATGGAACAATGACATTCTTACTTGCAGCAGCATAACTGGTCTGTAAACAGTAACTCACTGGATAACATAGTCAAATCTCTCATCAGGTACAGAAGTTTGAAAACACATAACTCCAGCATTTGTGTCTACCTTTGAAAACACACACCTCCAGATCCAGGGATAGTTCCTTCCCAGTAGTTATCAGGCAACTGATCCGCCCTCTCAGGTTCCTGAGAGCGGTCCTGACCTCCCATCTACCTTTGGAGAGAAGGAATGGGTGACGTTTCGGGTCGAGACCCTTCTTCAGACTGATGTCAGGGAGGGGGCGGGACAAAGATAGAATGTTGGCGGAGACAGTAAGATTGGTGGGAGAACTGGGAAGGGGAAGGGGATGGAGAGAGAGAGGGAAAGCAAGGCTAGCTGAAGTTAGAGAAGTCCAATGTTCATAACACGGGTGCAAACTACCTTATTGGAGACCTTCGGACTATCAGTAATGGGATTTTACTGGATTTTATCTTGCACTAAACATTCTCCCCTTTATCTGAATGTAATCAAGTCTTTTCGCTGACTGGCTTGATAGCACGCAACAAAAAGCTTTTCACTGTACCTCGATATATATAAAAATAATAAACTAAACTAAAAATCAAACAAAATAAGTTAAATAAATTTAAAAAAACAACGTTAAACAAAACCAAAGCCCAAAGTTTCCTAGTACAACCAAAACAGTTTGTAGTTTAGTTGGCGTTTGTCGTGTTCAAGAACCTGATGGGTGTTGGGAAGAAGATGTTCCCTGAACTTGGAGGTCATGGTTTTCCGACTCCTGTACCTTCTTCCCAATGGGTCGATTCTTGATTAGTACGGGTGTCAGAAGGTCATGGGAGAAGGCAGGAAAATGGGGTTGAGAGGGAGAGATCGATCAGCCATGATTGAATGGTGGAATAGACTCGATGGGCCGAATGGCCTAATTCTACTCCTATCACTTTATGACCTTATGATTCAGCCCATTCTGGAAATTAACCAAGGGGTCGTCGGGTAAAGCTTTTATCCCTGAGCAATTGATGTGAATAAGCACCAAATGATGGTATTCCCTGAACAACTTCTCGGCTATGAAGTGTTTGATGATACTGGACTTAGCCTTTGAAGTGGGGGCCACAAATTAGTGCTATTTATGCTCCTGATGTGGCCCGTCTTCTAGGGTGACTGGACAGGTTGGGTGTGTGGGCAGATGCATGGCAGATACAGTTTAGTGTAGATGAATGTGAGGTTATCCACTTTGGTAGCAAAAACAGGAAGGCGGATTACTATCTAAATGGTGTCAAGTTTGGGAAAAGGGTAAGTACAACGGATCTGGGGGTCCTTGTTCATCAGTCAATGAAAGTAAGCATGCAGGTACAGCAGGCAGTGAAGAAAGCGAATGGCATGTTGGCCTTTATAACAAGAGGAGTTGAGTATGGGAGCAAAGAAGTCCTTCTGCAGTTGTATAGGGCCCTAGTGAGACCACACCTGGAGTATTGTGCGCAGTTTTGGTCCCCTAGTTTGAGGAAGGACATTCTTGCTAGTGAGGGAGTGCAGTGTAGGTTTACAAGGTTAATTCCCGGGATGGCGGGACATTCATATGCTGAGAGAATGGAGTGGCTGGGCTTGTACACTCTGGAGTTTAGAAGGATGAGAGGGGATCTTATTGAAACATATAAGATTATTAAGGGTTTGGACACGCTAGAGGCAGAAAACATGTTGCCGATGTTGGGGGAGTCCAGAACCAGGGGCCACAGTTTATGAATAAGGGGTAAGACATTTAGACTGGAGAAGAGGAAACACTTTTCACACAGAGAGTTGTGAGTCTATGGAATTCTCTGCCTCAGAAGCCGGTTCTCTGGATACTTTCAAGAGAGAGCTAGATAGGGCTCTTAAAGATAGCGGAGTCAGGGGATATGAGGAGAAGGCAGGAACGGGGTACTGATTGGGATGACCAGCCATGATCACATTGAATACTGGTGCTGGCACGAAGGGCCGAATGGCCTACTCCTGCACCTATTGTCTATTGTCTATTGTAAACTACATCGAGCACATCCCATGGTGTGGTAGGTGCCTCTGCAGCTCACGTGTCGTCATTCCAGTCCCACCCCTTCAGAGCCACAAGTAAAATATTGAGCCTTGTTAAAACTGGACAGTCAGAACCTATTTCCCCAGGATAGAAAAAAAATCACACCTCTCATGTGAGAGGGGCAAAGTTTAAAGGAGATGTGTGGGGGAAGCTTTTTTCTTTACACAGGAGGTAGTGAGTTCCTGAACTGGTTTGCCAGGGGTGGTGGCGGAGGCAGATACGATAGGGGCGTTTAAGAGACTTTGAGATATGCAGGGAACGGAAGGATGTAGATTGCGTGCGTGCGGATGAGAATCAGACTTGGCATCATGTTTGGCACAGGCATTGTGGGTGAGCCGTGCACCGCAGATGGTCCCGGTGAGCCGCGGCCACAACCTGGCCTGGCCTGGCTCACCCGCCGCAGAACCGGGAGAGGGAAGCCGCCGAGCCCGGCCCCTACTTGACCCGGAACACCGGGAACCGGAGAGGAGGTGGCGGGAGTGGGCGACGGTCACTGGACAAAGGGCCGGAAAGAAAGAACTCTCCCCTGACTCTCGGTCTGGAGAAGGGTCTCGACCCCAAACGTCACCCATTTCGTCTCTCCAGGAAACTGCCAAGTCCCGCTGAGTTTGCCGGTCGGTGCGGACTCGGTGGGCCGAAGGGCCTGTTTCCACGCTGTATCTCTAAACTAAACGGGGCTAAACCTGCTGAGTTACTCCAGCTTTTTGTGTGCAACATCGGGGTAAACCAGCATCTGCAGTTACTTCCAACACAAAGAGCTGTCTCCGGGGTTACGTCTGTGGTGTTAGAGAGGGACTTCGCGCTGTCCACGAGGGATTTCCGGGACCACTGGGCATACATATGATCTTCTTGTCATGTGTATACATGTCATACATATATACTTCTTGTACTTATGTATGACAATAATCTCACTGATCTGTAGGCAGATTGGAAGCTCGTGGAAGGCTGTGGAGGCCAAGTCAGTGGATATTTTTAAGGCGGAGATTGATAGATTCTTGACTAGTGTGGGTGTCAGGGGTTGTGGGGAGAAAGCAGGAGAATGGGGTTGAGAGGGAAAGATAGATCAGCCATGATTGAATGGCGGAGTAGACTTGTGGGTTGAATGGCCTAATTCTGCTCCTAAAACTCAAGAGGTCAGGGTAGACTGGAACCAAACTGTCAAATTGCCGCAGACGGATCAGTAACTAAATGTATTCCACTCTGGGTCAAGGGCCTGTCCCACTTGGGCGTCATTTGCGCGTCACGCAGATGGCGCACAAAGATTTTGCGCATCCCAAAATCCTGGGGCGCCGCGCGCGACCGCGCATCACTCCCTACGTCACCACAAACCATGCGCGCGCGTCGTGCGTCGTGACGCGTGAATGATGCCGCGTAAATGACGCGCAAATGACGCCCAAGTGGGACAGGCCCTTCAGTCCATTGGAAGAATCTCATTAAACCAGTGAAGCACGGCTTCATTAGATACATCGAACTTTGCATAAAAAACGAGTCGATCCGACCTGCTCCGTTAGTTATTGATTACTGCATTACCTAAAAGGAAACATTTAGCCAAGTGCTAAAAAACAGACTTTAGCTGATTTCCAAGTAATTGGCTGCAAACATAATAAATGGAAAGCAGTGGGAACCAGCTGCAAATGCTTAGAAACCAATGGGGATTTAATGAACTGTGGGTGTTCCAGTGGATTAATGGAGGGAAAAACAATGTGGTGATTGTTAAAGCTACTGCAATTATACCACAGCTTGGCTCTTCAGGATATTGTCCTATTAAAATTTTTTTTTAACAACTGGTTAAAATGGATTATTTTAGTAGCAAAATGACAAACATTATTAAAAAAATTAGACAACGTGCTGGAGTAACTCAACGGGTCAGGCAGCATCTCTGGAGGACATGGGAGGTGACGTTTGGGTTGGGACCCTTTCTTCAGACTTCAGATTTCTTGAAGAACCCAAAATGTCACCTGTTCCTTTTCTCCAGAGATACTGCCTGACTCGCTGAGTTTCTCCAGCATTTTGTGTCTATCTTAGGTTTAGTGGAATATGGGCCAAACGCGGGAGGTGGAAACTGGAGCAGGTGGGGCGTGTTGGTCGGCGGGGCAAGTTGGGGCCGAAGGGGCCCTGTTCCACGCTGTATGACTCTACGACTCTTGAACAAAGCTTTTTGTTGACTAAAGCGCGTAGAAGCGAATGCCAACGCTGGCACCCCAGGCGAATGGAAAACGAAATGCCAAGCTTATGATGCCACAGCACAGCATGCAAGCTTACAGCGGAGGCAGTACTATCATCACTACGTGCTGTAAACTAAATGTCAGCTCGATGTAGGTGCACTACAGAATGCACATTAAAGTGAGTAATGCTGTAAGCAGACCTGAGTGGACATATTATTAACAGATCAAATCAAAGACCTGGTATCCTTACATATTGAGTTGTGAATGGCAGTGAAATTTAAACACCTCATAGAAGGAGGTGGAGGAGGAGGAGAACGAGACTCTATGGACATCTCTACTCTTGGTGGAGGCCAGCATATCAGAGAGAGCTCATTGGACACCTATGCTCAGTCCGCCTTGGCCTACATGATCTCCCTGTCGCTAAACGCTTTAACTCCCCCTTCCCATTCCCACACTGACCTTTCTGTCCTGGGCCTCCTCCACTGTCAAGGTGAGACCCAGTGTAAATTGGAGGAACACCACCTCATATTTCGCCTGGGCAGTTTGCAACTCAGTGGTATGAACACCGATTTCTCTAATTTCAAGTGCTACGAATTCCTACTCTCTCTGCCCCTCCCCCACCCTAGTCGTCCTGCTAGTTCCACTGTTCACATCCATACATCCCTTTGCCATCACCTCTTCCACAGCCAACAACGGACCATTGTGGGGCTCTATCTTTCCCTTGGTCATCGGTGCCGGCTCTGGTTTTGTTCTGAACCTCTAAATTCCCTCCCCCGACCCTCCGTCTGAAGAAGGGTTTCGACCCAAACTGTCACCCATTCTTTCTCCAGAGATGCTGCCCTGACCCGCTGAGTTATTCCAGCAGTTTGTGTCCATTATCAAAGAGGAAAGTTACACCCACAGAGGTGACAACCATTGTTGACAGAATTACCGGACAGGTGGCTCGTTTCAGGCTCCTGCTCAGGACGGCAGCATCAATGTTGAGCTAATTCCACTCAAGCTGTGCACTACTGGGAAACCGCAGAGAGCACCGGATACAGCAAAGACTAAAGACTAACAAAATCCTCGCTGTGTAGCTGAAGACTATGTGTTCTGAGCTAATGGCATCTCTGTCAGGCTGCTCTGTAGTGACATTGGAACAAAACAAGGGCGGCACGGTGGCGCATTGATAGCGTCACTGGTTTACATCGCCAGAGACCCAGGTTCGATCCCGACTACCGGTGCTGTCTGCACGGAGTTTGTACGTTCTCCTCATGACCTGTGTGGGTTTTCTCCGAGGTCTCTGGTTTCCTCCCACACTCCAAAGGCGTACAGGTCTGTAGGCTCATTGGCTCCGGTAAAATTGTAAATGGTCCTAGTGTGTGTAGGGTTGTGTTAGTGAGCGAGGGTCGCTGATCGGCGGACTCGAAGGGCCTGTTTCCGTGCTGTATCTCTAAGCTAAACTAAACCAAACTAAACAAGGGGCGGTCACGGTGGCGCAGGGGTAGAGTTGTTGCCTTACAGCGAATGCAGGTTCGATCCCGACCCGCTCTGAATCTCTAAACTAAACTGAACTAAACAAAGAGACCGAGGTGCCTTCGCAGTGCAACACCAGCTAACCATTTAAAAAATGCTTAGCCTTTCTGTTCCGTCCACCATTTTACAAAGGTGTTAATTTATCCGCTTTATATTTTTTACACAATATATTCCATCTGCAATCTCCGCAAATTCTCTTCCACATTTCCTCCCACTCATAATCCCACTTAGCATTCTATCCTCAGTAAACCTGCCAGTGACATTTAGTCCCAGTGTGTGATCTATATTTTTTTGTGAAAAGCTCATTGCTGTACGCGCTAGTTAGCTTGGCAACCGGAGAGAGGGCTATTCACTCCCCATTCCCTTCCGCCTACACTTAACACCTCCAAGACTCCCCCTCCCTCTCCACCCACATTCCTTCCACCAGTTACACAATTCGCAACTTCCCTCCCCTTGAGTGTCACAATTCAAATGTCTTCACCTTTCTGGGCTCACGACCCGCTTTTCATTTCTTCAGCCAGAGGGCGGTGAATCTGTGGAATTCTTTGCCACGAAGCTGTGGAGGCCAAGTCAGTGGATATTTTTAAGGCAGAGGATAGATAGATTCTTGATTAGTACGGGTGTCAGAGGTTATGGGGAGAAGGCAGGGGAATGGGGTTAGGAGGGAGAGATAGATCAGCCATGATTGAATGGCGGTGCAAACTTGATGGGCCGAATGGCCTAATTCTACTCTTTTTCCCTTATGACCTTACTCTTATTCCTTATGATAAGGAGTAAGCCATTTAGAACGGAGACGAGGAAACACTTTTTCTCACAGAGAGTGGTGAGTCTGTGGAATTCTCTGCCTCGTGGAGGGCGGTGGAGGCAGGTTCTCTGGATGCTTTCAAGAGAGAGCTAGATAGGGCTCTTAAAATTAGCGGAGTCAGGGGATATGGTGAGAACGCAGGAACGGGGTACTGATTGGGGATGATCCGCCCATGATCACATTGAATGGCGGTGCTGGCTCGAAGGGCCAAATGGCCTACTCCTGCACCTATTGTCTATTGTCTATTGACCTTGTGAACGTCATCTCTGACCCTTCTCCAACAATCAGGCTATCAAACAATCCCCGCACCTGTGTTCCGCTACGACCGGCCAAGCTTCGTCGTGCCTCTCCTCTACTCCAGCTTTCCTTCCCAAGTAAGTTTCCATCTTCTTTCAATCCAAAATCAGTGACTTTCTTCAGGGAACAGCTGAATGATCAGCTACTGCCTGACCCTAAAGAATGTGGCCACAAGTCTATATTTAGATTTACAGTCTCATATTCATCCCTATCTATTGATAAGAGTCTGAAGAAGGGTCTCGACCTGAAACGTCACCCATTCCTTCTCTCAGAGAAGCTGCCTGTCCGCTGAGTTACCCAGCATTTTGTGTCTGTCCTATCAATTGATTCTCGATTACAATTTAACAATGCAAGAACTATATATATTACCTACTTGGAGTCCGTGTTTCAGTCCATTTTAGTTTAGTTTAGTTTATGTTAAGTTCAGAGGTAAAGCGTGGAAACAGGCCCTTCAGCCCACTGAGTCCACGCTGACCAGACATCACCCCGTACACTAACACTATCACAAAATTTACAATTATACCAAGCCAATTAACCTACAAAACCTGCATGTCTTTGGAGTGTCGGAGGAAACCGGAGCACCCGGAGAAAACCCACGCAGGTCACAGGGAGAACGTACAAACTCCGTACAGACAGCACCCGTAGTCAGGATCGAACCCGGGACTTTGGCGGCTGTAAGGAAGCAACTCTACCGCTGCGCCACCGTGCCGCCCAATATACTTCAGAAATAAATTTGAGCTACCCTTCAGTCCAAAACATTCATGCTAACCAAGATGCTAAACTGCACTAACCTGGTTTGCCTATGTTTAGCCCATATTGCTCTAATCCTTTCACACCTGTAGTAAGGTCCTGACCAGAAAGGTCATCTATCCATTCCCTCCCTAGATGCTGTTTGACCTGCTGAGTTCCTCCAGCACTTTGGGTTTATTTTCACAAGAGATTCTTCTTTCGTAAGGTTGTCAAGGGTTGTGGGGAAAAGGCAGAAGAATGGCATTGAGAGGGAAAGATAGATCAGCCATGATTGAATGGCGGAGTAGACTCGTTGGGCCGAATGGCTTAATTCTGCTCCTATAACGTATGAACCTATTGACTTAGGAATGATCAGCAAAGATGCAGGGGCTATGGTACAAAGGTTCAACAGTGAAGAGTTAGCACTGTCCGAAGAACAGAATGGCTTTTCCTCAGCAGTTTATGTTTCTATGTTCTCTGTTTCTATGTTTAATTTGTCTGAAGCTAAAATTGAGGCCAGCCATTTAAGCGGCTTGGAATCAGAAAGAAACATTATCTTTATCGATTGAGATGTCTCTAAGTTTGAAGCACCGGCCAGAACTGAGATCAGTGAGAGCCTCGTGCCTTTCCTTCAACTGAAGTCTCATCTCACTGGTGTCGACTTCCTGCAAACCTGTTCGAAGGACTTGCAAATGACTATTCAGCATCATACCAAAATAATAGGGATTCGGGATGTTTTGGTTCAATAGAAAAAGATTACATGAAAGTATCACCATTTTAAATATTTGCTTTGAGTTTGGAAGTTTAATATCGAGTGATCGATTCATACAACATGGAAGCAGGCCCTTTGGCCCAACTCCTCCATGCTGTCCAAAATGCCCCATCTACGCTAGTCCCTTTTCATAATCATAACCATCATAATAATCATAATCATACTTTATTAGCCGAGTATGTTTTACAACATACGAGGAATTTGATTTGACAATGGACAATGGACAACAGGTGCGGGAGTAGGCCATTCGGCCCTTTGAGCCAGCACCGCCATTCGCTGTGATCATGGCTGATCATCCACAATCAGTACCCCGTTCCTGCCTTCTCCCCATATCACTTGACTCCGCTAACTTTAAGAGCTCCCTCTAACTCTCTCTTGAAAACATCCAGAGAAGTGGCCTCCACTGCCTTCTGAGGCAGAGAAGTCCACAGATTCACAACTCTCTGGGTAAAAATGTTTTTCCTCATCTCCGTTCTAAATGGCCAACCCCTTATTCTTAATATTTGCTTGCACCCGGTCCACATCCCTCCAAACCTTTCCAAACCAAGTACCCATCAATGTGTCTTTTAATTGCTGTGGTAGTACTTGCCTCAACTACCTCCTCTGGCAGCTCGTTCCATGTCCCTACCACCTTCTGGGCAAAAAGGTTGCCGCTAGGATTCCTATTGAATCTTGCCCCTCTCACCATAACCCCGTGTCCTCTAGTCCTTGATTCCCTTATCCTGGGTAAAACCCTATCTATTCCTCTCATGATCTTACACACCTCTATAAGATCACCCCTCAGCCTCCAAAGAATAAAGTGCTAACCTGCCCAACCCGATGTTGGGGGAGTCCAGAACCAGGGGCCACAGTTTAAGAATAAGGGGTAAGCCATTTAGAACGGAGACGAGGAAACACTTTTTCCTCACAGAGAGTTGTGAGTCTGTGGAATTCTCTGCCTCAGAGGGCGGTGGAGGCAGGTTCTCTGGATGCTTTCAAGAGAGAGCTAGATAGGGCTCTAAAAGATAGCGGAGTCTGGGGATATGGGGAGAAGGCAGGAGCGGGGTACTGATTGGGGATGATCAGCCATGATCACATTGAATGGCTCGAAGGGCCGAATGGCCTACTCCTGCACCTATTGTCTATTGTCTATTGTCTAACCTTTCCCTGTAGCTCAAGCACTGGAGTCCCGGCAATATCTTCATAAATCTTCTCTGCACTCTTTGCAGTTTAATATTTCCAGTCTAGTATTTTGACTCCACATCAAAATGGTAAGTGCTCTATTTTTCCCATTCTCTTTCGTATTCGGGTTCCGTTTCAGTAGCTACGTCCCAGTAAATTCAGATAGTAACGTGATTTATGGACAGAATAAATATTTGTACTCAGCATTGCTGGAAGCAATAAAAATCCATCTTGTCAGTTGAAAATGTCACCAAGTACCAGTCCATCCTCTCAGCTAAACGCTGCTGTGAAATTGTCTGTGTTTCAAAATTCTTTATTTGTATACTAAGCCAATTAGGTTGTATTCTAAGAGCACCAAAACAGGTAAACTAAAACATTGAAGTACTTTATCATTGTCAGCTGAGAGTTTCAGTCTATAAAACAGGATCCATTGATTTCAAAGTCTTTATCGTCCTTTGCGGAACTCTCCCAGTGTCCCTTTGCTTATTTGTGTACAGCTCTTAGTAATATCACTAAAGATCTTCACACTGATAAAACTAAATTATTTTTAAATCCCTGGCATAAATTTGAATTGTGGGTCATATGAGCCGAGTGATAGATAACAAATCATTAATTGTTTTCTACCATGTTGAAAGACTGGATAGACTCGGCTTGTACTCGCTAGAATTTAGAAGATTGAGGGGGGATCTTATAGAAACTTACAAAATTCTTAAGGGGGTGGACAGGCTAGATGCAGGAAGATTGTTCCCGATGTTGGGGAAGTCTAGAACAAGGGGTCACAGTTTAAGGATAAGGGGGAAATCTTTTAGGACCGAGATGAGAAAAACATTTTTCACACAGAGAGTGGTGAATCTCTGGAATAATCTGCCACAGAAGGTAGTTGAGGCCAGTTCATTGGCTATATTTAAGAGGGAGTTAGATGTGGCCCTTGTGGCTAAAGGGATCAGGGGGTATGGAGAGAAGGCAGGTACAGTATACTGAGTTAGATGATCAGCCATGATCATATTGAATGGCGGTGCAGGCTCGAAGGGCCGAATGGCCTACTCCTGCACCTATTTTCTATGTTTCTATGTAGAAACAAGGAACTGCAGATACTGGTTTATACGAAAGATAGACACAAAGTGCTGGAGTAACTCAACGGGTTTAGTTTAGTTTCGCTTAGAGATACAGGGCGGAAACAGGCCCTTCGGCCCACCGAGTCTGCGATGGCCAGCGATCCCCGCACGCTAACTCTATCCTACACACACGAGGGACAATTTACATTTTCATACCCAGCCAATTAACCTACAAGTGTGCAAGTTTATGGAGTGTGGGAGGAAAGCGAAGATCTCGGAGAAAACCGATGCAGTCACGGGGAGAAGGTACAAACTCCGCACAGACAGCACCCGTAGTCAGGATCGAACCTGGGTCTCTGGCGCTGTAAGGCAGCAACTCTACCGCTGCGCCACCGTGCCACCCGGGTCAGACAGCATTTCTGGAGAAAGAGAATTGGTGATGCTTTGGGTTCTTCTAACATATCTGGAATTTGACAATCGACCATCATTCATTTTAGTTTAGTTTAGAGATAAAACTTTTGGCCAACACCGAGTCCACGTCGACTACCGATCACCCGTTCTCACGAGCTCCACACTTACACACTAAGGAGCAATTTACAGACCCTAATTAACCTACAAAACCCGCACGTCTTTGGGATGAGGGAGGATCTGGAGCACCCGGAGGAAACCCATGTGGGCGCAGAACGAACATGCATACTCCACACAGACAGCACCCGAGGTCAGGATCGAACCAGGGCCTCTGGCACTAACTGGGCCACTGTGCTGCCTCTGACAAGCCATATTTCTTTATTCTTCACTGAGCTATTTTCTTTTTACACACTGGAAGTAGATTCAGATTAAGATTCGTTTATTATAATGATACACCAGGGAGCAATGATATTCCTCGCTCACATGAAGCTCACAGCATTAACAGTGCACATCCGGTAATGAAAAATATAACAATAAATACTACAGTGCCAAACAGCAGAATGGTACAAAGATTGCAATGCAATCTGAAGTGGTCCAAAAATAGATAAAAGTACAATAGCTATGGTGCAGCGGTAGAGTTGCTGCCTTACAGCGCCAGTGACCCGGGTTCAATCCTGACTGCGGGTACTGTCTGTACGTTCTCCCCGTGACCGCGTGGGTTTGCTCTGAGTGCTCCCCCCACACTCCAAAGACGTACAGATTTGTATGTTAAACGGCTTCTGTTAATTGTTACTTGTCCCTAGAGTGTAGGATAGTGCTAGTATACGGGGTGATCGCTGGAGTGCACGGACTCAGTGGGGTGAAGGGCCTGTTTCCACGCTGTATTTCCAAAGTCTAAAGTCTAAACAATGAGGCAGAATTATGAGTAAGATTCCACGGCAGCACTCAGTAAAGCGGGTGTGAAATAGGTGATTGGTTCAGGAGATAGACACAAAAAGCTGGTGTGACTCAGCGGGACAGGCAGCGTCTCTGGAGAGAAGGAACGGGTGACGTTCTGGGTTGAGACTCTACTTCAGGACCCTGGTAACAGTGAGGAAGATGCTTTTCTTAAGTTTAGAAGTCTGAGCTTTTGAGCTCCCGTATCTTCTCCCAGGAGGTAGAAGAGAGAAAAGGGAATGGCCAGAGCGGCCTCCCTAACGATACCTCCAGCCTTCCTGAGACAACGCACAGTGAAGATGGACTCTGGATGAAAGGATATGATGAGTCAGTGATAGAGCTTGCTGTGGTCTCTGCATGGTCAGGTGGTCAACGGCAGAGCAGTGGTCATATCACGCTGAGATGCATCCTTAGTTTTGGTTTTAGTTTTTATTTTTATTTTTAAGAGAAACAGCGCGGAAACAGGCCCTTCGGCCCACCGGGTCCGTGCCGACCATCGATCCCCGCACATTAACACCATCCTACACCCACTCGGGACAGTTTTTACATTTACAGCAAGCCAATTAATCTACAAACCTGTACGTCTTTGGAGTGTGGGAGGAAACCGAAGATCTCGGAGAAAACCCACGCAGATCACGGGGAGAAGGTACAAACTCCGTACAGACAGCACCCGTGGTCGGGATCGAACCCGGGTCTACGGCGCTGCTTTCGCTGTAAGGTAGCAACTCTACCGCTGCACCACCGTGATCGCCCTGTCCGAACACTTTCTGCTGCACGTCTGCAGAGGTTGCGGGCGGCACGGTGGCGCAGCGGTAGAGTCGTTGCCTCACAGCGCCAGAAACCCGGTTTCGACCCAGGCCCTTTGGCCCACCGAATCCACGCTGACCACCGATCACCCTGTACACTAACACTATCCTACACATTAGGGACAATTTCACCGAGGCGAATTAACCTACAAACCTGTACGTGTGGGAGGAAACCGGAGCAGCTGGAGAAATCCCCCGGCGTGGTCACAGGGAGAACGCACAAACTCCGTACAGACAGCACCCGTAGTCGGGATCAAACCCGGGTCTCTGGCGCTGTGAGGCAGCAACCCTACTGCAGCACTAGCCCTGAATGTTGTACTGACCAACCTCAAGAAACCTTGCTATTTTGAAGGTTCCCAACATCAATTGAAGATTTATTTTTGTTTGACTTGGATGTGCAAAAAAAGAAAATGCAGAGATACGGAGGTAATGGGCAAGGCAAGCATTGTTCTCCAAGCCAATTCTGGAGCCCGCTTTCCACGTCTGCACAGGCAGAGGCCAGGAAACATATTCCAACTTGCTGCTTCTGTAACGAGACGTAGAGACACAGCTCGATCTCTACCAGAGAGCAGGAAACAGAAGGCAGTGAGCAGTTAATCTCTCAGCATGAGGGCTATCACAACCAACACGTCAGAATGGCCCATCTGCTGGGTGGGGAATGACGAGAATGAAGCACCTTTCCCTGTAAAAATACTGATTCGCAATTTAACGATCTGAAATCTTTGCGCCAACAAGAATAGGCTTGTAGAAAGTGTGGTTAAACCACTCGGGGTGACATGCCCTGTTTTTTACGATGCCGTTTTGGCCGGCGATGTTGGAGTGTACAATACAAGTGACAAATTTCATAAGCGTTTAATTTGTTGCAGGCGGGGTTTGTTTTTATGAATCTTAGGAAAATGGCCAAAAAAAATGTTCTTTGTAGATGCACAAATCACATAGCCTGAGGAAAGGTGGTGGAATGCTGTCGAATTTTGAAAGCTGATGGCTCTGGAAGGTTTGGCACATTGACTGTGCTCAATTAAAAGGTAGATAAAAAAGCTGGAGCATTTGAGCGGGGTGAGGCAGCATCTATGGAGCGAAGGAATAGGCGGCGTTTCGGGTCGAGGCCCTTCTTCAGACTGATGCCACCGGGAGATCAGGTTGGTTATTGCGAACTGAGAGGAGGTGTTGTGATGATGTAGGTTTTGTTATGGGCCTGTCCCACTTTGGCGTTTTTTTAGGCAACTACAGGCGACTAGTTTGCCGCCACATGTTTGCCGGTGGGCGCCGGGAGTCGTCTCCTCAGTCGCGCAAAAAGTCGCAGCCTCTTTCTGGTCGCCGCTAAATTTTCAACATGTTGAAAAATTTTTGGTGACAGTGGGTTTGGCGCCAATGAGCGTAGCTTGACTTCTCCTGACGTAGGTATTGTCGTAGGTTGTCGCCAGGATGACGTAGGTTGTCCCCGTTTTTTCGGCGACCTACTACGACAGTCGCCGGCAGTTGCTAAAAAATCGCCAAGTGGGACAGGCCCATTAGTTTGAAGGTAAGGCATGGAAATGCACCAACACACTATGCCAGGACGACTGATTGGCACTTACCTATCCAACAAGGTGAATTTTTCAACTCCACAGATAAGATCTTATAGAGACATATAACATTCTTAAGGGATTGGACAGACTAGATGCAGGGAAAATGTTCTCCATGCTGGGGGAGTCCAGAACCTGGGGTCACAGTTTAAGAATAAGGGGTAAGGACATTTAGGACTGAGATGAGGAAAACTTTACGGCCAGGGAGTTGTGAATCTGTGGAATTCTCTGCCACAGAAGGCAGTGGAGGCCAATTCACTGGATGTTTTCAAGAGAGAGTTAAGGGTCTGTCCCACTTTCACGACTTAATTCAAAACCTCTGCCAAGTTTAAAGGACCTAAAAAAAAAAATCAAGATGGTGGTAATCTACGAACTCCCATGACCTTCCTCGAATATGTTCATGAACTCCTACGAGTATGTCTACAAGTATGTCTACGAGTATGTCTACGAGTATGTCTACGAATTCCCACGACTATTTCGATGCCCTCCTTACGAGTAAAAAGTTGCAATTTCTTTCATCCCCACCATTTTTTTACTCGTGGACATTTTTTATCGGGCTGGAAAAAACGTCCCGACTTACCTGATGCCACGAGTACCTACGGCTGGCATAACGGGCCGCTACAATATATCTATGGACTCCTACGACCTCCTACGGACTCGTTATGAACATTCTGCGAATTTGAATCAAGGGGAAAACTCGGGAGAATTTGTGAATTACCTGGTGAAAGTGGGACAGGCCCTTTAGATTTAGCTCTTAAGGCTAACGGAATCAAGGGATATGAGGGAAAAAGCAGGAACGGGGTACTGATTATGAATGATCAGCCATGATCATGTTGAATGGCGGTGCTGGCTTGAAGGGCCGAATGGCCTACTCCTGCACCTATTTTCTATGTTTCTAATAACTTAATGGTAATAGCCACAAGCAAAGAAATAACTACAGAAATAGTAGGAAAATAGATGAATTAGTTGAAAATTTTGGACATTCATTCCACTTTTATAAGATATAATGCCTTTACGTTTTCAAGATTTTCATATTGGGCAGCACGGTGGCGCAGCGGTAGAGTTGCTGCCTCACAGCGCCAGAGACCCAGGTTCGATCCTGTCTATGGGTGCTTGTCTGTATGGAGTTTGTACGTTCTCCCCGTGACCTGCGTGGGTTTTCATCGGGATCTCTGGTTTCCTCCCCACACTCCAAAGACGTACAGGTTTGTAGTTTAATTGGTTTGGTATAAATGTAAATTGGCTCTAGTCTGTACGACAGTGTTAGTGTTTGGGGAGATCGCTGGTTAACATGGATCTGATGGGCCGAACGGCTGTATCTCTAAAACTAAACTAAAAATATGTCCTATGAGCTAGTAGTGTCGAGTGAACTGAATTAAATGTACGCTTTGTGTCTCTGTACTTTTTCTCTATTTGTTCTTGGTTAGATGTTGTCCAATATCATTGAGCTAAACACAAAAGTGCCGGAGGAACTCAACGGGTCAGGTAGCATCTGATGACATTTCGAGTCGAGAGCCTTCTTCTCACAGATCAATGTTCAATCAGTCTGAACAAGGTCCCAAACTGAGACGTCGCCTGTCCATTCCCTTCCCAGGTGCTGCCTGACCCGCTGAGTTCCTCCAGCACTTTGTGTTCTGCACAAGGCTCCAGCATCTGCAGTTCCTTGTGTGCCTAATTTCATTGTGTTTCCAGTGTTTTCCTTTTAAAGTCTATGGGATAAGAAAGTCGATAAGAAAGTCTTTCTGGTGATGATCACCAAAGCTTACTCATTCTAAAGATAGACACAAAATGATGGAGTTACTCAGCGGGTCAGGCAGTATCTCTGGAGAAAATGGATAGGTGACGAAGGGTCCCGACCCAAAACGTCACCAATCCATGGTCTCCAGGGATGCTGCCTGACCCATTGAGTTCCTCCGATCCTCATCTTTGGACACCCTGTGCATAGGCGAGAGGGTAGGGCCGAGGATGTCCTGGTTGGGTTTGCTCCTGGGCCTGGCCAAGCTGGCCATCCGCGATTCACTGCTCCAGGGGGAAGAGGGATCTGCCCGAGCCGGCTGCCTGCCCCTTTTCCGGGGTTATGTCCGTGCCCGCGAAGTGTTAGAGAGGGACTACGCGCTGTCCATGGGCACCCTGGGGGATTTCCGGGACCATTGGGCACCGCGCGGTGTTGAATGCATTCTTGACAAGGATTGTAAGATAGTTGTATCGTAGTTTATCATTTGTGGTGTATTATGGTAGTGGGTTCTGATATGTTTTTTACTGTACTGTACATATTAATTTAATATTTGAATAATTAGTTTTGATTTTTTTTTTAAATTTAAAGCATTTAGTTCAGTTTATTTTAGGTTATTGTCACGTTTACCGAGACAAAGTGAAAAGCTTTTGTTGCTTGCACTACAGTCAGTGGAAAGACAATACAGTCTGAAGAAGGGTCTCGACCAGAAACATCACCCATTCCTTCAACCCAGAGATGCTGCCTGTCCCGCTGAGTTACTCCAGCTTTTTGTGTCTATCGTCGGTTTAAACCAGCATCTGCAGTTCATTCCTACACATGACCATACATGATCGTTTTGTGTCTATTTTAGGGATAAACCAGCATCTGCAGTTCATCTTTACTACATTTATTCATTCTAAAATAGCAAAATAAATATAGAAAAACCTGCCACTAAATGATTCTATTGTTGAAACTGTACTATTTTGCTGCTGTGGACAGAATTCTGAATACCAAATAATAACCGTATGGCAATGATATAAGAAAGAAATTGTATTTTTATATTTGTTGCTGAAATATCCTTTAATCATTCATCATTGTATTGTATTGTAATTAATTTATTAACCAAGTATGTAAAAACATACAAGGAATTTGATTTGCCATACAGTAGCAACAAGACACATGACTACATAAAAATTAACATAAACATCCACCACAGCGCACTGTGATGGAAGACAATAACGTATTATCTTTTTTCCCACTTTTCTTGGGGCGGTCCAACCATCCGCAGTCGGGGCGATGGAAGCTCCCGCAACCGGCGATCGAAGCTTCTGCGATCGGGGTGGTCGTAGCTCCCGTGGTTGGAGCTCCCGAAGTCGATCTCAAACCAAGGGACCGCGAATTCCATGATGTTAAGTCCGCAGGCTCCCGCGGTTGGAGCTCCCGATGTCGATCCCTGACAAAGGGACCGCCGGCTCCACGATGTTAAGTCCGCAGGCTCCCGCGGTTGGAGCTCCCGATGTCGATCCCTGACAAAGGGACCGCCGGCTCCACGATGTTAGGCCGCAGTGCGGACGGGGATACGATGCGGAGAAAGTAGCATCTCCGTCAAGGAAAGAGATAAAAGCTGTTTATGTAGTAAAACACACAAGATGTCTTTTCTCTCACCTGTCTTCTGATTTAATTTCACACTTAAGACGTCCTACTAATTATCTTGCAACACTCCATTAATCATAGTGTTTGAAGTGTAAATGTGTATGTGTGTGTTTACAAGATTGGCGAGTACAATTTTGTATGATTTAAGGTTGTTCAATGATCATCATTGCAGACCACAAGTAACTGTATAAAACATGAAGACAGAAATGTTTAAATATTAAAACATGCCGCTGGAAAGATGGAATGGGTTCAGCGGAGTATACATTTCATCTGCATCAGTGATTCATTCTGGGGACTTCAATATTTTAAAGGCAGTACTGGAACTGATTGTGAACACCTCTGCCAACATTTTAAAATTTAATAGCTTGGAAATTGCTATTGACTAATCTTAAAGGGATGCATGTTTAAACATCCCTGTGTCATTTCTC
>CM075982.1:66540524-66580524 GCA_038087875.1 Malacoraja senta
ATGGCTGGAATTTGCTACATTATTTAAAGTGCTATGTAATCCATACCCTGCACACATTCGAGTGAAGTTCCAACAGAAAGTGAGCAATTAATGCGGAAATTGGACCAACATCAAGTTCTGCGCTATGTGTAGGCTCGAGGAACTGCAGATGCTGGAATCTTTTGTGGAGCGCACAGTGCTGGAGTAACTCAGTGGGTCAGGCAGCATCTCTGGAGGACAGGGACCTTTCACTATTTGGTAAGTTTCAATGATGTCCCACCTCATCCTTCTAAACGGCAGGCCAAGAGCCATCAAGCGCGCATCATACACTAACCCAATCATCCCCGGGATCTTTTGAAAGACATTTGGACAGGTACATAGAATGGAAATGTTTAGAGGGATATGGGCCAAACGCGGGCAGATGCAACTAGCATGGATGGGGCAGTTTGATCGGCATGGGCAAGTCGCGGGCAATGGATAGGCCAGGTTTCCGGTCGGGACCCTTTTTCAGAGTGAAGAAGGGTCCCAATCTGAAACATCGTCTATCCATGTCCTCTTAGATGCCTTTTAGTTTGGTTTTAGTTTAGAGATACAGTGTGGAAACAGGGTTTTCGAGCCACCGAGTCCGTGACAACCAGCGATCACCCATACCCTAGATTCTCCTGAACTTCTACAGGTGCACAGTAGAGAGCATACTGACTGGTTGCATCGTGGCCTGGTTCGGCAACTTGAATGTCCAGGAGCGGAAAAGACTGCAAAGATTTGTGACCACTGCCCAGTCCATCACCGGCTTTGACCTCCCACCGTCGAAGGGATCTATCGTAGTTGCTGCCTCAAAAAGTCAGCCAACATCATCAAAGACCCACACCATCCTGGCCACACAATCATTTCACCGTTGCCATTGGGAAGAAGGTACAGGAGCCTGAAAACTGTAATATCCAGGTTCAGGAACAGCTTCTTCCTTACAGCCATCAGGCTATTAAACATGACACCAAATAAGCTCTGAACTATAACAGACTATAATTATTATTGCACTATATTTGTTATTTATTGAGATTGAGTATGTGTGCATGTGTATACACACACAAAACTATTTTTTTTCTTGCCCGTTATGTACTATGTTTGCATATTCTGTTGTGCTGCAGCAGGCAAGAATTTCATTGTCCTATCTGGGACACATGACAATAAAACACTCTTGATTCTTGACAAAAGGGACAATTTGTAGAAGCCAATTAACGTACAAACCTGCACATCTTTGTAATGCGGGAGGGAACCGGAGCACCTGGAGTCTTGGATAGAACTGTTCCCAAACCCATGCTGCGATGCATCCTTATAAGATGCTTTCAATGGTGCAACTGTGGAAGTTGGCGAGGGTTGTTGGGGACATGCCAAACTTGCTAAGCCTTCCAAAGAAGTAGAGGCATCGGTGTGCTTTCTTGGCCATCGCTTCGACGTGGCTGCTCCAGGACAACTTGCTGGTGATATTTATTCCCAGGAACCTGAAGCTTCCGACCAGCTCCACTTCAGAGTTATCGAATACTTACTCTGCTGCCCAAAAGTTGTGAGAAGGTGTGAGTTTTACTATGGACAGGGGATCAAAACGATAAAGGAACAGTGTGTCGGCTGAATAGATGTTGTGATGAGTTGAATACTAAAGGATAGAAAGCTGGGTGTTTTAAAACGCAATTATGAATGACTTGGGGAAAACGCTTTAGGCATGGACGCAGAAAAGACAGGCTTGTGTTGACATCGTTTCCTTCACTTACATCTCAAAATGCCTCAAACCATTTTACAACCAATAAATAAACTTGAAATGAAGTCCCTGTCGTAAACTAGCAAGAAATTTTACACATCGTTTCCCACAAGAGCCTATTAAAGCATTGTGATCAAGACCAAGTCGCCTATTTTTGAGTTGTTAGTTGTAGGAGAAATAATGACCAAGACACAGCAGAACAACTCCAGTCTAATTTAGTTTATTTTATTTTATACAGCGCGAAAACAGGCCCTTCGGCCCACCGAGTCCACGCTGACCAGCCATCCCTGTACACTAGCAATATCCTACACACATTGGGGACAATTTTCCATTTTATACCAAATCAATTAACCTACAAACATCTGGTAGACAAAAGTGCCGGAGAAACTCAGCGTGTGAGGCAGCATCTATGGAGCGAAGGAAATAGGCAACGTTTCGGGCCGAAACCCTTCTTCAGACAAATCTACAAACCTCTACCTATTTGGAGTGTGGGAGGAAACTGGAGCACCCGGAGAAAACCCACGAAGTCACGGGGAGAACGTACAAACTCCGTACAGACAGCATCCATAGTCAGGATCGAACCCGGGTCTCTGGTGCTGTGAGGCAGCAACTCCAGCGCTGCGCACATTTAAACACACATTTAAATCGTATTTGCACTGATGCGTGGATATGAAAGGTTTAGAGGGATACATGCCAAATGCAGGCAGGTGGGACTGGTGTAGATGGGCTACCTTGGTCGGTGTGGGCAAGTTGGGCGGAAGGGCCTGTTTCCACGCTGTATCAATTTTCCCCATCAATTGGCAAACACAGTCACGGAGCGATAAATTTAAATCAGAGTTATTATGTTAAACAATGTGGTTAGAAACAAAAAGCTAAAGTAACTCAGCGGGATAAGAGGTGGTGGGTTTCTTAAATGTGTGAGCAGAGAGACAGAGGGGTGTAAAATGAGGGTAGAAGCAATAGGTAGCAAGGTGAAAAGTAAAAGTGGCAGGCAGACAAATCCAGGGCAAAAATCAAAAAGGGCCACTTTTCAACATAATTGTATTAGGGGTAAGAGCGTTGTAAAAACAAGCCTGAAGGCTTTGTGTCTCAATGCAAGGAGCATTCGTAATAAGGTGGATGAGTTGAACGTGCAGATAGCAATTAATGATTATGATATAGTTGGGATCACGGAGACATGGCTCCAGGGTGACCAAGGCTGGGAGCTGAACATCCAGGGATATTTAATATTCAGGAGGGATAGACAGAAAGGAAAAGGAGGTGGGGTAGCGTTGCTGGTTAGAGAGGGGATTAACGCAATAGAAAGGAAGGACATTAGCTTGGAGGATGTGGAATCAATATGGGTAGAGCTGCGAAACACTAAGGGGCAGAAAACGCTAGTGGGTGTTGTGTACAGGCCACCTAACAGTAGTAGTGGAGTTGGGGATGGCATCAAACAGGAAATTAGAAATGCGTGCAACAAAGGTAAAACAGTTATAATGGGTGACTTCAATCTACATATAGATTGGGAGAATCAAATTGGCAGGGGTGCTGAGGAAGAGGATTTCTTGGAATGTATGCGGGATAGTTTTCTAAACCAACATGTAGAGGAACCAACGAGAGAGCAGGCTATTCCAGACTGAGTATTGAGTAATGAGGAAGGGTTAGTTAGCAGTCTTGTTGTGCGTGGCCCCTTGGGCAAGAGTGACCATAATATGGTTGAGTTCTTCATTAGGATGGAGAGTGACATTATTAATTCAGAAATAAGGGTTCTGAACTTAAAGAAAGGTAACTTTGAGGGTATGAGACATGAATTGGCCAAAATTGATTGGCAATTGATTCTTAAAGGGTTGACGGTGCATATGCAATGGAAGGCATTTAAAGACTGCATGGATGAACTACAACAATTGTTCATCCCAGTTTGGCAAAAGAATAAATCAGGGAAGGTAGTGCATCCGTGGATAACAAGGGAAATCAGGGATAGTTTCAAAACAAAAGATGAAGCGTACAAATTAGCCAGAAAAAGCAGCCTACCAGAGGACTGGGAGAAATTCAGAGTCCAGCAGAGGAGGACAAAGGGCTTAATTAGGAAAGGCAAAATAGATTATGAAAGAAAACTGGCAGGGAACATAAAAACTGACTGCAAAAGTTTTTATAGATATGTGAAGAGAAAAAGATTAGTTAAAACAAATGTAGGTCCCTTGCAGCCAGAAACAGGTGAATTGATCATGGGGAACAAGGACATGGCAGACCAATTGAATAACTACTTTGGTTCTGTCTTCACTAAGGAAGACATAAATAATCTGCCGGAAATAGCAGGGGACCGCGGGTCAAATGAGATGGAGGAACTGAGTGAAATCCAGGCTAGCCGGGAAGTGGTGTTAGGTAAATTGAATGGATTAAAGGCCGATAAATTCCCAGGGCCAGATAGGCTACATCCCAGAGTACTTAAGGAAGTAGCCCCAGAAATAGTGGATGCATTAGTGATATTTTTTAAAACTCCTTAGATTCTGGAGTAGTTCCTGAGGATTGGAGGGTAGCTAATGTAACCCCACTTTTTAAAAAGGGAGGGAGAGAGAAACCGGGGAATTACAGACCAGTTAGTCTAACATCGGTAGTGGGGATACTGCTAGAGTCAGTTATTAAAGATGGGATAGCAGCACATTTGAAAAGTGGTGAAATCATTGGACAAAGTCAGCATGGATCTATGAAAGGTAAATCATGTCTGATGAATCTTATAGAATTTTTCGCAGATGTAACTAGTAGAGTGGATAAGGGAGAACCAGTGGATGTGTTATATCTGGACTTTCAGAAGGCTTTCGACAAGGTCCCACATAAGAGATTAGTATACAAACTTAAAGCACACGGTATTGGGGGTTCAGTATTGATGTGGATAGAGAACTGGCTGGCAAACAGGAAGCAAAGAGTGGGAGTAAACGGGTACTTTTCAGAATGGCAGGCAGTGACTTGTGTGGTACTGCAAGGCTCAGTGCTGGGACCCCAGCTATTTACAATATATATTAATAATTTGGACGAGGGAGTTGAATGCAACATCTCCAAGTTTGCGGATGACACGAAGCTGGGGGGCAGTGTTAGCTGTGAGGAGGATGCTAGGAGGCTGCAAGGTGACTTGGATAGGCTGGGTGAGTGGGCAAATGCATGGCAGATGCAGTATAATGTGGATAAGTGTGAGGTTATCCACTTTGGTGGCAAAAACAGGAAAGTAGACTATTATCTGAATGGTTGCCGATTAGGAAAAGGGGAGATGCAACGAGACCTGGGTGTCATGGTACACCAGTCATTGAAAGTAGGCAGGTACACAAAAATGCTGGAGAAACTCAGCGGGTGCAGCAGCATCTATGGAGCGAAGGAAATAGGTAACGTTTCGGGCCGAAACCCTTCTTCAGACTGATAGGGGGTGGGGAGAAGAAAGGAAAAAAGGAAAAGGAGGAGGAGGAGCCCGAGGGCTGGGGGAGGGGCGGAGACAACCAGATGGCTGATGAAGGGGAGGGGACAGCCAGGGCTAGCAGAATTGGGAGAATTCAACGTTCAGGCCACCAGGATGTAGACTGCCCAAGCGGAATATGAGGTGCATTTCCTCCAATTTACGGTGTTGCTCGCTGTGGCCATGGAGGAGACCCAGGACAGAGAGGTCAGTTACGGAATGGGAGGGGGAGTTGAAGTGCTGAGCCACCGGGAGTTCAGGTTGGTTATTGCGGACCGACCGGAGGTGTTCGGCGAAACGATCGCCAAGCCTCCGCTTGGTCTCACCGATGTAGATCAGCTGGCATCTAGAGCAGCGAATGCAATAGATGAGGTTGGAAGTAGGCATGCAGGTGCAGCAGGCAGTGAAGAAAGCGAATGGTATGTTAGCATTCATAGCAAAAGGATTTGAGTATAGGAGCAGGGAGGTTCTACTGCAGTTGTACAGGGTCTTGGTGAGACCACACCTGGAGTATTGCGTACATTTTTGGTCTCCAAATCTGAGGAAAGTCATTCTTGCCATAGAGGGAGTATAGAGAAAGTTCACCAGACTGATTCCTGGGATGTCAGGACTTTCATATAAAGAAAGACTGGATAGACTCGGCTTGTACTCGCTAGAATTTAGAAGATTGAGGGGGGGTCTTATAGAAACTTACAAAATTCTTAAGGGGTTGGACAGGCTAGATGCGGGAAGATTGTTCCCGATGTTGGGGAGGTCCAGGACAAGGGGTCACAGTTTAAGGATAAAGGGGAAATCTTTTTGGACCGAGATGAGAAAAACATTTTTCACACAGAGAGTGGTGAATTTCTGGAATTCTCTGCCACAGAAGGTAGTTGAGGCCAGTTCATTGGCTATATTTAAGAGGGAGTTAGATGTGGCCCTTGTGGCTAAAGGGATCAGGGGGTATGGAGAGAAAGCAGGTACAGGATGCTGAGTTGGATGATCAGCCATGATCATATTGAATGGCGGTGCAGGCTCGAAGGGCCGAATGGCCTACTCCTGCATCTATTTTCTATGTTTCTATGTTTCTATGACAGGCAGTGTTCTCTGGGGAGAAGGAATGGGTGACGTTTTGGGTCGAGACCCTTTCTTGACTGGAACTGTTATTTTTAGCCAGTTGAATAGAAACATAGAAACATGGAAAATAGGTGCAGGAAGAGGCCATTCGGCCCTTCAAGCCAGTACCGCCATTCAATATGATCATGGCTGATCATCCAAAATCAGTACCACGTTCCTGCTTTCTCCCCATATCCTTGGATTCTGTTAGTCCTAAGAGCTATATCAAACTCTCTTGAATAGATTAAGAGGTGTATAACTAACGCAAAATGCAAGGGTAAAAGTTTCTATTGTATTTACATTTCGGCTTTAGCTACTGTTAAAATACCTTGAGCGGTTTTTCCCCCAAGCTAATTTTTTTTTGTTACGAAATTGTTTTTTTTTTTTACTAAATTACTTATAGCATGCAAAAACAAACTCACAAATGGGAAAATCCGCAGAATCAAAGTGACAGCCTTGGCGATTTACAAAGTATCTTCTATCTCTCAGCCTCTGGGCGCCTGCTAATGATCTTCTGCAATTGCAAACCTTTAAAAAGTCTCTGATGAATTATTCTTCAGATCATATCCTTTATAGCAAGCCCAAAGCACGCCATTAATCAGCTGGCACCTTACACTACCACAGCGTTCCTCAAGCTGACTGCAGCTCCAATAAACCAGGACTTATTATTTTAATGAGAATCATCTCTTCGACAAATGTTCTTGTTGTGTGTACTGAAGGAACAAAGTAAGCACCTCAAACGACTCCGAAAGTTAAAGCCATTAAAATGGAAGGAATGGTCAAAGTATTTTGTTATTCTGTACGCAACCCGTAAACATTTTACTGCGATAAGAAATTGTGGGGAGAAAATAAACTACGCACAAATCAGAATGAACTGTAAATATACCCAAAGCAAAACCCTGTAGATGCTAAAATGCAAGAGACATTCACCAGGTCAGAAGCCTCCACGCAAAGGGAAACAAAAAGCTGGAGGGACAGGCAGCATCTCTGGGGAGAAGGACTGGGTGACGTTTTGGGTCGAGACCCTTCTTGACTGGAACTGTCATTCTTAGCCAGTTAAATAGAAACATAGAAAATAGGTGCAGGAGGAGGCCATTCGGCCCTTCAAGCCAGCACCACCATTCAATATGATCATGGCTGATCATCCAAAACCGGTACCACGTTCCTGCTTTCTCCCCTTGATTCCTGCTATCCCTTGATTCTGTTAGCCCTAAGAGCTATATCTAACTCTCTCTTGAATAGATTAAGAGGTGTATAAATCGACGTAGCTTCCATTCGGCCCATTGATTCTACACCGCCATTCAGTCTGATCTAGTTAGACAAAAATGCTGGAGAAACTCAGCGGGTGAGGCAGCATCTATGGAGCGAAGGAATAGGTGACTTTTCGGGTCGAGACTTCTTCAGACTGATGTGGAATGGGGGGGGGTGGAGGGCGGGAAGAAGAAAGGAAGAGGCGGAGACAGTAGCCTGTGGGGTAGCTGGGAAGGGGAGGGGAATGAGGGAGAAAGCAGGGACTACCTGAAATTGGAGAAGTCAATGGTATAAACTGCCCAAGCGATCTAGTTAGTTTAGTTTATTGTCACGTGTGCCGAGGTACAGTGAAAAGCTTTTGTTGCGTGCTATCCAGTCAGCGGAAAGACAATACATGATTACAATCGAGCCATTTACAGTGTATAGATACATGATAAGGGAACAATGTTTAGTGCAAGGTAAAGCCAGCATCTAATCTTTCTATCTATCTGTATCTCCCTCCTCACCCCATTCTCCTCCATATGTGCTAATCAAGAATCTGTCAATCTCCGCCTTAAAAATACCCAATGACTTGGCCTCCACAGCCGTCTGTGGCAATGAATTCCACAGATTCACCGCCCTCTAGCCCCTAGTGTGTAGGGCAGAACTAGTGTACAGGTGATTGTTGATGGGGCTGAAATGGCCTTGTTTCCACACTGTCTCTAAACTAAATTAAACTAAGCTAAAGATACACACTAAATGATGAGACAGTAGATATCACTTTTATGAATAAAACCAAGGCTTCAATTGATATGACACTAATATGATTAAAAATCACTCTCAAATTGCACGCTACTTTAATATTGTTTATTGTAACATCTTGCACTGAAACTATTCAAGCAAAATACACAGATTAATTTCATTTGGAGGCAGCACGGTGGCGCAGCAGTAGAGTTGCTGTCTTACAGCGTCAGAGGCCTGGGTTTGATCCCGACTACGGGTGCTGGCTGTACGGAATGTGTACGTTCTCCCTGTGACCGCGTGGGTTTTCTCCGAGATCATCGGTTTCTTCCCACGCTCCAAAAACGTACAGGTGTGTAGGTTAATTGGCTCGGTATAAATGTACATTGTCCCTAGTGTGTGTAGGATAATGTTAATGTGCGGGGATCGCTGGTCGTTGGGCCGAAGAGCCTGTTTCCCCGCTGTATCTCTAAACAAAACTAAACTAAAACTAAAATTTGTAGGAGGTGTAGGAAAGAAGTGCAGATGCTGGTTTAAATCGAAGGTAGACATAAAATGGCGGAGTAACTCAGCGGGCCAGGCAGCATCTCTGGAGAGAAGGAATGGGTGATGTTTCGGGTCGAGACCCCTCTTCAGTCTGAAGAACAGTCTCGACCCAAAACGTCACCCAGGGGATGATGTTCTCTCTCCAGAGATTCCTTCTCTCCAGAAATGCCGCCTGACCCGCTGAGTTTTGTGTCTATCTTCGGCTGAAACCAGCATCTGCAGTTCCTTCCCAAACTGAGCTATGCTGGCTCCAGTGACCTCTCTAATGCAGGAGTGCGGAGCAAGGTGAGGGGAGGAATAGCACAGATTAGTGGCAGCAAGCAGCAATGATACTGAGGCTTGGAAGCTGAGAGAGAGGCTGACCTTGGAGTTGCTGAATGGTGTGGAGCAGCCAGGCAGCAGAATTAGTTTCCGTGTGAGTGACCCTTTAAAGCCGCAATGGTATAATAATCATAATCATAATCATATGTTATTAGCCAAGTTATGTTTTGCAACATACGAGGAATTTCATTTGCCGTACAGTTTGATATAAGCTGGTTCCTCCAGATTGAATGAATGTTATACTGGAAGGCCAAGAGAAGGCATTGAACTCCTGCTGACATTGTCAAAGCGAATGTCATACTGGGAACTGGTTTCCAGCAGTATCGAAGATCGCAAAGGAAGGTCAGGGGTCAAGTTTCTTGTGCGGCAGAGAGAGAGACGGAGAAGTGGGAGCAACGTTACTGTGCTCTGGGTTGAGTCTATTTTTAAAACCACACACTACTGTGAGAGTACGTTTCAAAAGGGTTATCTCAGGGAACTTTGGACAGACATTACTCACAGCTTCAGAGTGCCGCGTGCCGACTTTGCCATCAGCTGCCCAGATAACGTTGCCCGTAAGCTGTTCCAACACCTGACGCTGGTGAACAGAGTCCAAACTAATCCAGACTATTGACTGTATTTGGATATGGACCTTCACACGGATCTCTTTGAGGATAGCTTTTGAAACTTTTATGTGCCTTTTATACAACCTTATTTACACCTCAACTAACTTTTGGATGAGGTTTCGATTTTAATTATATTCCTGTTATCACAAACTTCTCTCTCTATTCTGACAACAATATAGAAACGTAGACAATAGGTGCAGGAATAGGCCATTCAGCCCTTCGAGCCAGCCTATTAGGCTCAGTGGAATAATCTGAGCCATTCAATATGATCATGGCTGATCATCCAAAATCAATACCCCTTTCCTGCTTTCTCCCCATATCCCTTGATTCCTTAAGCCCTAAGAGCTAAATCTAACTCTCTCTTGAAAACATCCAGTGAATTGGCCTCTGTGGCAGAGAATTCCACAGATTCACAACTCTTAAACTGTGACCCCTGGTTCTGGACTCCCCCAACATGGGGAACATTTTTTCCTGCATCTAGCCTGTCCAATCCCTTAAGAATTTTATATGTTTCTATAAGGTCCCACAAAGGGCACGTGTGGAAGCAGAAATTCTGCTGCATAGCTCAGATTATTCCACTGAGCCTAATAGGCAGGCTCGGAAAGCTAAACAAACTTGAATATCAGAAAAGCTAAACAAACTATAATATCAGGATCAGACTGGAACATGGCAGAAAACCACTGGAAAAGTATTTTGTAGGAGCTATTGGAGCTGTCTGAAGAAGGGACCAGACCCAAAACATCACCTCTCCATGTTCTCCAGAGATGCTGCTAAGTTACTCCAGCATTTTGTATCTGCAAAGTTAGTACCTCCTTTAATTGGACTGTTAACCGCGGATCATAATTGCACGATGCAACTTAAAATTTTAAACAAACATTTTATTGGAACATAAAGCATTTAACGCAGCATCATTGAATATGATGATTTACTTGTGCGAGGTTAAAAGTCCGAGGCAGCACAATGGCTGCCTCACAGCGCCGGACCCGGGTTCAACCCTGACCACGGGTGCTATCTGTGCAGAGTTTGCACGTTCCCCCTGTGACCGTGTGGGTTTCTTCCGGGTGCTCCGGTTTCCTCCACATCCCAAAGACGTGCGGGTTTGTAGGTTCATGGGCTTCTGAAAATTGGTCCTGGTGTGTTTAGTTTAGATATACAGCTCGGGAACAGGCCCTTCGGCCCACCTGGTCCGCGCCGACCAGCGATACCCGCATATTAACACTGTCCTAGGGACAATTTTTCCATTTACCAAGCCAATTAACCTACAAACCTGCACGTCTTTGGAGTGTAGGAGGAAACCGAAGATCTCGGAGAAAACCCACGCAGGTCACGGGGAGAACGTACAAACTCCGCACAGACAGCGGCCGTAGTCGTGATCAAACCCAGGTCTCCGATACTGCATTCGCTGTTATGGGCCTGTCCCACTTAGGCGATTTTTCAGGCGACTGCTGGTGACTGTGAAGTTGCCAAAAACCGGCAACTGGAACGGCAACTTTCAGAGTGGAACACACACGCACGCACGCACCCACGCACGCACGCGCACACACACACACACACACACACACACACACACACACACACACACACACACACACACACACACACACACACACACACACACACACACCCCTTCGTTCACCAGCCCGTTATGCAGGCGGGGGACAGGGCAAGCAGGGGGAGCGCTCTCTGAGTGAAATTCACACGGTGCAAAGCCAATTTGATACAGACACACACACCGCGATGAACAGGAAGGTTGGCGCTGTAATTAAGAAGCTAAAAAGCACCGTGTATGGTAAGTCCTTTAAAAGAGGAGGGGAGAAGGGGGAGAGGGGGGGGAGAAGGAGTGGAGACAACTTTTAAGAAGTCAACGATACACGGCTGTGAAGCTCGGCGGACATTTAACATTACCGGTCGGTTATCCTTGGTTCTGAAAACTACTGCTTACGTTTTTTTTCCCCAATGAGCCAATGAAATTCACCGGTCAGCACCGGCTACAACCTACGAGAACCTAAGAGAACCTTCGACCTCCTGGCGACCCACCTACAGCACGAGAATTCTCGCTACTCTCCATGGCGGCTTCATTCTGGTCGCTGATAATTTTTCAACACGTCGAAAACTTGCGGCGACCATAATGAGGCTGCGACCAGTTCCCAGAAAGCGGAAACTCCTCACGACCATGAAGGCGACTCCCCGGTAACCACCCGCGAACATGTGGCGACCATGTGGCGACCGCATAGACTCCTGCAGTTGCCTAAAATGTCGCCCAAGTGGGACAGGCCCATTAGGCAGCAACTCTACCGCTGCGCCACCATGTGAAGGATGTGAAAGTGGGATCGCATTGAACAAGTGTACGGTCGATCGATGGTCAGCATGGACTCGGCTATATCACTAAACTAAACTAAAATCCAATATCCATTTTAGATCACGATAGAAACTTCAACCTTGTGGTTCAGCAGCAATCTCAGAATTCAGTGTTTGCACTGCCGAGTCTTGGGCTGAAAATACATTTTGTTGGCTTGGTGGAATCAACCACCAGGTTAGGGCTCAGTGCCAACCTTTAGGATTATGGACAGTGTGCGGTGTTCAATGTCAATTATTCCCTCACCAAGCCTGCCAGAAATCCACTAACCGCTCGTTAATTTCCCCCGCTGTTTGTGAGATCTTGCTGTGGGCAAATTGGCTGCCATACTGTGCTTGCCGACGTAGTAATTCTGACTCCACTTGTAAAGATAATTCACTGGTTGCAAGATGCTTTGTAGCAATGATAGAGACAGAGAGAGAACAGGACGTGACATGGAAATAGATCCTTTTGCACAAGTCAGCCCCAACACTACCAGACCATCCACTGACACTTCATTCATCCCATTTTTTAAATTGTCCCTGGGGGCGGCACAATGGCACAGCGGTAGAGTTGCTGCCTTACAGCGGCAGCGACCCGGGTTCGATCCTGACTACGGGTGCTGTCTGTGCGGATTTTGTACGTTATGTCTGTGACCGCGTGGGTTTTCTCCGGGTGATCCGGTTTCCTCCAAAGTCCCAAAGACGTGCAGGTTTGTAGTTTAATTGGCTTCTGTCAGGTGCTTCATGGGTGAAGGTGCCAAAATGGACTAACATTGAACCAGTTTAGGAAGATGCTGGTTTACAGCAAAGATAGACGCAAAATGCTGGAGTAACTCAGCTGGACAGGCAGCATCTCTGGAGAGAAGGAATAGGTGACGTTTCATGACAACCAGACTGAAGAAGGGTCTCGACCCAAAACATTATCCAGAGATACTGCCTGTCCCGCTGAGTTACTCGAGCATTTTGTGATCATCTTTAACATAGAACCAGTATGGTCCATATCATTACAATGGAACCAATGAAAAGGGAAAGAGTGCAGAGAAGATTTACGAAGATAATAATAATAATAATGGATGGGATTTATATAGCGCCTTTCTAATACTCAAGGCGCTTTACATCGCATTATTCATTCACTCCTCAGTCACACTCGGTGGTGGTGAGCTACTTCTGTAGCCACAGCTGCCCTGGGGCAGACTGACGGAAGCGTGGCTGCTAATCTGCGCCTACGGCCCCTCCGACCACCACCAATCACTCACACACATTCACACACATTCACATGCAGGCAGAGGTGGGTGAAGTGTCTTGCCCAAGGACACAACGACAGTGTGCACTCCAAGCGGGATTCGAACCGGCTACCTTCCGGTTGCCAGCCGAACACTTAGCCCATTGCGCCATCTGTCGTCCCAAAGATGTGCCTGAGCTACAGGGAGAGGTTGATCAGGCTAGGACTTTACTCCTTGGAGGGCAGGAGGATGAGGGGTGATCTTATCGAGGTGTGTAAGATCATGAGAGTAATAGATAGGGAAAATGCCTTGAGCCCATTACCCAGAGTGGGGGAATCAAGAACTAGGTCTAACATGAGAGGGACCTGAGCGGCAACTTTTTCATACAAAGTGTTGAGGTACGTATTCTCACATTTAAAATAATTTTAGGTAGGTACATGGGCCAAACACAGGCTGGTGGGACTGGTGTAGATGGGGCATCTTGGTTGGCAAGTTGGACTGAAGGGCCTGCTTCAATGCTGTATGACTCTATGTCCATGATGCTATGACTAATGGAACTGAATATTAGAATCGGAGTACAATATCTAGGGATCTGGAACCTGAGGCTCATTCAAACATTTCTTTGCATAGTTATGGAGAAGTGAGAGCAAACTCCTTGAAATTAATTTCAATACACATGCATCCTTCCAATCTGTAAATTTTGAAAGCAATGAAAGAGATGAACTGTAGATTCACTAACATGCCACCGTAGTTGAGGTACTGGAGACAAACACCCAACGTGCAACGTCTGTGGAGGGAATGGATAGTCAAAGTATCTGGTCGGGACCTTTCATGTCTGTTCTCTTCAACTGAAGTGATTAAAGTCCTGGGCAACAATCATTACTGAAGGAGGAATCAATAATCCATAAATATTGAAAATGTATCTTACATTAATTACACGACTGCTGTATTTGGTCAATGCTATATTATCACTCCAGGTTGTTGACTTGGGGGCAGCACGATGGTGCAGCAATAGACTTGCAGCCTTACAAATGTGGGAGGAAACCGGAGCAACCCGGAGAAAACCCACGCGGTCACGGGGAGAACGTACAAACTCCGTACAGACAGCACCCCCAGTCAGTAATGAACCCGGGTCTCCGGTGCTTTAAGGCAGCAACTCTACCACTGTGCCACCGTGCCGTGCCTTTATATAGGCCTGTTATGCTGCTGCAAGTATACAAGTGTTCCATTATCAGTATGACAATGAAACATTCTTGAACTCTTGATAAAAGATGGGAGATGGTTGTTGCTGGTCTTAAAGAGTAAGCAAATACTCGGTGCTGGCTCGGTGCTGGCTCAAAGAGTCGAATGGCCTCCTCCTGCACCTATTTTCTATGTTATTTTCTAAATTCATTGAATTTGGTCTGTGTTGAAATGCATAACAACACTTATACAGATCAGAGATCCTTCGCGCATTCCTCCTCTCCGGAGATGCTGCCTGTCCCGCTGAGATACTCCAGCATTTTGTGTCTGCCTTCGGAGATCCTATATCCATGCTGTAACATTGTGTGTTGAGGTGGTCCTCAGCAATCGCTAGTGTAGGTGGGGCATGGTGGTCGGTGTGGGCAAGTTGGGCCGATGGGCCAGTTTCCACACCGAGTGAATCTATGACTCTATGACACTTAAGACAACCGAATGTTTCATTCCAATCAATTCCTCCACAACTCAGCAATAAAATGACCAAACAATAATAGTCTCTGATAACACAGGCATCTCTATTGCCAAATAAATTATGCATCACTCTCCTTGTTATCCAGTTAACAATTGCCTTTCTTGATCACAGCTAGACAATGAACAAGGTGCAGATATACATTTGTCCCTCAGCAACTTCATGAGATAATTGCACTAATTAATTGACGGTCTGATTTTTCAACAGTTATCTCCAATCTTGTATACTTGTATACTCTGGAGTTTAGAAGGATGAGAGGGAATATTGTTGAAACATATAAGATTATTAAGGGTTTGGACACGCTAGAGGCAGGAAACATGTTCCCGATGTTGGGGGAGTCCAGAACCAGGGGTCACAGTTTAAGAATAAGGGGTAGGCCATTTAGAACGGAGATGAGGAAACACTTTTTCTCACAGAGAGTTGTGAGTCTGTGGAATTCTCTGCCTCAGTTCTCAGAGGCCGGTTCTCTGGATACTTTCAAGAGAGAGCTAGATAGGGCTCTTAAAAATAGCGGAGTCTGGGGATATGGGAAGAAGGCAGGAATGGGGTACTGATTCGGTGCTGGCTCGAAGGGCCAAAAGGCCTACTCCTGCACCTATTGTCTATTGTTCTATCTCACATATTTTGTGATTTCCAAGGTCAACATAAATCCAAACATTTAAATTGTGAAGAACAACAAAAAATGTTTGGCTTTATTTTGTCATTGGAAATCACAAAATAGGTGTGATTGGAAAAAAGTGTTGAAAGATTGGACCGCCAACTAATAAGTGCAATTTACTCGTGAAGTTGCTGCGGGACAAATGTATGTCTGCACCTTGTTCATTGTCTAGCTGTGATCAAGAAAAACTGACCCACACTAGATTATTTTTATGAGCACCGATAAAGAATATTCCAACAGAGGTGGCGACTGTTTCAGAACAAAATTACCAAGGTCACAGACATTTCATGGATTATAAGACAAATTGATTTTGTTTTAAAGAAATAATTTCCAAGGTCAAGGATTAGAAAGTAATAATGTTCAGAGTAGGCAGTCAGAATGACTCCCAGAGTGGAAATATCAAAGTTGTGAGGGTATAGCTTTAACGCGAGAGGGGCGGTTTAAGGGAGAGGTGAGGTTTATTTTTACACAGAGAGCGGTGGGTGCCTGGAACGCGCTGCCAGAGATGGTGGTGATGGAGGCAGGTACAACAGTGGCATTTAAGAGGGCTTTGGACAGCATCTTTCCTTTCTTGACGTCCTCTGAGGGAGGGCTATATGTATGTATTTATGTATGTAGACAATAGACAATAAACAATGGGTGCAGGAATAGGCCATTCGGCCCTTCGAGCCAGCACCGCCATTCACTGTGATCTTGGCTGATCATCCACAATCAGTACCCCGTTCCTGCCTTCTCCCCATATCCCCTGACTCCGCTATCTTTAAGAGCTCTATCTAACTTTCTCTTGAAAGCATCCAGAGAATTGGCCTCCACTGACTTCTGAGGCAGAGAATTCCACAGATTCACAACTCTCTGAGTGAAAAAGTTTGTCCTCATCCCCGTTCTAAATGGCCAACCCCTTATTTTTAAACTGTTGCCCCTGGTTCTGGATGCAGGGATATGGACCATGAATAGGCAGAGAAGATTGGCATCATGTCCAGCACAGTCACTGTGGGCAGGAGGCCCCAGTCTGAAGAAGGGTCTCGACCCGCAACGTCACCCATTCCTTCTCTCCAGAGATGCTGCCTGTCCCGCTGAGTTACTCCAAAGAGTCGTAGCGTCTTTCAGATCACCGCTGGATTTTCACGTGTTGAACATTTTTCGGCGACCTGCAACGACCTATGACGGGTGCCGGCAGTCGCCAAAAAAGTCGTGCATGTGGGACAGGCCCATTAGGGTAGAAACTGGACATCAGCATGGGCTGCAGTCCATAGTGTTCATTTCATACTTTAATCTGACATTGCTTTCAATAAATTATTCAGCTGATAAAAAAAATGACACGGTGGAGGTGTGGTGAGGAGTGAGAGGGGGCGTGTGGTGGAGGATGGGGGATAGACTTCATCATGATCATGCTTCTGCTCATCTCTCTGACATTTGCCCCCTCTTAGCTGCTGCGACTAACTTCACAATACAAGGACCGAACATGATTCGTAGGAAGGAACTGCAGATGCTGGTTTAAAACGAAGATAGGCACAAAAAGCTGGAGCAACATCAGCGGGTCAGGCAGCATCTCAAGGAGAAAAGGAACAGGTGATGTTTCGGGGACTGAAGAAGGATCTCGACCCGAAACGTCACCTATTCCTTTTCTCCATCGATGCTGCCTGATCCGCTGAGTTACTCCAGCATTTCATGTCTATCTTCAGACCAAACAAGATTACCAGTTTTAAAAATACTGCCAGCAAAACAATCTGTTCCAGGAAGGTGGTGAATCTGTGGAATTCTTCGAGGCAGATCTGTGGATATTTTTAACGCAGAGATAGATAGATTTCTGATTAGTACAGGTGTCAGAGGTTATGGGGAGAAGGCAGGAGAATGGGGATAGGAGGGAGAGATCGATCAGCCATGACGGGCCTTGATGGGCCGAATGGCCTAATTCTACTCCTATCACTTTATGAACCTATGACCTTATGAGATCGTTATGAGAATTAAAGATTTGAAAAGAATGCGGTATTCCTCTCTCTGAAACCTGCTTCATTCTGCCTGCTTTATAATTGTGCAATCAGAATGAGTAACCTCTGGGTCTGTACAATCTTCCGATTCAGCTTTGATTTCATTCATCTGTTGTTTCGAAAGCAACTTTCAAGGGAAGCAGCAGGTGGTGTGAATGGAGCAGTTAATTGAAGTCTCACATGGCTAACCTCGAGTGAAGAACCATGGAATTGCCCAGGATTAAACCCTCGGAATCTACAGTATGTCACCTTCCACTTGCTATTTTTACAACTTGTGATAATGCTTTGCACGTTCCTGCCACGTGCGAACATGCATCAAAGAGCTGTTGACATTTGTTACGCTCAGATCCTGCAGAAATGACAGATCGTCTATCATTAGCCTACATGGTCCTGTTCTCCAATGTTAGTTCCATTCCAATGGTGCGCATCCAACGTGATCAAGTGTGATGAAGGGTCTCGACCCGAAACATCACCTATCCCTTTTCTCCAGAGAAGCTGCCTGACCCGCTGAGTTACTCCAGCATTTCGTGACTATCTTTGGTGTAAACCAGCATCTGCAGTTCATCCTTACACGTGATCAAGTAATTTTGAAACAGAGGGTTCTCTGGATAGTGGGTGAGAGGTAAAGGCTGACGGATGTAGGTCACGTACACTGCAAGGGCCAGGAAGCGAGCGGGTACGATCATCTCTGACCCCTCTCACCCTGGCCACAAACTCGTTGAATCACTTCCCTCTGGAAGGCGACTCCGGACTGTCAAAGCCGCCACAGCCAGACATAAAAACAGCTTTTTTCCACGAGTAGTAGCTCTACTCAATAACCAAAAACTGTAGCCTCCTTTTGCTCTGGTATTTTATTTCATTCACATGTTTAATCGATAATGTTTTATTATTAATGTTTAATGTTTCATGTGTCATTCCTAACTGTCACTGTATGTCATGTCTGTGGAATTCTCTGCCTCAGAGGGTGGTGGAGGCAGGTTCTCTGGATGTTTTCAAGAGAGAGCTAGATAGGGCATTTAAAAACAGAGGAGTCAGGGGATATGGGCAGAAGGCAGGAACGGGGTACTGATTGGGGATGATCTGCCATGATCACATTGAATGGCGGTGCTGGCTCGAAGGGCCAAATGGTCTACTCCTGCACCTATTGTCTATTGTCTATTGTCTATTGTTGTCACTTGCGGATGGAGCACCAAGGCAAATTCCTTGTATGTGAATATACTTGGCCAATAAGCTTATTCATTCATTCATTCATCACGGTTTAGTTTTTAGTTTAGTTCAAGAGAGAGAGAGAGAGAGTTTTATTGTCATATGTCCCAAATAGAACAATGAAATTCTTACTTGCAGCAGCACAACAGAATATGTAAACATTGTACACTGTAAACTATATAATAATCAAGAGAGAAAAAAAAAGTTCAGTGTGTGTATATATATATACATACTCACAAATACACATATATATATAGATCATATATAACAATAATAGTGCAATAATAATTATAATAGTCACAGCTTATTTGAGGTTGGATTGTTTCATAGCTGAATGGTTATTTGGCTAACAGGGAAGAAGCTGTTCCTGAACGTTACAGTTTTCAGGCTCCAGCACCTTCTTCCCAATGGCAGGGGTGAAATGAGTGTGTGGCCAGGGTGGTGTGGGTCTCTGATTATGCTGGCTACTTTTTTGAGGCAGCGATTCCGGTAAATCCCTTCGATGGTGGGGAGGTCGGAGCCGGTGATGGACTCTTTTTTTCCAAAACCAGCAAAATTGAGAATTCGGTAGTCACAAGTTCTAGAATTTACAATAGGTGAATTCCACATAAGTTGCGTAGAATTTTCATCATTGCCTTGTATTTGTTTTGGAGAAATCATCGTTCCAGTCTAGGTCGATTGATATCATTTGTGAATGACTAATTATATCGACAAAGAAACGTTCAAAACAAACCCTCAAATCAAGAACAGATGGATTTTCACTACTTCGAAAACAAGGAAAATTCCAGCTTATTTCTTATGAGTGTGGTTACATGAAGAAGGACTGTGACTGATCATGATTCCCGTATTCCAATATCAGAAGATTCTGGGAAATGAACACATTCCAACGCAATTTTGAAATAGAATGAAAATGATCACTTCATCTGAAATAAAAGTCTATCTATCCGCGTGCTCCGGTTTCCTCCCACATCCCAAAGACGTACAGGTTTGTAGATTAATTGGCCTCTGTAAATTACCCTTCGTGTGCGAGATAGGGTCTGGGATGATCGCTGGTCGGCGTCGACTCGGTGGGCCGAAGGGCCTGTTTCCATGCTGTATCCCTAAACCCAACTATTGGATGTTCCTTGCTTGAAACAATTGCTGGATGTTTATGGGCTTTTGTAAGTGCATCAAAAAATATCAATTATCATCATAGGAAATTGTTATCAGGATAAACAATTCCAGGTGACGACCTCGAACTGGAGTGTGGAATAGATCAAATGACATCCCCATACTTCAAGTTCAATAGCTCCTTTCTTTGATCCCATTATTTGGCAACTAGGTGTGAAGAAGAGTCCCATACCGAAACATCACCTATCCATGTTCTCCAGAGACCTGCTGCCTGACCTGCTGAGTTACTCCAGAACTTGGTGTATTTTTCTCCAGACCAGCATCTGCGGTTCCTTATTTCCACTTGGCAACTTCACTGAACATTATTAGTCAATAAAACTATATGAGCACCAAAGTGGAATTCATTTTGGCAAATGTGAATTTGTGATGTCGTAGAACTTGAACCAGCAGGAGAGGAACGTGCTATCTAATCAATTAAAGCCCTGTCCCACTGTACGAGTTCATTCCAAGAGTACTCCTGAGTTAAAAAAAAATCAAACTCATGGTAAGCACGGAGAATGAACGTAGCGGGTACGTCGGAGCTCGGGGACGTCTCTAAGCGCTAACGGCAGGTACTCGGGAAGACTCGCTAACGGCAGGTAAGCACGGGAAGACTCGTGAAGATTTTTCAACATGATGAAAAATGTCCACGAGAGCCCCGAGTACCGACGAGTGGCCATTACCGTAAATCTCCGAGTTCGAATCAGGGCAAACTCGGGAGAGCTCTTGCAATGAACTCGTACCGTGGGACAGGGGTTTTAGTACAGGTCTCTGTTTTTCATTTAGTCATCCACAACCCTATGTTTTCTCCTTGCTTCTTTAGTATTTCTCCTTTCCAACCAGCTGCCTACAGCTGTTTACCTGAACCTATGGACTCCATTTCAGCAGTAATTCATAGCAGAGGTTTCCATTCTCTGTGCAAAGCAATAATATTCCTTCCTCTGGCTTCACAACTCGTACCTCTCTATCCTCATCACACACTTTTTGTCTTTGCTTCTCTAGCCTTTGTCTAAACATCCGCCTCCAAAGTCCTCCTATTCTGTATCCACCTATCACTCACCAGGTTTAATCCTGCCCCTCCTCTCTGCTGGCTTTCTCCCACCCACCCCCTGTCACTGCAACTAGTCTGAAGAAGGGTCCCAACCTGACACCACACCTATCCATGTCCTCCAGAGATGCTACCTGACCCGCTGTTACCCCAGCACTTTGTGACTTAATTTATCTTTTTTTAATTATTTGATATTTACATTTTGTCATTACTTAGCAACTTGCAGGACAGCAGAAGAAATCTTTTACCACTGTTATAATTTATTAACGATTACCCTTAATCTTGTGGTTTACAGAAATTACTGCCCACATCGAGATGAAAGTACACTTTGGTACGATTGTTGATATTGTCACTTGAAAACTGCTCTGGTATTTTGTTGGTTCACATGCTTGATCAATGGTGTTTTATCATTGATGTCTTATTATTGTTAATTTAGTGCTTTCTGAGTCACTCGTAACTGTCACTGTATGTCATGTTGTTACTTATGGGGGGAGCACCAAGGCAAATCCCTTGTATGTGAATACTTGGCCAATAAACTTACTTACTTAAATGTTCCTGTCAGGAATCACAATGGTGTCCGGTATCGAAAGCTGTCAATAACGTGTGTATTCCATCCAGTGTAGGTTCACCAGGTTAATTCCCGGGATGGCAGGACGATCATATGGTGAAAGAATGGGTCGACAGGGCTTGTAGTCACTGGAATTTAGTAGGATGAGAGGGAATCTTATAGAAACATATAAAATTCTAAAGGGATTGCACAGGCTAGATGCAGGAAAAATGGTCCCAATGTTGGGGGTAGTCCAGAACCAGGGTTCACAGTTTAAGAATAAGGGGTAGGCCATTTAGGACTGAGATGAGGAAAAACTTTTTCACCCAGAGAGCTGTGAATCTGTGGAATTCTCTGCCACAGAAGGCAGTGGAGGCCGATTCACTGGATGTTTTCAAGAGAGAGTTAGATTTAGCTCTTCGGGCTAACGGAATCATGGGATAGGGGGAGAAGGCAGGAACGGGGTACTGATTTTGGATGATCAGCCATGATCATATTGAATGGCGGTGCTGGCTCGAAGGGCCGAATGGCCTATTCCTGCAATTATATTTGATGTTTCTATGTTTACTGGGAATGGTTAAGCCAGGGAGACATAACGCATCAAATACACCTTTCACCGACAAAACACTAAGCAATCTGCCATCCCAGTCTTACTTGCTGAGTCCTGCCCTCAGTCTAAGTCATAGTTGTAGTCATACAGCATGGAAACAGGCCCATTGGCCAAACTTGCCCACACCTGCCAACATGTCCCATCTACACTAGTTCCTGCGTTTGGCTCATATCTCTCTAAACCTGTCCTATCCATGTACCTGTCGAAATATTTCTTAAACATTGCGATAGTCCCAGCCTCAAGTACCTCCTCCAGCAGCACGTCCCATACACCCACCACCCTTTGTATTAAAAAAAAGCTACCCCCTCAGGTTCCTATTAAATCTGCCCCTACTTAAACCTTTCATCTTAAACCTATGTCCTCTGGTTCTCGATTCCCCTACTCTGGGCAAGAGACCCTGTGCACTTACCTGGTCTATTCCTCTCACGATTTTGTACACTTTTATCAGATCACCCCCTCATCCTCCTGCGCTCCAAGGAATAGAGTCCTAACCTGCTCAATCGCTCCCTGTAGCTCAGGCCCTTGAGTCCTGGCAACATCCTGGTAAATCTTCTCTGCACCTTTCCAGCTTGACACCATCTTTCCTATAACATGGTGCCCAAAACTGAACACAGACCTGTGGCCTCACCATGGTCTTACATAACTGCAACATGACCTCCCAACTTGTACACTCAATATTCTGACTGACGAAGGACAAGTATATGTGAGAGTGGAAACAAATTCCGTTTTTTTTAAAATCACATTGTCTAACAATTTAAAAAAAAAACTTATTCAACAAAATATTAAGATCTGCAGAGAGTCATCAATACAGCCCAGAAGATCACCAACACACACCTGCCGGCCCTGGAAGAGATCTATAGCTCTCATTGCGTACGTAAGGCATCACGCATCCTAAAGGACTCATCTCATTCTGCACATCGCTTGCTTGCCCTTCTGCCCCTCAGGAAAGCGTTACAGGTCCATCAAATCACACACCGCAAGATTAACAAACAGTTTCTACCCCAAGTCCATCACCACTTTTTCTCACAGGGATTTGTGAGTGTGTGGAATTCTCTGCCTCAGAGGGCGGTGGAGGCAGGTTCTCTGGATGCTTCCAAGAGAGAGCTGGATAGGGCTCTTAAAGATAGCGGAGTCAGGGGATATGGGGAGAAGGCAGGAACGGGGTACTGATTGGGGATGATCAGCCATGATTACATTGAATGGCGGTGCTGGCTCGAAGGGCCAAATTGCCTACTCCTGCACCTATTGTCTATTGTCTATTGCCACTCTGAACACTGCACTGAACACACAGCCCCCATAGCCAATATGTTGTACTGCCACAACACTATACTGTGAAATATTGCACATTATGAATTGGCTTGACATTTTCTTGCCGTTTTGTTATTTATTATTCATTATTATTTATCTGATACGTTGGAGCTCCGCTCGGGCAGTGCACCTGAAGTTTTCTTGTATGTATTTACAATGATGATCAAGTGTATTATTATTATTATTATTATTATTAAGACACTATACTTGTTCAGCAGAGGGGTCTGAAAAAGATGCAAGTCATTAGTTAAAAGCATCAAGTAAATGGTTCTTGGGTCACCACATCATGACTTGAACACGATTTGGCACAGTGTCCTCACACTACACCCAAACTGGGGGGATTTCCAGTCAAGTGACTTTTGAAAATGCATTTAAACAAAGCACAACATTATCGCTTGTCAACATCAGCTGTTGAGCCCAAGTTTTGAATTGCAAATTAAATCCTTTAGCCGGCCTAAAGGATCATCGTCTGCTTTCCCGAGTTCACAAGTTGCCGGAGTAGAATTAGGCCATTCGGCCCATCGGGTCTACTCCGCCATTCAATCGTGGCTGATCTCTGCCTCCTAATCCCATTTTCCTGCCTTCTCCCCATAACACCTTGACACACGTTCTATAATCAAGAATTTGTCTATCTCTGCCTTAAAAGTATCCACTGACTTGGCCTCTGTGGCAATGAGTTCCACAGATTAACTACACTCTGACTGAAGATCTGTCGTTTTCACACCTTACCCTCCCATATCTCTGGACTCCCTCTCCCGTGACTCAGTCTGAAGAAGGGTCTCGACCCGAAACGTCACCCATTCCTTCTCCTCAGAGATGCTGCCTGTCCCGCTGAGTTACTCCAGCGTTTTGTGTCCACCTTAACTGTCCATCAGATCATTTCTAAAAATGTATGGCAGTAGAACTAGATTTTCAATGAATATGTTGATTTTTTTCATCAATATATTTCAAATTGCTCTAAAATTCCATAAGGAGGAGAATTCACCGCTTTGCATTTGGTACAATTGCAGGATATGTTTCATTTAAAAATACAAAATGAATGGTATGACATGAAGCTGTACATTTATATGCTAAGTAGTAAATCTGAAAGCATCGAGATATCTTCTAAGCTGATAATGTAATATTAGAAAGTCATTCTACCTTTTGCGGAGTTCATCTGAGAATGTTGTTCATCACATCAGTTCAATGTTCCAATTTAGATTCAGTTGATGCAAATGCATTATAGGGAAGAGATGATTCACTGTCTCCACAGTGTGCCACAAGCCCTGTGTATTTATAATTAATTCAATATCGGTTACACCCACATCCAACTCTATATTTCCTGCAGTTAGACACACAAAGCAGGAGTAACTCAGCGGGTCAGACAGCATCTCTGGAGAAAAGGAATAGGTGACATTTCGGGTCAAGACCCTTCTTCAAACATATCTATTTCTATATCTTAACCCATTTGCTTCTGATATTGTCAACTATTCCTCTCTTACATTCAAACGTGAGCAGCCCAATACTCTCCTGGCTAGGTTCCCATTCTCCACACTCCTTCGTCTTCACCCTCTCCAAAACTCTGCTCTTTGTATCCGACATTGCATCAAGAACTGCTCACTGATTCTTCCAATCTTTGTTGGCTGAGAATAGTTTTCTCATTGTCGCCAGATTCAATTCTAATTCACTGGTGTAGAGTGTCCTGACTTTCCTTTCTAAAACCTCCTTCTTCCTGTAACATTGCCTAAACTCAAGGGTTCCTGTGTAACCTATTCCCACAGAGTCGCTGCTTTACAGCACCAGAGACTCGGGTTCCCTCCTGACTATGGCCCACTGAGTCCACACCGACCAGCGATCCCTGCACATTAACACTATACTACACAAAATAGGGACAAGTTTACATTTACACCAAGCCAATTAACCTACAAACCAAAGAGTTCAATATCATATTGTAATGTAAAATTAATATCAGGATATACTTATGAGCCATTTCAAAGCAGTAGTTTGCGTGGTTGTTTAGTAATATTTCTTATGCATTGATGTCATTAACTAGCATACTTTTTATCTCAAAGACAAAAAAAAAAGTGTACAGTATATTGAATAGTGCAAGGCCTGGTTAGAGTGGATGTGGAGAGGAATTTTCCACTGGTGGGGGAGTCTAGGGACCTGAGGCCATATCCTCAGAATTAAAGGACTTACCTTTAGAAAGGAGATGATGAGAAATGTATTGTCAGAGGGTGGTGAATCTGTGGAATTCATTGCCACAGAAGGCGGTGGAGGCCAGATCAATGGATATTATTAAGGCGGAGATTGACAGATTCTTGATTAGGACGGGTGTCAGGGGTTATGGGGAGAAGGCAGGAGAATGAGGTTAGGAGGGAGAGATAGATCAGAAATGATTGAATGGTGGAGTAAACTTGATGGGCCGAATGGCCTAATTCTACTCCTATAACTTATGAACTTATGTGCACCACTTTCTTTCCAAAAACCTTTTCTCAACATCATGTTTTGGAAAATGTTTCTCGTTGCCTTGAATATTTACAGGGAAGAAAATAATGATCAGCTATATCTTTACAAATTAACCGGCTATAATAATAATTTGTCTGGAGCCAAAGATTCAGAAGAATTCAGCAAGAATTCTTGTTTGCGATGAACAATCCTTCTTGCCAAAATACCAAACTCAACAAAATCACTATCACCACCGATCCAAGAACTCTAATAATTTAGAATTTTAGATAAAGTAATCACAATGATAAAATTGCCATTCATGCGAGTGTCTGCTTTAAATGGCATGTTTTCAAACATTAGCTCCTTTTGCAAGGAGATAAGTGATAGGAGCAGAATTAGGCCATTCGGCCCATCTACTCCACCATTCAATCACGGCCAATCTATCTTTCCCTCTCAACCCCATTCTCCTGCCTTCTCCCCATAACCCCTGACACCCGTACTAATCAAGAATCTATCTATCTCTGCCTTAAAAATATCCATTGACTTGGCTTCCACAGCCGCTGTGGCAATGAATTCCACAGATTCACCACCCTCTGACTAAGGAAATTCCTCCTCATCTTTCTAAACCGATTCCCCCTCATCTCCTTATCTCATTCTAAATATCGGTCAACAACCAACAATCTTTAAAACATAGGATTATAAGCAGGATATACTTATAATAAAAGTAGGATTCCCCTATCATGCTATTTTGTTCAGATTCCACTTATGTTGGACAATTTTAATCCGGATTCTTTATTCCAGTGACACAAAAATGAATAGTTTAGTTTTAGAGATACAGCGTGGGAAAAGGCCCTTCGGCCCACCGAATCAGCACTGACCGGCGATCCCGCACATCAACACTATCCTACACACACTAGGGACAATCACACTTATACCAAGCCGATTAACTTACAAACTTGTACGTATTTGGAGTTTAGTTTTGTTTAGTTTAGTTTAGTTTAGTTTAGAGATACAGCACGGAAACAGGCCCTTCGGCCCACCGGGTCCGCGCCGACCAGCGATCCCTGCACATTAACACTATCCTACACACACTATGGACAATTTTTACATTTACCAAGCCAATTAACCTACAAACCTGTACGCCTTTGGAGTGTGGGAGGAAACCGAAGATCTCGGCGAAAACCCACGCAGGTCACGGGGAGAACGTACAAACTCCGTACAGACAGCATCCCCGGCCGGGTCTCTGGCGCTGCAAGCGCTGTAAGGAAGCAACTCTACCGCTGTGCCACCATGCTGACGTATGAATAATAATAGTAACAGAATAGTACTGTTTATGTAAGTATAAATACAATCATATAATGTTAGAATAAATAAGATAATAAACATGAATAAATACTGAGGACACTGTGCGAATACTGATAGACACATTAAAGCAAAACTATTTGGATAACAGATGAGTTCATTCACAACTGATCCTTTTGCAAGTTGTGTGAACGTTTACGAATGCCAGGTGTGTTTATAAAACCAGTTAGAAGAGCCTTTGCTGAACAAGGCAGAGGTGTAAACTTTCTAAAGGCACACGAGTCTTGACAGATAGACACAAAACGCTGGAGTAATAGCCCTGTCCCACTGTACGAGTTCATTCAAGAGCTCTCCCGAGTTTTAAAAAAAATCAAACTCGTGGAAGCACGGAGAATGAACGGAGCTCAGGGACGTCTCTTAGCGGCTCGTAACGCTAACGGCAGGTACTCGGGAAACGCGGTAAGCTCGGGAAGACTCGTGAAGATTTTTCAGCATGTTGAAAAATGTCCACCGAGTACCTGCGAGCGGCCATTACCGTAAATCTCGAGTTCGAATCAGGGCAAACTCGGGAGAACTCTTGAATGAACTCATACAGTGGGACAGGGCTTTAAGCCAGCGGGACAGACAGCATCTCTGGAAAAAAAGAAACAGGTGATGTTTCAGGTCGAGACCCTTCTTCAGTCTGAGAGTCAGGTGAAAGGGAAACGAGAGATATAGACGATGGTGTGGAGTGATAGAGAACAACTGAACGAAAGATATGCAAAAAAGTAACGATGATAAAGGAAACAGGCCATTGGTAGCTGTGGGCTAGGTGAAAACGAGTTACAGACAATGAGACTCAACAAGATGACGTTGGAACTACTACTACTTGGGTGGGGAAGTGATCGAGAGGGGGGGGATGCAAGATGTACAGGTTTGTCGGCTTAAATGTAAATTGTCCCAAGTGTAGGATAGTGTTAATGTGCTGGGATCGCTGGTTGGTGTGGGCTCGATGGGCCGAAGGGACTGTTTCCACGCTGTATCTCTAAACTAAATTAAACATACCCATGACTGCGTAGCCGGTCATAGTGTGAACTACATCATCAAGTTCGCTGACGACACCACTGTGGTTGGATGAATCACAGATGTGGATGAGTCAGAGTATAGAAGTGAGATTGACCGACTGACCAAATGGTGCCAGCACAACAACCTGGCTCTCAACATCAGTAAGACCAAGGAACTAATTGTGGACTTTGGTAGGGAAAGGATGAGGACCCACAATCCTGTTTATATCAACGGGACGATGGCGGAGAGGATCAATAACTTCAAATTCCTGTGTGTGCATATATCAGAAGATCTTTCCTGGACCCAGCACACTGATGCAATTATAAAGAAGGCACATCAGCGACTCTACTTCCTGAGAAGATTACGGAGATTCGGCATGTCGAAGAGGATTCTCCTAAACTTCTACAGGTGCACAGTAGAGAGCAAACTGACCGGTTGCATCGTGGCCTGGTTCGGCAACTTGAGCGCCCAGGAGCGGAAAAGACTACAAAAAGTTGTGACCACTGCCCAGTCCATCACCGGCTTTGATCTCCCCACCGTCGAAGGGATCTATCGTAGTCGCTGCCTAAAAAAGGCAGCCAACATCATCAAGGACCCACACCGTCCTGGCCACACACTCATCTCACCACTGCCACCAGGAAGAAGGTACAGGAGCCTGAAGACTGTAACGTCCAGGTTCAGGAACAGCCACTTCCCCACAGCCATCAGGCTATTAAACACAACATCGAATAAGCTCTGAGCTCTGAACTGCAAACGACTATATTATTATTTGTTCTTTGCACCATATTTATTATTTATTGAAGTTTTTCTTTTTTTTCCCTCCGTTATATACAATGTTTACATATTCACATATTCTGTTGTGCTGCAGCAAGTAAGAATTTCATTGTCCCGTCCAGGACATTATGACAATAAAACACACTTGACTCTTGACTCTTGGCATCAGGTGTGTACTGAACCAAGAAGGCACTGAACAGACAGCTTCCGTAGTCAGGATCGAACCGGGGTCTCCGGCACTATAAGGCAGCAACTCCACTGCTGCGCCACCGTGCCGCCCCTGAGCTGTGCTTACGTATACACTACTCCTCTGTGTCTCAATGACCAGGGTAGCACGTCAGCCATGAGGTCAAAGTGCTGGCAGGGGAACATCTTCTTTGGAAGTTGTGTGTCTGTGTGTTTAGCATTTACCTGTTGTGTGGTGTTTGAGAGCCGGTATGTATATTTATTCAGCAATGCTGCAAAAAAGGTCAACGTCCTTCGTAATGTCAGGCATAATGGAGTCTTGGACTTGTGATCTTTCGCTGGGCTAGATAATGTTTATGCAGGAGCTGTAGACTGCTGGGTGTATGCTGACAGAGGACAAAGCCTAAAATAGATGACGTTCTCCAGCCGAGATCTGTGGGAGACATCTTTCCTGATCAACTGGGCTGCAGTATGACTGTTCAGAGAGAGGTGGCCCTTCGGCCCACCGAGTCCTTGCCGACCAGTGATCCCCGCAAACTAACACTACTTTGTACTACATCTGATACGCAGCGGATGTTGTGACTACTGCATCTTAAGCTGTAGACACAAGGCACTGCAGATGTTTCAATGGATGTTTAACTGCAGACCATGAAATGGATCGATTGTAATCATGTATTCTCTTTCTCCTGACTGGTTAGCACGCAACAAAAGCTTTTCACTGTACCTCGGTACATGTGGCAATAAACTAAACTAAACTTAGTTTAGAGAGACAGCGCAGAAACATGCCCTGCGGCCCACGGAGTCCGTGCTGACCAGCGATCCCCGCACACTAACACTATCATACACTATCACAGGGACAAATTACAATTTTACCGAGCCAATTGGCCTAGAAACCTGTACGTCTTTGGAGTCAAGTCAAGTCAAGTCACATTTATTTATATAGCACATTTAAAAAACAACTCTCGTTGGCCAAAGTGCTTTACATTTGTTATAAGAATAGTATAAACAAACAAACTACATACATATATACATGTAGCCCTCACTCAGAGGACGTCAAGAAAGGCTTGGGAGTATAGATACGTTTTTAGTCTTGACTTAAAGGAGTCGATGGAGGTGGCAGTTCTGATGGGAAAGGGGATGCTGTTCCACAGTCTAGGGGCTGCAACCGCAAAGGCGCGGTCGCCCCTGAGCTTATGCTTAGACCGTGGGATATTCAGCAACCCCAAGTCGGCCGATCTGAGGGACGTGTAGGTGGAGTGTTGGGTGAGAAGACTTTTGATGTAGGTGGGGGCAAGCCCATTGAGGGCTTTGTAGACATGGAGGAGGAGTGTTGGAGGAAACTGGAGCACCCGGGAGAAAACCCAAGCAGGTCACGGGGAGAACGTGCAAACTCCATACAGACAGCACCCGTAGTCAGGATCGAACTCCAGTCAAAGCATAATATCCTAAAGGCCGTGTCTTACCTGTTTGCGGTCATCGGCGGTGAAGCGCGGCGTCGCCGGTAGCGAGGACCGCGCGGCAACGGCGAGAGCGTCGAGCCTATCCACCGGAGCGCCGCACGCATGCTGCGCGGGGGCCGAGTTAATTCAAACACGGCGGGTCCCACGTGCTTGCGGTAAGTAAAAAAAGGGCGGGCCGACTGCGATGACGTCGGCCCCCCGCACGTGACTCACCAGCGGCGGCTGTGGCGGCGGCCATCCTGATCGCGGCGCTGTAGTGGTGGCTGTGCCTGCGGCCGCGCAGCACACGTGCCTCACTGGCGGCGGCACGTGCGTCACTGGCGGAGGCTGTGGCAGAGGAGGTTTGACGCACGGCGCTCGACCCACACTGGCGGCGGCCCGTGCGAGCGGCCGTGCGCACTCGTGCATCACTGGTGGAGGTTGTGCGGTGAGTATTTGGTTTACGACATTGTCGATTTTATTTTTGCACCGCGCGGTGTTGGGAACACCGTCGCACGGCCCGGGAATTGTTCTTTCTCACGAGTGCGCGGTCTATGGCGGCAGATTCTTCCCGTTTCGCCGCCAATGACCGCAGATTCGTGAGACAGACCTTTAAGCAACATCGCCTGAGTGCATGCTATTAAATTGTGTAGTTTGAAATGTTGTCTCTTCACATGAAATGCAGATTAAATGACTTACTCGTTGATCTTAAATAGCAACAATGCACAATGCCTGCTTTTCTAAACCAGGTAACTTAAAAAAAAAACTCACTTCAATAGGCAGAGGAATTTAATCAAACTTACCCAAACTAAGGTAGACAAAAATGCTGGCGAAACTCAGCGGGTGAGGCAGCATCTATGGAGGGAAGGAAATAGGCAACGTTTCGGGTCGAGACCCTTCTTCAGACTGATGTGAGGGTGGGGGGGGGGGGCAGGAAGAAGAAAGGAAGAGGCGGAGACAGTGGGCTGTGGGAGAGCTGGGAAGGGGAGGAGAAAGCAGGGACCACCTGAAATTAGAGAAGTCAATGTTCATACCGCTGGGGTGCAAACTGCCCAAGCGAAATATGAGGTGCTGCTCCTCCAATTTATGGTGGTCCTCACTCTGGCCAGGACAGAAAGGTCAGATTTGGAAGTGGGGGGGGGGGGAGTTGAAGTGTTGAGACACCGGGAGATCAGGTAGGTTAATGCGAACTGTGCGGAGGTGTTGGGCGAAGCGATCGCCAAGCCTACGCTTGGTCTCACCGATGTAGAGCAGCTGACATCTAGAGCAGCGGATGCAATAGATGAGGTTGAAGGATCAATGCATGGACAAAGAAAAGCCTTAAGAGAAGACACAAGGTGAAAACAATCTCTACGTTCGAGTTCTAAAAACTGATTTGAAAGGCAATATGATCTGGTTTACAGCCTTAAACTATATGTTTTTAACGTTGACGGAGGCAAGTGAAATGAATTGCATTAAGTTCGCTTTCCTTTTGATGTCTTTTATCCAAAGGAAATGAGGCTGGGAGTAAAATTGCAAGGTGTATTTGATAAGTGGCTATAATGAGGCATCTTTTTTTCCCCACCTATACACCGCTCATCGGTTTCCTCTTTCAAAGGATCAACAAAGTGGCTGATCCAGGGAAATTCTAATGACGCTTTTCATAAATATCACTCAGGGCAAGTGTTAATAAAACTGGGCTTGGCTCTTGGCGCTTGGCTCGGATAAAACCGCACCCGCGGCAGGGAAATCAGTGGGAACCAAGTGGGTTTCTGCAGCAAACACGAAATAAACACTTCACATCATCCAAAAAGCACACCTAGCAACCAGGTCTGATGTTGTTGCCCGATATTGGACTGTATGTGGTCTCAAAATGTGTGGTATCATTTAGTGGGAACTGCTGCTAAACGTGGCTTTGCCATTCGGCCGTGCTTTACAGAATATTTTCCATTTCAGAAATTTACGTTGCAAAAATTAAGATCGCGGACTAACCACAAACAAAAATAATGAAATTTGGGCGGCACGGTGGCCCAGCAGTAGAGTTGCTGCCTCACAGCGCCAGAGACCTGGGTTCGATCCTGACTACGGGTGCTGTCTGTACAGAGTTTGTACGTTCTCCCCGTGACCGCGAGCGTTTTCTCCGGGTGCCCCGGTTCCCTCCCACGCTCCGAAGACGTACAGCTTTGTAGGTTAATTGGCTTTGGTAAAAATTGTAAATTGTCCCAAGTGTGTAGGATAGTGTTAGTGTATGGGGGTGATCGCTGGTCGGCACGGGCTCGGTGGGCTGGTGGACCTGTTTGTCCTCTGTAGCTGTGAAGTCTAAACAAATATTGGAGACATGAGGAATTGCAGATGCTGGAACTTTGAGCAAAACACAAAGTGCTGGAGGAACTCAGCAGGTCAGGCAGCATCGGTGGAGGGAATGGACAGATGCACTAAACGTTATTCAAATTATTCCTTTCATCTCGCTATACACTGTAGATGGCTCGATTGTAATCATGTATTGTCTTTCCACCGACTGCTTAGCACGTAACAGAAGCTTTTCACTGTGTACAGGCGACAATAAACTAAACTCAAACACAAACTCAGATGGCATTTCAGGTCGGGATTCTTCTTCAGACGGATTGGAGCAAGAGGGAGAAAGCTGGAAATGTGGTGGGGGCAGGACAAAGCTTGGCAACTGACATGGAGCAGTGAGAGGCATTGATGGAGCAGTGAGAGGCATTGATGGGGTGGACAGTTGGAGCCTTTTCCCCCACGACGGAGGTGTCAAATACCAGAGGGCAGAACTGTCATACAACCAGCAAAGTTTAAAGGAAATGCGCAGGGCAGTTTTTATTATTTTACACAAAGGGCAGCGGGGTGCCTGGAACACACTGCCAAAGGTGGTGGTGGAGGCAGATACGATAGTGGCATCTGAGAGACTTTTGGATAGGAACATGGATATGCAGGGAATGGAGGGTCATGGATTATGTTGTCAGATAAGAGATGGTCTCGGCATCATGTTTGGCACAGACGTCGTGGGTCAAAGGATCAGTTCCTGTGCTGTACCGTTCCATCTTGTAACATGTGATTACATAGTTCTTACATCGCCACAGATGAATCAGCGAGATATTCACAACATAAACATTATAAGTCCTGGATTTGATATTGTAACCAGCTTGAGAAGGGACATTCTGCAGGAGTTTACAGCAGATTAGTGCAGACATAAGGGCCTTAAATCCCACTTGCCGATTTTTTCGGCGACTGCCGGCGTCATATCAGTGTCGCCAAAAGATTTTGAACATTTCAAAATCCAGCGGGGACAAAAAATGTTGCGACACGTGGAAAAACACCGCGCGTCATATGTCATCACGCATCATCACCGCTGCATCAATCCACGTCACGCCACTAATTTTTCGGTGACCTGATACCTCAATCAATGATGCCGGCAGTCGCTGAAAAAATCGCCAAGCGGGATAGGCCCTATATGTTGCCAAATATTTGGCACATTAGATTGGGCAGAAGGTTGGATAGGGAAATATTCAGCATGGATGGTGGGAATGTTTAATTTAGTTTAGTTTAGTTTAGTTTAGTTTAGTTTAGTTTAGTTTAGATACAGCACAGAAACAGGCCCTTCAGCCCACCGAGTCCACACCGACCAGCAATCCCTGTACACTAACACTATCCTACACACACATGGGACAATTTACAATTATATCAAGCCAATTAACCTACAAAACCTGTTTGTCTTTGGAGTGTGGGAGGAAACCGGCGATCCTGGAGAAAACCCACTTGGTCACAGGGAGAAGGTACAAACTCCGTACAGACAGCACCTGTAGTCAGGATCGAATCCGGGTCTCTGGCGCTGTGAGGCAGCAACTCTACCGTGCGCCACCGTGCCGCCCAAGCACAGTGATGGCAAATAGCGCGCAACGTCTATTTTAGTTTGAAGATAGACACAAATTGTTGGAGTAACTCAACGGGTCAGGCAGCATCCCTGGAGACGAAGGATGGGTGACGTTTCGGGTCGGGTCGATCCTTCCTGACCTGAAACGTCATGAATGTGACAGAGTGAAAGAGGATGAAAATTGGTCGGTCAATTATCTGGGTGGTCGGAGTAATTAGAACAAAGTAACGATGCCTTGTGGCTGATTCCATTTAAATAACACCAAGGCAGGCCACGGCTCATTGTTTAAAGTCTGTTTCTAGTCCGTGCGATACAACTTTGCTCTCGCGACTTCAAAATAGATAGAACCTCAACAGAAAAAGGTCTCACTGTACCTCAGTACACGATAATAAACTAAACTAAACTAACATAGGGAATCCAGAAAGAAGGAACTGCAGATGCTCGTTTATACCAAAGATAAACACAAAGTGCTGGAGTAACTGAATGGGTCAGACAGCATCTCTGGAGAAAAGGGAATGGGTGACGTTTCGGGTCAGGAAAGAGGGCCCCGACTTGAAATGTCACCCATCCTTTTTCTTCAGAGATGCTGCCTGACACGCTGAGTTACTCCAGCACTTTGTGTCTATCTTTAAACTAAAATAGATGTTTTAAACTAAAATAGGTACTGTAAACTAAAATAGAGGGTGCGAGCTGTAGGCTGAGGTTGAGCAGGCTGGGACTCTATTCCTTGGAACGCAGGAGCGTGAGGGTGATCTTATAGAGGTGTATAAGATCACGAGAGGAATAGATCGGATGGATGCAGTCACACAATCTCTTTCCCAGAGTACGTGAATCGAGGACCAGAGGACATAGGTTTAAGGAGAGGGGGGAAAAGATTTAATAGGAATCTGAGGGGTAACTTTTTCACACAAAGGGTGGTGGGTGATTGGAACAAGCTGCCTGAGGAGGTAAACATACATAAACATACATAGAAAATAGGTGCAGGAGTAGGCCATTCGGCCCTTCGAGCCTGCACCGCCATTCAATATGATCATGGCTGATCATCCAACTCAGTATCCTGTACCTGCCTTCTCTCCATACCCCCTGATCCCTTTAGCCACAAGGGCCACATCTAACTCCCTCTTAAATGTAGCAAAGTTGAGGCAGGGACTATCCCAGCGTTCAAGAAACAGTTAGACAGGTACATGGATGGGACAGGCTAAGAGTGATATGGGCTAAATGCAGGCAGGTGGGACTAGTGTAGCTGGGACATGTTGGCCGGTGTGGCAATGTTTGGCCAAAGGGCCTGTTTCCACACTGCATTACTCTGTGACACCATATTATGTGCTAGTTGCCATCACTGTGCCTGTTCTTGGCCTCCTTACCTTTGTGTGTCAAATTTCTGGATTATCTCACTAATCCACTGAATAGCCAATGGCCCTCAGTGATCAGGTTACTGAGTAATATTGTTCACTGCTATAAACACAGTTGGAGATGTATTTAAACTCTACGGCACTGCAGTCTTGCATCTGTGAGATTAGATCTGCCACCTAATTGTGATCTGTGAAACTGAGCTCATAGAATTTGGTAATTTGTGCGAGAGGAAAACAAATGGAAATGATCTTTAGGAAGTAACTGCAGATGCTGGTTTAAACCGAAGAAAGACACATCATAAATTTTTTAATTTTTTAATTTTTTAATTTTTTATTCGTTTGGCTGTATGGTAACTCAAATCTCACTGTACCAAATAAAGGTGCTTGTGACAATGAATGTGACTCGAACTTTACTTGAACTTGAACTTAATGCTGGAGTAACTCAACGGGATGGGCAGCATCTCCGGAGAGAATAAATGGGTGATGTTTCGGGTCGAGACCCTTCTTCAATCTGAAGAAGGGTCTAAATGAATAGTGATGTTACTGTTACTGATTGGATCAAATTCCCAACTGACAGCTTTATGTTGGGGTTTTTGTTTGTGATATTGTGGCATACCATCGCCTCCTAAAAGTTAAACGCTGTTATTTTGTTTTCCGGCTACAATGTCACGCACATTAATTAATCGAGTCTACTAAGGACGATTTTACCAAAGCCAATTAACCTTCAAACATCTACCTCTTTGTGGCGTGTGGGAGGAAACCGGAGCACCCTGAGAAAACCCACGCGGTCACGGGGAGAGCGTACAAACTCCGTACAGACAGCACCCGTAGTCGGGATCGAACCCGGGTCTCTGGCGCTGGAAGGCAGCAACTCCACCGCTGCGCCACCGTGCCGTCCCTTCTTCAGATCTTCTGCAACAGGGATGATCTCGAGCAACTCTAGGCACAACTACGAAGCATGATAGACCACGATAGGGCAGCGCGGTGGCGCTGCAGTAGAGCTGCTGCCTCACAGCGCCGGAGACCCAAGTTCGATCCCGACTACGGGTGCTGTCTGTTTGTGCCTTCTCCCCATGACCTGCGTGGGTTTTCTCCAGGATCTCTGGTCTCCTCCCACACTCCATAGACCAACATGTTTGTAGGCTCATTGGCTTGCTTTAATTGTAAATTCTCCCTATTGTGTGTGGAATAGTGTTAGTGTGTGGGGATCGCTGGCGAGCGCGGACTCAGTGGAACGAAGAACATGTTTCCGCGCTGTATCTCTAAACCTCACCTCTAGAGATTAGACACTTGCGAAGGGAACGAGGATCAGATGAAATCAGAGGACGGGGAAAGGGACGGGCTAATGATTGTGGGGAGTGGGTCGGAAGGAACTGCAGATGCTGGTTTATACCAAAGATAGACACCAAAGTGCTGGAGTAACTCAGCGGGACAAGCAGCGTCTCTGGAGAGAAGGAACGCGTGACGTTTCGTGTCGAGACCCTTCTTCAGGCTGGTTAGGGATACTGAGAGTGGTGCGGTCAGACCGATGAGGGGTGTGGGGGTGAGGTGTCATCATCATAACGTCATAGAGTCTTACAGCGTTGAAACAGGCCCCGCGGCTCAACTTGCCTACATCGGCCTGGGTGAATGAGGAAAGTTGCAGTGAAATGGGAGAGTCGGGTGGGGCTAGTGGGAAGTGGTAGTTTGAGGTCATTAGTGGGAACATAATGTTAAAGCAGGCACATACCTGGCAGAAAGCAGAGACCGCAGACACTGGCGGATGCCCAACAGTGAGTGAGACTGCTGAGGCTGGTTCCAGCATCCAGTCCAGACCTGCCTCATTGCTCTTGTTGTCCTTTTACGAGCATTACTCACGTCCTGCCCACTGCAGGCACCGCCCGCTGTCTCCGTTTCATGGCGGCGGAGTTTCCTGAATTGGTCAAACTTTACTCTCAATTCCACAAGTTGAAACTTTAACTGACAACCTCGTCGGGAATTCACCAAAAGTTCTTCTTTAAGGGCCTGTCCCACTTGGGCGATTTTTTCAGCGACTGTCGCAGTCATAGCAGGTCACCGAAAAAACGGTGACTGGACCCCCCACCCCCCCCCCTACGACAATGTCTACGACAAGCTACCACCTAGTCAACATCAAGCTACGGCAAGCTACTGACAACCAGCGACCCATTAGGATGTCCACTATGACCACACCTACGACAAGCGACGACCACACAGGCGACAACCTACGTCCACCCGCGACAAGCTACGACCCTGTCGGCGACAACTGAAGACAATTCAGTCGCCGGTATCTGTCGCCGGTTGACGTAGGTAGTTGCCAATGGAATTCACTGACGTCAGCAGCCGGCGACAACCTACGTCATCTGGCGACAACCTACGTCATCTGGCGACAACCTACGACAGCACCTACGTCAGGAGAAATCAAGCTACGCTCATTGGCGTCAAGCCACTGTCGCCGACTGTCGCCAAAAATCTTTGAACACATTGAAAATCCAGCAGCGACCAGAAAGACGCTACGACTCTTCGAGCGACCGAGGAGACCCCGGCGGCCACGTGGCGACAGCCTAGTCGCCAGTAGTCGCCTAAAAAATAGCCTAAGTGGGACAGGCCCATTACTTTAGACTTTGGAGATACAGCGTGGAAACAGGTCCTTAGGCCTGCCGAGCCTGCGCCGACCAGTGATCACCCCATACACTGGCACCCCATACACTGGCACCCCGTACACTGGCACCCCGTACACTGGCACCCTGTACACTGGCACCCCGTACACTGGCATACGTACACTGGCACCCGTACACTGGCACCCGGTACACTGACACCCCGTACACTGGCATACGTACACTGGCACCCGTACACTGGCACCCGTACACTGGCACCCGTACACTGGCACCCATACACTGGCACCCGTACACTGGCACCCGTATACTGGCACTATCCTTTACACACCAGGGACAATTTACAATCTTTACCAAAGCCAATTAACCTACTAACCTGTACGTCTTTGGAGTGTGGGAGGAAACCAGAGCACCCGGAGAAAACACACGCAGTCACAGGGATAATGTACAAACTCCATACAGACAGCACCCGTAGTCAGGATTGAACTTAGGTCTCTGGCGCTGTAAGGCAGCAACTCTACCGCTGCATCATTGTGCCGCCCATTATTTCATTGAACCTTGCCAGGGTCATGCCCGTCATATAAACAAATAAAACCACGTTAACATCTTCTTTAGGAAAGTGGAACAAGTAAAATCGTACAAATCAATTTCGAGGAAATGATTGGATCATTAGTAGTGGGTGTAAGACCACAGTTCTAATATTACAGTTACACAGAACCACTTATTCATTTAAAAGCAATCTAATGTGCTTTAAATATTAATTTGGTTCTTATTGAAAGGATTTACTAACGATCTAACACACCGTTGCTCCGGAGTGAAGCAGAACCATTTTGTTTGGAGAAGGCTCAGGATTGTAGCTGTAATCTAAAGATGACCCTTTGTTTTTCAATACGTTTCAAAAGCTTCATTTCAAAATGATGACTGAGTTCAAATACGAAGAGGTAACTCAGCTAGTCTGTTAAGGAAGGTACTGCAGAAACCACCTGTGGTTTGGGGGATTATTATTTGGCCTGATGTGTTGGTTGTTGATCAAAGGTTCAAATGTCTGTTTATTGTCGCCTGTACCAGTTAAGGAACAGTGAAACTTGAATTACCATATGGCCATTCTGAAAAAAAAAAGCATCAAGACACACAACTACATAAGAGTTAACATAAACATCCACCACAGCGGATTCCACATGTCCCTCACTGTGATGGAAGGCAATAAAGTCCAATCTTCTTCCTCCTTATTCTCCCGCGGTTGGGCCAGTCGAACTATCTGCAGTCGGGGCGATCGAAGCCCCCGTGTCGGTGCGATCAGAGCTGTTTAGTTTAATTTAGAGATTCAGCACAGAAACAGGCCTGTCAGCCCACCGAGTCCGTGCCGACCAGCAATCCCCTTACACTAGCACTATCCTTATCACTAGGGACAATTTACAATTTTTACAGAAGCCAATTAACCTACAAACCTGTACATCTTCGGAGTGTGGGAGAAAAACCGGAGCTCCCGGGGAAAACCCATGCAGGTCACGGGGAGAACG
>CM075982.1:66585524-66588024 GCA_038087875.1 Malacoraja senta
ACGTTGACGCAGCGGGTGGGGCTGCTGACTCAGAGCGCCAGAGGTACCCGGTTCGGTCTTGACCGCACCTCCAGTCTGTGCGCAGTTTGCACGTTCTCGCCGTGACCGCGTGGGTCTCCTCCGGGTGCTCCGGTTTCTTCCCACATCCCAAAGAACGTGCGGGTTTGATTGGCTATAATTGGCTGCTGTCCCTTGCGCCTTTTGTGCGGGGTGCAGGCGAGAAAGCGGGGTGACATGGAACTATTGTGAATGGGAGGTTGATGGTTGACATGGACTCAGGGAGGGCTGAAGGGCCTGTTTCCATGCTGTCTCTCTAAACTGTAAACAACTCGAAACTCTAATCTCTAAACTTTAGTGCACGGGATGATCGCTGGTTGGCACGGACTTGGTGGGCCGTTTCCACACCGCATCTTTAGTCAGAGGGTGGTGAATCTGTGGAATTCATTGCCTCAGAAGACTGTGGAGGCCAAGTCAATGGATATTTTTAAGGCAGAAATAGACAGATTTTTGATTAGTGCGGGTGGCAGAGGCTATGGAGAGATGCCAGGAGAATGGCGTAAAGAGGGAAAGATAGATCAGCCATGATTGAATGGTGGAGTCGATCTGATGGGCCGAATGGCCTAATTCTGCTCCTATCACTTATGAACTTATCTCTATGATACGATTCGATACGATGAAACTTTATTCATCCCCAGAGGGAAATTGGTCTGCCGACAGTCACAACACACAAGGTACACAAAAAAAACTTGAAATTAAAAGTGAAAACAAAAGAAAAAGTCAAGCGACTGTTGTCTGGCTGCCGTGTGCCCAGCGCCTTCACTGGAACAAAGGAACAAACAAACACAGATTTATATCCTGGGCAGAGGATTGTAAACTAGAGTGCCCCCCCCCCCCCCCACTTCTCCTCCCCTTCCCCCTCCTCCCTGAGACTCTGGAGTCTAAAGATGAAGGAACTGAGTAAAACGATTGGATTTCGATTTGGATTTTAAAAGGCAAGCACTGATGTGGAGTTTTTAAAAATGTGTTCATATTGCTGGCAAGTCTGGCATTTATATCTGAAAGAATTGCAGATGCTGGTTTAAATTGAAGGTAGACTCAGAATGCTGGAGTAACTCAGCGGGCCAGGCAGCATCTCTGGAGGGAAAGAATTTATTTTCTCATCATTAGTTCTGTTGAATTAAGTTGCTTGAACAGTGAAGAGGCAATTACAATAGCAAGTCTAGAATCTGATTGGGTAGCGATGGAGAGATCTTTGCGAACCGGATTAGTTTCGTTTAGAGATGCACTGGGCTTCGGAGGTTAATTGGCCTCTGTCCCTAGTGTGTGGAGTGTGGATGAGAAAATGGAATAACATAAAACAGGTGAGGACAGGTGATCAATGGCCGACATGGACTCAGTGGGCCAAGGGGGTCTGTTTCCACGCTGTACCTTCTTTAAACTTTGGAGTAACAGCGCGGAAACAGGCCCTTCAACCCACCGAGTCCACGCCAACCAGCGGTCTCCCGACACACTAACACTATTTTACACATTGGGGACAATTTACAATCTTTACCAAAGCCAATTAACCTACAAACCTGTACGTCTTTGGAGTGTGGCAGGAAACCGGAGCACCCGGGGAAAACCCACGCAGGTCACGGGAGAAAGTGCAAACAGACAGCAGGCATAGTCAGGATCAAACCCGGGTCTCTGGCGCTGTGAAGGGCCTGTCCCACTTTCACGACCTAATTCACGACATTTTTTACTCGTGGACATTTTTCATCAGGCTAGAAAAAACGCCCCGACCTACTTGATGCCACGAGTACATACGACTAGCATCACGGCCTGCTACGACCTACCTACGACCTCGTGACGACCATGCTGCGAGTATGAGTCAAGGTCAAACTTGTGAATTAGAGGTTCGTGAATAAGGTCGTGAAAGTGGGACCGGCCCTTGAGGCAGCAACTCTACGACTGTGCCTCTAAATATGTATTTTTTAATAATCCTGTAATAATCAGTGAAACCAGCTTCAATATTTATGTAAATACTTGCATTTAAATTCCACAGTTGTCATGATGGGAATTCTCTGATTAATAGCTGAGGCCGCTGCGTGCTAGTTCAGGGCGGAAAACAACATCGACTGTAACCTTAAGGCACTGAAGATGTCAAGATTTAATGGAAAGATAATTGTGGAACAGAACCAAAAACTAATCTTTAAAATTGGACCAACTTCAAGAATGATTTCTTCATATGAAAGGTATTTCAACACATGTAATTCACCTCCCTTCCAGACAAACATTTAAGATACAGTTGGATCCGTTAGCGAGGGTACTGGGACATTTTGGGGTGAATGCATTATAGACAATAGACAATAGGTGCAGGAGTAGGCCATTCGGCCCTTCGGCCATTCAATGTGATCACGGCTGATCATCCCCAATCAGTACCCCGTTCCTGCCTTCTCCCCATATCCCCCCGACTCCACTATCTTCGAGAGCCCTATCTAGCTCTCTCTTGAAAGTATCC
>CM075982.1:66593024-66654089 GCA_038087875.1 Malacoraja senta
GGGCTCCGAAAAACTGACACTGTTCAAAAATTCTGCGCGGCAACGGCCTGCCGGCCCGCAGCCGCATTGAGGCCGTACGCAGCGTCTTGATGGCGTACGTCACGCACGAACTTCCCACGGATTTCGCTCGAACTTCACGTCACTCACTCGACCTCCGCGTGTCCCCCGCTTCCGGTTTGGTCGCGCTCGCCGCATGCAGTCGCATGCTGGTGGGACCAGCCCTGTACGGGGATCACTCGACCTCCGCGCGGCCCCCGCTTCCGGTTTGTTCGCGCTTGCCGCATGCAGTCGCATGCTGGTGGGACCAGCCCTGTACAGGGATCACTCGACCTCCGCGCGGCCCCCACTTCCGGTTTGGTCGCGCTTGCCGCATGCGGTCGCATGCTGGTGGGACAGGCCCTTAAGTTTCTTGCATAGAAGCTTAGTGTTTAGTTTAGTTTAGGACCAGCATGGGGAAGGTTTACCCTTAGACCCTGCAAAGTGTAATGGAGACACGAGGAGTTCTCTAACGTTTAATGCAATAAGCTGGAGTTCGATGAAGATTATAGTGTACGAGTCGGAAGAAGTTTGGATGTAACATTGTTTTTCATCAACAACAAAGAATTTATTAATCAAAAGACTGCGTTTTGAAGATTTATCTGTGAAGAAGCTCTGAATGTCCCCGACGGAGAGCTCGCAGGTGTATAAATACATTCCCCTTAACCATGAAGTCCACTTAGCGGCTAGAGGGAGTAATCTCTTGAACGATATAAAAATCTGCTGCTACAATGATTTCAATGTTAAAATGACTGGAATTAAGTTTTGCAATCCAATTATGAACCTTTCGTCCATAAAATCCCATGGCTGGTAAGTTTAAAATCTCATTCAATAATCATCATAATCAAAATGATAATCAAACGGCCTCATCCGGTTCTCTGGATGCTTTCAAGAGAGTTAGATAGAGCTCTTAAAGATAGCGGAGTCAGGGGATATGGTGAGAAGGCAGGCCCGGGGTACTGATTGTGGATGATCAGCCATGGTCACAGTGAATGGTGGTGCTGGTTCGAAGGGCCGAATGGCCTACTCCTGCACCCATTGTCTATTGTCTATTGTCTATTTATTAGCCAAGTATTTTTTGCAACATACGAGGAATTTGATTTGCCATACAGTCATACCAATAAAAAGCAACAAGACGCACAAAATACATTTTAACATAAACATCCATTTAAGCTCGAAAGCAGAAAGTAGCAGAGTCCAGATTGCATCTGCACTCCCACAAGTGGTGAAATCCAATGCCTCCTGCTACTTACCTCATTCAGAGTTCCTCGTAATATCGACTTAGATAATGTCTCAGCCACGCCATAAACTGCAACTCTGGTTTTAAGCTGCATTCCTGACGCATGACCTGTTAGCGGGCCATGCCAACATACACACATGCATTTTGTATGAAAACTGTCCCGTGGCTGGCTCTCAAGAACGTAGCCTACCTTTTTTGTTAGTTCAGAGATACAGCGCGGAAACAGGCCATTCGGCCCACCGAGTCCCCTCCGACCAGTGATCACCCCATACACCAACACTACCCTGCACACTGGGGATGATTTACAATTTTACTGAAGCCAATCAGCCTACAAACCTGTACGTCTTTGGGGTGTGGGAGGAAACCGGAGCACCCGGAGCAAACTACGCGGTCACGGGGAGAACGTACAAACTCTGTACAGACAGCACCCGTGGTCAGGATCGAACCCGGGTCTCTGGTGCGGTAAGGTGGCAATTCCACTGCTGTGCCCATGTGTCTCCCTCTTGTACCTATGCCCCCTTCATTTAAGTTTCTCCCACTTGTGGAAACGTTGTCACTTTTATCCTGCTCCCCTCAAACTTCTAAACTCCAAAAGAATATGGAAACAGCCTCGCTATCCACTTGTGAAAAGACAATTCTTGCAGCCCAGGAATGAACCTGGGACCACCTCTATCAGTTTTCTGGCCTTATATCTTTTAAGACTGATCACATAATGATCTTTAGTGTTTGTGATTAGATGCAGGTAAATGACTGGCTGTTTATATTATGTCCCAAAAATTTAATTTTCTTCACAAGATATCAGCCCCTCAACATTTGGAAATATTCACAAACTGTTCAACAAGCTTGGTTAAGCGGCATTTAGAATAGTGTATGTGGTTCTGGTCATCAGAATACAAGAAGGATATGGAGGTCTTTAGAAAGGGTGCAGGGGAGGTTTACCAGAATGATGCATGGATTAGGGAGTATTGGCTACAGGGAGAGGTTGGATTATGGTTCCCAACTTTCTCACTCCCAAATAAGGGACAAAAGGCCAAAATCCGGCACCCCATCCAACTCATGAACCGATGATCGGCCATGAGAAGGAGGGGTGGTGGTGGTGTCGGCGGGAAGCGAAGGTCCGAAGGTTGGACAGCTGACCGGGCTGCCGACCGACGGGGCCATGGGCGAGGCGGCGCTGCTGCTGCTGCACTCCATGGGCTGCACCACGTCGGGACGGGGGAGGCGGGGCCGGACCCGGCGCTCCAACCCGACAGTCCCCTCGACCCGAGTAGAAGCAGTCAAATACGGGACAAGGGCGGTCACGTACGGGACAAACCAATTTAGCCCAATATACGGGATGTCCCGGCTAATACGGGACAGTTGACAACCCTAGTTTGGATAAACTTCGAATGTGCTCTCTGGAATGTCATAGGCTGTGGGGATACCTGATAGAAGTATATTTGAGAGGCATAGCTGGGTGGACAATCAGAACCTTTGTCGCAGGTTGGAGAAATCAAATGTTAGAGACCAGTGCAGCATGGTGGTGCATCAGTAGAGTTACTGCCTTACAGCGCCAGAGACCCAGGATCGATCCTGACTACGGGTGCATGTCTGTACAGAGTCTGTACGTTCTCCCCGTGACCTGCGTGGGTTTTCTTCAAGATCTTCGGTTCTTTCCCACGCTCCAAAGACCTGCAGGTTTGTGGGTTCATCGGGTTGGTGTAAATGTAAAATTGTCCCTAGTGTGTGCCGGGTACTGTTAAAGTGCGGGGAACACTGGTCGGTGCGGACTCAGTGGGCCGAGGGGCCTGTTTCAGCGCTGAATCTCTAAACTAAACTAAAGATGAGAGTCATAGATGGGGTAGACGGTCAGAACCTTTATCCCAGGATGGGAGAATCGAATGCTCGAGGGTTGGCTTTAAGGTGAGAGGGGCAAAGTATAAAGGAGATGTGACAATAGACAATAGACAATAGGTGCAGGAGTAGGCCATTCGGCCCTTCGAGCCAACTGTGATCATGGCTGATCATCCACATTCAGTACCCCGTTCCTGCCTTCTCCCCATATCCCCTGACTTCACTATCTTTAAGAGCTCTATCTAACTCTCTCTTGAAAGCATCCAGAGAAATGGCCTCCACTGCCTTCTGAGGCAGAGAATTCCACAGATTCACTACTCTCTGGGTAAAAAGGTTTTTCCTCATCTCCGTTCTAAATGGCCTACCCCTTATTCTCAAATTGTGGCCCCTGGTTCTGGACTCCCCCAACATCGAGAACATGTTTCCTGCCTCTCATCCTTCATGTGGGAGATTGCAACCTTCACGTGGTCCACCCTGTTTCGACTAATGCAATCAACTCGACGTGCACAAACAAATAGATCAAATAGAACAAGTTGACCTATAAATTCAGGCTGTGCACGCCATGCGCAAGAAGAAGAATTCCAGAGTGTACAAGCCCAGCCGCTCCATTCTATCAACATATGACAATCCTGCCATCCCGGGAATTAACCTGGTGAAGCTACGCTGCACTCCCTCAATAGCAATGTGGGGCGTTTGTTTTTACACAGAGGATGGGAGTGCCTGTATTGTGCTGCCGGGTGCGGTGTGGAGGCAGGAGGTAGTGGTGGTGGGTGATATTTACATGCAGCATTTACATTCACCGTGTTTGCTTACAGCAGTGTTGTCGGCACGAGCTGAACCCAACAGAATGATAAATAGCAGCTTCAGTCAGAAGCACCTGTAAATTATGGGCATATTAAAGCATATACCCTTCCTCCGACAACTGCAGGATAATTACACAGGGAGCTGATACCAAGAAGCTGTGGATTTTCAGCATGGTTACCTCTATGATTTAAGCACAAACAGCCGCACGAAATGTGCAGAAATTAACTATCCGTTGTTCCTAAACTCCTGCTGCCTCTTGTCTTAAAAACTGCAGTGCATTCATGAGAATCAGTGGTTGAATGCTGCTTTATTAGACACATGTGCAACTGCACACTCAAATCTATATTTGCATATTTACACATGCAGGCGCCACCATGTTTAGGCTCCATTTCCAATGTCCGGTCGGCCCGTGCGCTCGGTCTACTGGAGCGGTTCCCGATCCAGGCGAGCCCCAGGCTCCGGCAGGGCCTTCCTCCGTCACCTTCCACTGGCTCGGCCCACGAGCCCGACGTCCCTCTCCTCTCCTCGCCCGGCCATCTTTGTATCCCGGGAGAGCCTTGAAGGTGCTGGAGGCACCATCCCGGTTCACCCTCCAACCGACCCTTTTTCCTCACGTCCAGCAGCTCCATCCCGGTTCCACGGTTCGACGAGCCTTCAGGTTCCTCGAGGCAGGTCCACTCGGTCCACAGACTCAATGGGATATGTTTAAGGGGGATGAGTTGGAGCAATTTTTCACGGATAGGATGTTGAATGTAAGTTGTTTAAAGCAACAGAATATACTCATTAAAAATTATATTGAGGTGTTTAAGTTTAGTTTAGTTCGGTTTAGAAAAACAGCACGGAAACAGGCCCTTCGGCCCACCGAGTCCGCACTGACCCTCACACACTAACACCATCCTATACGCTAGGGACAATGTACAGTTTTACCAAGCCAATTAACCTACAAATCTGTATATCTTTGGAGTGGGGGAGGAAACAGGAGCACCCAAAGAAAACCTATGCAAGTGATAGGAACAGAATTAGGCCATTCGGCCCATCAAGTTTACTCCGCCATTCAATCATGGCTGATCCATCTCTCCCTCCTAGCCCCATTCTCTTGCCTTTTCCCCATAACCCCAGGCACAACCACGAGGCATGATAGACCATGAAAGGGCAGCACGGTGGCGCAGCGGTAGAGCTGCTGCCTTACAGCGCCAGAGACCCGGGTTCGATCCTGACTACGGTTGCTGTCCGTACGGAGTTTATACGTTCTGCCTGTGACCTGCGTGGGTTTTCTCCGGGTGCTCCAGTTTCCTCCCACAGTCCAAAGACGTACAGGTTTGTAGGTCAATTGGCTTGGTGCAAATGTTAAAAAAATGTCCCTTGTGTGTGTGGGGTAAGGTTAATGTGCGGGGATCGCTGGTCGGTGCGGACTCGGTGGGCCGAAGGGCTGTTCCCGCACCGTATCTCTTAATTAAACAAGAATTGAATAAGCAAATCTGGTCCACTAGTAAAAAAAATTTAAACTGAGGGAAAAGTCAACTTTGACGGTATTAAACAGGAGCTTGTAAAAAATCTATCCCAGCCAGAGAGAACATCATCCCTGCATCTCGCTCACAAGAGTCTTAAGATTTTTGTACTTTTCAATGCGATCATTCCTCGTTCTTCAAAGATTGGAGATCATAGCTCCAGCCTGCTTCATCCTCTTAGATCAGAGGCTTCCGATTCAATCTGGTGAGTCTTTGTTCGTTGCTTTCCCCACGAGCGAGTATTTTCTCACTTTGGCAGGGAGCGTGGAATTGCACAATAAACATTTCAAATGTAATCTATGTTTAGAGACCAATATAATTGAAGAAAGATACCTATAATCTAGTAATGAAATGCTCCTGCCATGAAGGTCAACATTCCATTTGCACTCCTAATTATCTGCTGGTTTTGGACGAGGCTTTCGTTAAGCTTTATCTAGAATTCTGTGCTCAGTATTAGTATCTCAATTATAAGAGGCCTTGGAATAGGATCAAAGAACTGGATGGCTGGATCGTTCTAAAGCTCTCAGCTTTACAACGGGATTTGCAATGTTGTGTCTTTTTACTCCACACTGATACAGGTTTAATGGAAATTTAATTGAAGTGTTTAAAAAAAAGGGTCTTCACTGTGTCCATTCACATGGATAGTTTTTCATTGGGTAAACGCAGGAAAATGTGGTGTTATGGATATATTAATGGCAGCAATTGTCAGGATTCAACGGCGGAAGATTAATTTAGACACAGCGAGGTGTTGATATACAAGACAAATCATTAGTTTAGTTTAATGAGATACAGCGTGGAAACAGGCTCTTCGGCCTACCGAGTCCGTGCCGACCAGCGATCCCCACACATTAACACCAGCCCACACACACTAGGGACAATTTACAATTTTACCAAGCCAATTAACCCACAGACCTGTACGTCTTTAAAGGAAACTGGAGCACCCAGAGGAAACCCACGCGGTCACAGTGAGAACGTACAAACTCTGAACAGACAGCAGCCGTAGTCAGGATTGAACTCTGGTCTCCGGCGTTGTAAGGCAGCAACTCTACCGCTGTGCCCCATATCATAAATTGGTAACAACATACAAATTACAACCAAATTAGATTCCTTGTTTGCAAATATTACATGAAAAAGTGTTGAAAATTCGTGAAAATTGAAAAATATATGCCCTTGAACAGTGAACCACTGCTTACTTCTTAAGTTCATTCCAAGAGCTCTCCCGAGTTTGCCCTGATTCGAACTCGGAGATTTACGGTAATGGCCACTAGTTGGTACTTGGGGCTCTCGTGGACATTTATCATCATGTTGAAAAATCTTCACGAGTCTTCCCGTGCTTACCTGCCGTTAGCGAGTCTTCCCGAGTACCTGCCGTCAGCGCTAAGAGACGTCCCCGAGCTCCGACGTACCCGCTACGTTCATTCTCCGTGCTTACCACGAGTTTGATTTTTTTTAAACTCGGGAGAGCTCTTGGAATGAACTCGTACCGTGGGACAGGGCTTTTACTTTGCCCACCGATGGTTAATATGCTGCTTCATGCCTCCAATCCTTGGTTGTGAACAGTGAAAGGAAACAGATCCCTTCAGAATAATAAATAATTCACTTAAGCATCAAAAAGTTTGCAGGTGAATAAATAATCAGTCTTTTGCATCAGTGTAGATGGGTTTTGTTTGCTCCATCCATCAATAATTTCCAGCATTTCTGTCCATAATCCTCTTATCTTCCAAAATTATTTGACCATTTTCCAGCACATAGTTTCCACTCATGGCTGTAATCAGATTATTCCTTAGAAACTGAAGATTTATTTCAAAACATGTTTCACATTTTGAAAAATAAATATAGACAAGAATCCCATCTCCGGACCAGACCATAAACAGACATTGCAAAGCGAATGTTGATAGATCGTCTGTGCTTGCTCAAATGACTGCATTTACCTGAAAATGTTCTTTGGTCAAATGTTCTGGCAAGGCTCTATTGAACGCAGAATAAATCACTCTCAGATTTTGAACATGCACTCTTGTAGTTTACCTTTAATTGAAAAAAAGGGGGATTGGTTAGATTATTGAGCAGATACAGCGAGCATACAACTATTTTAAGATTGCAAGATTCAACTTTGGCACTGGATTCCTTTGGTACACACATTAGCTTGAAGGCACTACATATGAAATATGCCCTGTCGTATTCAGCAATGTTATTATGAGGAAAGAACTCTGGTGCCAAATATGCAAGCCCATCGAGTCTATTCCATCATTCAATCATGACTGATATATTTTTCCCTCTCAACTCCAGTCTCTTGCCTTCTCCCCGTAACATTTGATGCCCTTACTAATCACGAATGAGGGTGGCACATTAGCGCGGCAGTAGAGTTCCTGCCTTACAGCGCCAGAGACGCGGGTTCGATCCTGACTATTGCCGCTGTCGGTAGTTCTGCCTGTGACCACGTGGGTTTTCTCCTGGGAGCTCCGGTTTCCTCCCACACTCCCAAGGCATACAGGTTTGTAGGTTGATTGGCTTCTGTGAAATTGCAAATTATCCCTAAGGTGCAAGATAGTGCTGGTGTACGGGGTGATCGCAGGTCGGCATGGACTCAGTGGGCCGAAGGGCCTGTTTCCACGCTGTATCTTTAAAGTCTAAAGAAGGAGGAAGAAGCGAGACAGTTTGTAGGTTAATTGGCCTCTGTAAATTGCCCCAAGGGTGCAGGAGAGAACTAGTGTGAACCGGTGATCGCTGGTCAGTACGGACACTGTGGGCTGAAGGGCCTGTTTCCACACTGTATCTTTAAACTAAAGTAAATTAAATAACCTAGGGAGAGGTTGAGTAGGCTGGGTCTTTATTCCATGGAGTGCAGGAGGATGAGGGGTGATCTTATAGAGGTATACAAAATCATGAGAGGAATAGATCGGGTGAAATGCACAGAGTCTCTTGCCCAGAGTTGGAGAATCGAGGACCAGAGGACGTTCAAGGTGAAGGGGAAAAGATTTAATAGGAATCCGAGGGGTAACTTTTTCACACAAACGGTGGTGGGTGTGTGGAACAAGCTGCCAGAGGAGGTAGTTGAAACATAGAAACATAGAAAATAGGTGCAGGAGTAGGCCATTCGGCCCTTCGAGCCTGCACCGCCATTCAATATGATCATGGCTGATCATCCAACTCAGTATCCTGTACCTGCCTTCTCTCCATACCCCCTGATCCCTTTAGCCACAAGGGCCACATCTAACTCCCTCTTAAATATAGCCAATGAACTGGCCTCAACTACCTTCTGTGGCAGAGACTTCCAGAGATTCACCACTCTCTGTGTGAAAAATGTTTTTCTCATCTCGGTCCTAAAGGATTTCCCCTTTATCCTTAAACTGTGACCCCTTGTCCTGGACTTCCCCAACAAGCTGGGGAAGCTTGTTGAGGCTGGGACTATCTCAAAGTTTAAGAAACACTTAGACAGGTACATGGATAGGACAGGTTTGGAGGGATATGGACCAAGCACAGGCAAGTGGGACTAGTGTAGCTGGGACATTGTTGGCCGGTGTGGGCAAGTTGGGCCAAAGGGCCTGTTTCCACACTATGACCCGAGGTCAGAATCGAACCTGGGTCCCTGGAGCTCGGAGACAGTGCCTCTACCAGTTGTGCCACTGTGCCACCCATACCACATGGATTGTTTTATCCATCTTTAAGGGAATATCTTCACGTCTATGCTGGACACCTCCCAATCCACACACCAAATAACACGTTAAAAAATAAACGCACACACTTCAACAAGGGTGCTTTCTACCAGGCTACGCCACCTTGAATAAACACATTGAGCTGCAATGTCAGGGTTGTCATAGAGCAGATGTTGACCACATAGATCCAGGCATGAGTGAATTGTTTCCTAGTACACGCAGCATCACTATTATTCATGAGGAACAAATACACTGTTAGATCTCTGATACTGGATCTTGGAGCCATTTCAAGACCAAAGTAAGAAATTAAGCTAATGGCATCGCTGTTCTTGGCTACCAACAACAGGAAATTGCAACATTTATACTTTGAAAAAGCCGAGAAACTTCACCCTCACCAAATTGTAATTCTGTGATCCCATTGTTTAATTGAACATTTAAACCACTGGCGAAGGGGGCCACAGTGCCGCAGCGGTAGAGTTGCTGCCTTACAGCGCCAGGGACCCAGGCGCTGTCTGTCCGGAGTTTGTACATTCTCCCCGTGACCTGCATGGGTTTGCTTCCGGGATCTACACAAGTTTTCCGAAGCCAATTAACCTACAAACCCGTAGGTCTTTAGGGCATGGGAGGAAACCGGAGCACCCGGAAAAACCCCACATGGTCACGGGGAGAACGTACAAACTCCGTACAGGCAGCACTCGTAGTCAGGATTGAACCCAGGTAGGTCTCTGACGCTGCAAGGCAGCAACTCTACCGCTGCGCCACCGTGTCGCTTGTAAATTAATTTTCTGACCTAAAACACGAGCTAATCCTAAAACATGTCATTGATGATCTTCCCATTCTTCAACTTACAATTAATTTTTGTTCAAATGAAAATTGATGTACATGTGTAGACATGATAGTTGAGAGGATTATCTCATTCCTAGTGTTGGCGTGATTCAAAATCTAAAGAGAGCACGCCAATTTTTGGTTTATTCATTCTTGCCTTATTTCTTTTTTTAAAAACTACTCAGGTATGGACTATAACAAAGGTAGACAAAAATGCTGGAGAAGCTCAACGGGTGAGGCAGCATCTATGGAGCGAAGGAAATAGGCAATGTTTCGGTTTCTGGAACCCTTCTTGGTTTCGACCCGAAACCTTGCCTATTTCCTTCGCTCCATAGATGCTGCCTCGCCCGCTGAGTTTCTCCAGCATTTTTGTCTACCTTCCATTTTCCAGCATCTGCAGTTCCTTCTTAAACATAAACTATAACAACATGTCTGTCCCATCTACATACAGTAGTTTAGCTTGTAATCAAAGCATAAACATGCAGATGTGCTAATATTTCACCCCACAATATCCTTTGACCCAGGCTTGCTTTTGTCAGCAACAGTGCCAGAAACCGATCTCCTGTTATCCGCAACTATCTTTCTTAAAGTATTTGAAACATCAGCGTCACATAAATATGAGCAAATTCACAAATATTTAAGAACAGGCTTTAAAGCTACATAGACTTCCCAAGTCCATGCAAATTGCTTGGGATTAAAAGAGGGATATAAAAATATCTGTGATTCATTTGGGCGGCACAGTGACACAGAGGTCGAGTTGCTGCCTCCCAGTACCAAAGACCCAAGTTTGATTCATACTACGGGTGCTGTCTGTACGGAGTTTGCACGTTCTCCCTGTGACTGTGGGGGTTTTCTCTGGTTTCCTCCCACGCTCCAAAGACATGCAGGTTTGGAGGCTAATTGGCTTCTGTAAATTGTCCCTAGTTTGTAGGATAGAACTAGTGTATGGGTGATTATTGGTTGGCGCTCACTAGGTAGGCTGAAGGGCCTGTATCGACACTGTATCTCTAAACTAAACCAAACTAAACCAAAATATTGGGATGGGAGGAGGTAGGGTCCCGACCTAAAACATTGCCTATCCATGCTCTCCAGGGATGCTGCCTGACCCGCTGAGTTACTCCAGCACTTTGTGTCTTGGTTGTAAACCAACATCTGCAGTTCCTTGTTTCTACAGAAGGAAGCCATTGATTGCCTTATGATTGTCCAACATTCAATCAGATCATGATTGATCTGTATATTAACTGCAAAAGCCAAGCTCGGTTGTTGATCCTTGATATTGTTGCCCAACAAAGAAACCATCAATCTTAGTCTTGGCATTATTGCTGATATCTGCCTGTTCTTTTGCCTAAATAATCAATTGATGTCTGGAAGGCCAAGAGACTTATAATCTCCATAAAGTTAAAGTGGTGTAGCAGTAGATCTATTGCCTTACAGCGCCTGAGACTTGGGTTCAATCCTGACTATGGGTGCTTGTCTGTATGGAGTTTATAAGTTGACCCCGTGACCAGTGTGGGTTTTCTCCGAGATCTTCGCTTTCCTCCCACACTCCAGGTTTGTAGCTCAATTGGTTTGGTGCAAATGTAAAATTGTTCCCAGTGAGTGTTAGGCAGTGTTAATGTGCGGGGATCGCTGGTCGGCGCGGACTCGGTGGGCCGAGGGGCTTGCTTGCCATGCTGTATCTCTCTAACTCTCTAACTTCAATGGGCATCTGCTGCCTTCCACACCCTCACCCTCACAGCTCGACAGCCGAGTTAACTTGAGCACTGAATGACAAGAATCTATTTTACCACTGGGGAAATCATATCCAAGCTAAATCCAATCCTTCACTCAGCATTCACAGATGCTACATGTAGAAGATTTATTCAATAACTATCACAACCATAAACCCATGGTGGATTATACAACAGTGTAAAATCAATAACTCATTTAGGTACAGCAAGTATTATTATTACTGTGAATGGGGCAAATCGATACATTCTTAAAAACGAGTGCAAGGAAAATGAGAAAGGTTGTCAAAATAGCCTAAAAATAATGGAAATCTATAAATGGAAAACAGAAATATGGTTCGTCATCATTCAGGGAGCGATCGTTGAAATTGTTGGACAACGTATGGCAGGATCATGATACGATATCTGTTCACCGGGTGTGTATGCTCAATGCATTCCAACAAAGAGTGTATTTGCTCCCTTAACTCTGGTGGCCCACGAGCTTCAACCATGAACTTATCGTTCTCTCACAAGGATTCACACAAAGGGTGGTGGGTGTATGGAGCAAGCTGCCAGAGGAGGTAGTTGAGGCTGGGACTATCCCATCGTTTGAGAAACAGTTAGACAGGTTTAGTTTTTAGTTTAGTTTAGTTTAGAGATACGGTGCGGCCCACCGGGTCCGCGCCGACCAGCGACCCCCTGCACATTAACACTATCCTACACCCTCTAAGGACAATTGTTTCACATTTATACCAAGCCAATTAAGCCACAAACCTGCACGTCTTTGGAGTGTGGGTGGAAACTGAAGATCTCGGAGAAAACCCACGCGGGTCACGGGGAGAACGAACAAACTCCGTACAGACAGCACCCCTAGTCGGGATCGAACCCGGGTCTCCGGCACTGCATTCGCTGTAAGGCAGCAACTCCACCGCTGCGCCACCATGCCAGTACATGGATAGGACAGGTTTGGAGGGATATAGACCATGCGCTGGCAGGTGGGACTAGTGTAGCTGGGACATTGTTGGCTGGTGTGGGCAAGTTGGGCTGAAGGGCCTGTTTCTGTACTGTATGACTATGATTACAAGATTTTAAGTTTAGTTTAGTTTAGAGATACAGAGCGGAAACAGGCTCTTCAGCCGCGCCGACCAGCGATCTCCCTGCACACTGACACTATCCTACACACACCAGGGACAATTTACAATTATACTGAGCCAATCAACCTACAAACCTGTATGTCATTGGAGCGTGGGAGGCTATTTTGCTTTTAAATGTAAAAATTGTCCCTGGTGTAGGATAGTGTTAGTGTGCGGGGATCGCAGGTCGGTGCAGACTCGGTGGGCCGCATGGGCTGTTTCCGCGCTGTATCTCGAAACTAAACTGAACTAAAACTGAAATGAAAGCTGCCACAGCTTGTGGTGTCCCTACGCAAGTCATCCCACTTAGTGGTTGCTTGTGGCAGGATTACAATTTGGCTCAACATGATGCCTGAGCTTGCTCTCGACACTATTGAGCAACACAAGAAAAATAAGGAAAGCTTTTGGGAGAGTTGGATAAAGTTAGATGACTCATGGAAATGTACCACCTTTGACCAGTGTGGACCGTGTCCTGTCAACCACATCCTTTAATCAGCATTGAAAATGCATCTTCTCTGGAGTTTATACTCTGGCGTTTAGAAGGATGAGAGGGCATCTTATTGAAACATATAAGATTATTAAGGGTTTGGGCCCACTAGAGGCAGGAAACATGTTCCCGATGTTGGGGGAGTCCATGAACCAGGGGGCCACAGTTTAAGAATAAGGGGTAAGCCATTTAGAACAGAGACGAGGAAACACTTCTTCACACAGAGAGTTGCGAGTCTGTGGAATTCTCTGTCTTAGAGGGCGGTGGAGGCCGGTTCTCTGGATACCTTCAAGAGAGAGCTAGATAGGGCTCTTAAAGATAGCAGAGTCAGGGGATATGGGGAGAAGGCAGGAACGGGGTACTGATTGGGGATGATCAGCCATGATCACATTGAATGGCGGTGCTGGCTCGAAGGGCCGAATGGCCTACTCCTGCACCTATTGTCTATTGTCTATTCTCCTTTGCTCATTGTAAGATCAAGAATGCTCTCCATAATGACTGTTTATGAGCTATTGAATGTACGTTCATTCCAACCAGATCAATCATCCATAAAGGGAAAAGCATTCCCTGATTTATTCCCAGACAAAACATTCCTTGGAGATAAGACGGACAAAAACGACAAGATGTGCTGGAATAACTCAGCCAGTCAGGCAGCATCTCTGGAGAACATGGATCGGTGACGTTTCGGGTCGAAGGTCTGAAGAAGGTTCCTGACCCAAAACATCACCTATCCATGTTCTCCGGAGTTGCTGCCTGACTCATTGAGTTACTCCAGCACTTTGTGTCTTTTTTAATTAAAAAAAAGGCAGCATCTGCAGTTCCTTGCGTTTAAGTGGGTAACTTGAAAGATCAGGCAGCAGCCTTGGAGAATATGGAAAGTTTCGAGTCAGGACCCGTCATCAGGGATTTCAGGTGAAGTTTAGGACCAGGACCCTTCATCAACAACTATAGCAACAACACCTTGGATCCAACCTCAAACTTTACAAGCAAATTTCTCAGATTATATTGTACCAGAGATTCCAGTGAGTTCGTCTTTTCAAAATATTGCTATAATTGCTTTCTTACTCAAGTAGAAAGATGGCGTTTTAGACTATTCAGGCTGTGACTCGGAGCACATCCATCAGTCCCATTCCCCCATTTATTTTTCTGCGAATCCCCATGTGTCCTTCAGATGCCTCGGAATCCCCTGCCGCCCACCTTGAGGCCAACACAGCGGTACAGTGGTAGTGTAGGAGCCATTGATGCTTACGTTAGTTACTGCTAGTATTTCTGTATCTTTTTCCTAAGCTTGCGGCTGGGATTATATACGTAGAAGGGGGTGTCTACATTTTAGGAGGTTAGCGCAGACTCAGGGATTGGGATTTTAGTTTAGCCTGGAGGGATGGTGAGAAAACAGTTTTTTTACCACCAGATGCCACACTCTTACAAGAAGACATAGAAACATAGAAAATAGGTGCAGGAGTAGGCCATTCGGCCCTTCGAGCCTGCACCGCCATTCAATATGATCATGGCTGATCATCCAACTCAGTATCCAGGACCTGCCTTCTCTCCATAACCCCTGATCCCTTTAGCCACAAGGGCCACATCTAACTCCCTCTTAAATATAGCCAATGAACTGGCCTCAACTACTTTCTGTGGCAGAGAATTCCACAGATTCACCACTCTCTGTGTGAAAAATAAAATTCTCATCTCGGTCCTAAAAGACTTCCCCCTTATCCTTAAACTGTGACCCCTTGTTCTGGACTTCCCCAACATCGGGAACAATCTTCCTGCATCTAGCCTGCCCAACCCCTTAAGAATTTTGTAAGTTTCTATAAGATCTCCCCTCAATCTTCTAAATTCTAGCGAGTACAAGCCGAGTCTATCCAGTCTTTCTTCATATGAAAGTCCTGCCATCCCAGGAATCAGTCTGGTGAACCTTCTCTGTACTCCCTCTATGGCAAGAATATCTTTCCTCAGATTAGGAGACCAAAACTGTACGCAATACTCCAGGTGTGGTATCACCAAGACCCTGTACAACTGCAGTAGAACCTTCCTGCTCCTATACTCAAATCCTTTTGCTATGAATGCTAACATACCATTTGCTTTCTTCACTGCCTGCTGCACCTGCATGCCTACTTTCAATGACTGGTGTACCATGACACACAGGTCTCGTTGCATCTCCCCTTTTCCTAATCGGCCACCATTCAGACACTCTCACACGATTCTATACGACACCGATGGAACAGCTAGTAAGAACGGAAAGTTATGAATTATTTCTTTGTGTTGTATTACCTCAATAAAAGACCAATTAATCAAGAAACAACAACTGGAAGATCCGTTTTTGCTCTCGGCGAGTGCGGCGAGTGCGTGAACTATATCCCCACCACATCCCCGAGCAGTAACGGTAATTAAAAGTTGGACATTGAAAAGTGTAGAAATTGCCGTCACAAGTGGAGTCGCTGCCTCACAGCGCCAGAGACCCGGGTTCGATCCGGACTAAGAGTGCTGTCTGTACAGAGTTTGCTCGTTCTCCCTGTCACCACTTAGGTCCTGGTGTGTAGGATAGTGCTAGTGTACGGAGGAGGGGGGGGGGGATCGCTGGTCGGCGCGGGCTCGGTGTGCTGAGAGGGCCCGTGCCCGTGCTGTATCTCCAAAGTCTAAAGTAAAGTCTGAAGAAATATTAGAAGATAAACACAAAAAGCTGGTGTAACTCACCGGGTTGGACGGCATCTCTGGAGAAAAGGAATAGGTGACGTTTCGGGTCGTGACCCTAGTTCAGACTGAGAGTCGGGGGAAAAGGGAAACGAGAGAAATAGACGGTGATGTAGAGAGATATCGAACAGATGAAGGAAGGATATGCAAAAATGTAACGATGATAAAGGAAGCAAGCCGCCATTAGCTGGGCGCTAGGTGAGAACGAGTTGCAGACAATGTGACTCAACAAGACAACTTTGAAGCTTGTACAACGTGGGTGGGGGTGGGATGGAGAGAGAGGGAAAGCAAGGGTTACTTGAAGTTCGAGAAATCTGCCCAATAATATTTATTGTCAAAATTGTGAGGCACTTGTTTCAATCACCATCGAAGCTACATTGCTCTCGTGGTGTGATTGCACGCAACATTGTCAATGTTGAGTTTGATTGCGGTGTGCGAATGAAAATACAATTTTCGTCCCAAAGGCCCATTACAGTTTAAGTTAATGAGCCATTGAATTTAGAAGCAGCTGCTCACAGCCCATTCAACACATCCAGTAAACATCTGCAGGGTCACATTGTAAAATGCCCTGAACCAGGTCCAGATGTGTTTCTTGTTACTGATAAATCAAACGGAGAATAACACGATGAAAATTGGAAAATTCTATTTCTAATTGGATAGGTTTGAAATTCCAGAACTTCAACCCGTCATTCACAACATGGAACAAGGAGCGGTCTGTAAGATTAACGGCAAGGAAGTCTAAACATTTCCATTACTCCAGGTATACTGCGGTAGATCACTGTCCTCCTCAGGTATCTGACCCAACCTCACCTCACCTTGTAGACACCACAGTTTCTCCTTCCCCAATTCAGTTGGCCCAACAGCAGATTTAGTTGGGATAGACACAAAGTTTTGCTTGTTTTGTTTTGCTTGATATCGAATCACATCAGATAATAATCTACCTAAATGCAATCAAGCCAAACTCAAGTACAATAGGTAGAGTGGAAGGAAAGATTCAGAGTGCAGAATATAGCTCTCAGCATTGTAGCGCAACAGTTCCAGAGACAAAGTCCAATGTCTGCTTTGGAGGTGGAGGTGGACAGTGTCTTAGATAATTGAAGGTCCATTCAGAAACCTGAAAACCGAGGGGAAGAGAGACACAAAATGCTGGAGTAACTCAGCGGGACAGGCAGCATCTCTGAATAGAAGGAATGGGTGGCGTTTCGGTTCAAGACCCTTCTTCAGACCCGAAATGTCACCCATTCCTTCTATCCATAGATAGAAACATAGAAACATAGAAAATAGGTGCAGGAGTAGACCATTCGGCCCTTCGAGCCTGCACCGCCATTCAATATGATCATGGCTGATCATTCAACTCAGTATCCTGTACCTGCCTTCTCTCCATGCCCCCTGATCCCTTTAGCCACAAGGGCCACATCTAACTCCCTCTTAAATATAGCCAATGAACTGGCCTCAACTACTTTCTGTGGCAGAGAATTCCACAGATTCACCACTCTGTGTGTGAAAAATGTTTTTCTCATCTCGGTCCTAAAAGACTTCCCCCTTATCCTTAAACTGTGACCCCTTGTTCTGGACTTCCCCAACATCGGGAACAATCTTCCTGCATCTAGCCTGTCCAACCCCTTAAGAATTTTGTAAGTTTCTATAAGATCCCCCCTCAATCTTCTAAATTCTAGCGAGTACAAGCCGAGTCTATCCAGTCTTTCTTCATATGATAGTCCTGCCATCCCAGGAATCAGTCTGGTGAACCTTCTCTGTACTCCCTCTATGGCTATAATGTCCTTCCTCAGATTTGGAGACCAAAACTGTACGCAATACTCCAGGTGTGGTCTCACCAAGACCCTGTACAACTGCAGTAGAACCTCCCTGCTCCTATACTCAAATCCTTTTGCTATAAATGCTAACATACCATTCGCTTTCTTCACTGCCTGCTGCCCCTGCATGCCTGTTACGCCAGCGTTACTCCAGCATTTTGTGTCTATCTTCGGTGTAAACCAGCATCTGCAGTTCCTTCCTCAACAGAGGGGAAGAAGCTGTTCCCGAGTCTGGTGGTGCGCGCTTTTAAGCTTCTGTACTTTCCTTAGCATGGGCAAGAGAACGAAACACTATTAGATTGAGGTGTAGTTTTATAATTGCCATGTGCACCGAGGTACAGAGAAAAGCGGTGTTTCGCATGCTATCAATTCGGATCAGATAATACGATCCATAAATACAATTAAGCCAAACTCAAGTACAGTAGGTGGAGAGAAGGGAAAGATACACAGTGCAGAATATAGTTCTCAGCTCTATAGTGCACCAGTTCCACAGACAAAGTCCACTGCCTGATTCGTATAGATCGACAACTCAAAGTCTTACATCTTACAAGAATGAAAAACTCAGACAATAGGTTGACAAAATAGTAGTGTGGAATCATAATGGGCCTGATTCACCGGCGATTTTTTCGGCGACTGCCGCCGACTGTCATAGTCATAGAAGGTCGCCGAAGAACCTACCACCTAGTCGACGTCAAGCTACCGACAACCGGCGACCCATTAGGACGTCCACCTACGACCGCACCAAGACAACCTACGTCCACCCGCGACAAGCTACGACCCTGTCGGCGACAACCGAAGACAATTCAGTCGCCCGGTACCTGGTCGCCGGTTGACGTAGGTAGTCGCCAATGGAATTCACCGAAGTCAGCACCGGCGACAGCCTACGTCATCCTGGCGACAACCTACGACAGCACCTACGTCAGGAGAAGTCAAGCTACGCTCATTGGCGTCAAGCCAACTGTCGCCGACCGTTGCTGAAAAGTTTTGAACATTTCAAAATCCAGCGGCGGCCAGAAAAACGCTACGATTCTTTGGGCGACTGAGGAGACGACTCGCGACCATACAGGCGTCACCCTGGCGACAGCCTAGTTGCCTGTAGTCCCCTGAAGAATCGCCTAAGTGGGACAGGCCCATAAGGGTGTCACACTCCAAAAAGATACAAGGTACTTCACATTGGGCAGCACATTGGCACGGCTGCTCTCACCGCACCAGAAAACCGGGTTCGATCCTGACCTCGGGTGCTGTCTGCGTGGAGTTTGCACGTCTTCAATGTGACCGCGCGGGCCTCGTCCGGGTGCTCCAGATTCCTCCCACATACAAATGATGTGCGGATTTGCAGGTCAATTGTAAATGGCCCCTAGTGCGTAGAGAGTGGATGAGCAAGTGGGATAACAGAACCAGTATGAAGAGGTCAGTGTGCCAAAGGGCCTGTTTGCATGCTGTATTTCTAAACTAAACAAAAACATGTACCCAACCAATGAATCTGCGTAGTTTTTAAAACTAATCCTGATTGCACACAATTTTCTGTGGTTGGATTATTGTTCAGGGGTGTTTTACGAACTTTAAAGAAATATTTACCTACAATAGTCACGAACCATCGCGGTGTGGGCTTACACAAGTGGCACATAACTGACACCTTCAAAACCCTCAGGGCATGTTCTACTTACATCTTCGTGGCAAGCTTTGCTTTGCTCGGCTGCCTGTGGGATTTAAAACAAAAGCTCCAGAGACTTTCCCGGCTTGATCACGATTCTGTTTATTTCCTCGGATTTTGCTTTGGCATTCTCGGGAGAATTCCAGACTTGGGAGTGGGGATAAGTGGGGCACGCGATGCATGTTCCCGATTTTGAATGAGGAGCCATGTTAATCAGCTTTATTTTAGTTTGTCGTCATGTGTATTGAGGTACAGTGGAAAGCTTTTGTTGCATGCTAACCAATAAATAAATAAATAAATAAATAAAACAAACATTTAATTATTTAAATCAACAAATGATAGATAAGCAGATAAATAAATAAATAGGCCGATAAATAAATAAATAGGCCGATAAATAAATAGATATATACATGAAGAGATCGATAATAGATAAATAAATAGATATATAGAAAGACAAATAAATAAATGGGTGGCTGGATAAATAAATAAATGATAAATAAATAAATAGATAAACGGATACACTTGCCCAGAGTAAGTGAATCGAGGACCAGAGGACGTAGGTACAAGGTGAAAGGGAAAAGATTTAATAGGAATCTGAGGGGTAACTTTTTCACACCAAGGGTGGTGGGTGTATGGAACGAGCTGCCAGAGGAGGTAGTTGAGGCTGGGATTATCCCAACGTTTAAGAAACAGTTGAGACGGGTACATGGATAGGACAGGTTTGGAGGGGTGTGGGCCAAACGCGGGGCAGATGGAACCAGTGTCGATGGGGCATGTTGGCCGGCATGTTGCATTTTGCATGTTGCATGGGGCATGTGGGCCGGCGAGGGCAAGTTGGGCCAGTGGGCCTGTTCCATGCTGTATGACTATGAGTCAATGACTCTGAATAGAAAAACAAGTAGATAGAACACGTAATTAATTAATTAATTAAATGGCTCATTATGAAGCAGATACTGCAGCATTGGGACACCGCTATCTGTCCAAGAATTACACCAGCAGTTTCTGCCAACCCTGTAATGACACTTTTAAAATAACTTCCCCCTTGAGGTAATACCCAGAAATAGCGTTAATAGAGCCACTTTGATGGGATAAATAAGGTCTTTCTGTTCGATACCTCAAGACATTCTCCGCATCTCCGAGGAAGGGATGAAATGTTTTCATGTGTCGGCATAAAGGGCTAGCCTCCAATTTATCATTGATAAAAGATGTGAGGAATTAAGCTATTACTAAGTCCGTACGTTGGTAAATTACACCAAGCGCATAAGCGAAATGTTCAGGTTCTGCTCCATTACACAGTGCAGACTGTCCACAAAGCATTCTGAGCATGTTACAAAATATTGCAACACTCACAACCTAACCACATCCTGTAACTCTACGCAGGCTGCACATTATCACAGCAACAGTAGATACCTAGGAGATAATTATCAGCAATACTTAACTTTACGACGCGACGGCTTCGAGCAAATCTAACAGCCCCGAAAAACACCCATCGATGCTTTTCCCCCAAAGTCAACAATAGACAATAGACAATAGGTGCAGGAGTAGGCCATTCAGCCCTTCGAGCCAGCACCACCATTCAATGTGATCATGGCTGATCATCCCCAATCAGTACCCCGTTCCTGCCTTCTCCCCATATCCCCCGACTCCACTATCTTTAAGAGCCCTATCTAGCTCTCTCTTGAAAGCATCCAGAGAACCGGCCTCCACTGCAGAGAATTCAACAGACTCACAACTCTCTGCGAGAAAAAGTGTTTCCTTGTCTCCGTTCTAAATGGCTTACCCCTTATTCTTAAACTGCGGCCCCTGGTTCTGGTCTCCCCCAACATCGGGAACATGTTTCCTGCCTCTAGCGTGTCCAAGCCCTTAACAATCTTATATGTTTCAACCTAATATGGGCGACCTAATCCGCGAACTCTGGCGAGTTTGCCCTCGACTCATACTCGCAGCAAGGTCGACACGAGGTCGTAGGAGGTCTTTGTAACTCTCCTTCATGCTCGAGAGTGGTCCCCGCGTACTCGAGGCCTCAGCTAGGTCGCGGCGTTTTTTTCAACATGTAAAAAATACGAGTAAAAAAAGGTCGCCATGGAAAAAATCGATACTTTTGTTACTCGTAGGTTTAGTCGTAGTAGGTCGTAGTAGGTTGGCATGGTAGTCGTAGGTAGTCGAGGGTAGTCGTAGATAGGCTTCATCATAGTCGAAGGGAGGTCGAAGGAGATCGAAGGAGGTCGTCTTCACTCTCCACTATTCGGTGTCCAATTTTCCCGAAGTTAGTCGTAGCTGGTCTTCAACATATTCGAAGGAGGTCGAAGGGGGTCTTCAACATGACATTTTTTCAAACTCTCCTAAACTCTTCTAAACTCGGCAATTAGGTCGCCGCAGTGGGACAGCCCCTTAAGGCAATAGCTCTACCACTATGCCACTTTAACCTTATGGAGATTGAAAGTCATGGGAAGAACATACAAACTCCATACAGACAGCACCCGTAGTCGGGATGGAGCCCGGGTCTCCGGTGCTGCAAGCGGTGAAGGCAGCAACTCTACCCCTGCGCCACCATGGAGCCTTGTGTATTTGCTACTTTTGTCGCGCAACTGAGCAAGAATTTCCACCCAATTTCCTTTTGAGGCTTCTTACACTTCAACAGAATTCCCTTTCTCGATGTCAATAATGACAGATTAAATGCCCCAAACTAACATCATTACATTTGAGAAGGATTACTTTGCATATAGGTACTGGGATTAATTAATTTGCAAGCAGTCAACAAATGAAAGACTAATATTGTACTTGTATCATTTTCTCATCTACTTGCCTTCTGCTTCTCCGATTCATTCTTAAACAAGCACACACTTGGGGCAGCGATGGCATTGCAATTTGTTGGCCACCTTGCCAATATACATTCTCCCACAATTTAAGGGCCTGTCCCACTTAAGCGATTTTTTCGGGCGACTGCCGGCGACTGTCACAGTCCTAGCAGGTCGCTGAAAAAGCAGCGACTGGACCCCCCTACGACAAAGTCTGCGACAAGCTACGACAACCTACCACCTAGTCGACATCAAACTACGGCAAGCTACCGATATCCCGCGACCAATTAGGACGTCCACCTATGACCACACCTACGACCACACAGGCGACAACCCGCGACAAGCTACGACCCTGTCGGCGACAAATGAAGACAACTGAAGACAATTCAGTCGCCGGTTGACGTAGGTTGATGTAGGTAGTCGCCTATGGAATTCACCGAAGTCAGCACCCGGCGACAACCAACGTCACCTGGCGACAACCTACAACAGCACCTATGACAGGAGAAGACAAGCTACGTCAAGCCCACAGTCGCCGAAAAGTTTTGAACATTTCAAAATCCAGCAGCGACCAGAAAAACGTCACGACTCTTTAGGCGACTTGAGGAGACGACTCACGACCATATAGTTGTCACCCCACGACCACGTGGCGACAGCCTAGTCGTCTGTACTTGCCGAAAAAAATGGCAAAGTGGGACAGGGGCTTTAGGTATTTTAGGCCCTGTATCTGTTCCTCAACCGTTGTCGAATCTAACACGTGCCACTCTGATACATATGTATGTTCTGTGCAGTCAAAATGTAGAAACAAGGAGTTGCAGGTGTAGAGTCTGAAAAAGGGAAGAGATGCTGCCTGACCCGCTGAGTTACTCCAGCACTTTGTGTCTTTTTGTACATATTCACTCAGCGGGTCAAGCAGCACCTCTGGAGAAAAGGAATTGGTGGCGTTTCAGGATGGGACTCCTCTTCAGACTGAGAGTCAGGGGAGAGGGAAACTAAGGGCATGAAAAGGTTCTGAACAAATCAGAGCTGGCACCGATGATCAAGGAAAGGCAGAGCCCGCAAGGGTCCATAAACACTGACTAAGCCAGTGACACCTATACCCTGAAACATATAAAACAAAACTATAACGATGGTTGCTAAGTGGACAGTGATGGCTGTGATCCGATGTGGTCAGGGTGGCAAGGTGGTGGCGCAGTGGTAGAGTTGCGCCAGAGACCCGGGTTTGATCCTGACCACAGGTGCTGTCTGTACGGAGTTTGTACATTTTCCCTGTAACCCTGTGGGTTTTCCCCGGGTGCTCCTGTTTCCTCCCACACTGCAAAGACGTCCAGGTTTGTAGGTTAATTGGCTTGGTATAATTGTAAATTGCCCCTAGTGTGTGCAGGATAGCGTTAGTGTGTGGGGTAAATGCTGGTTGGCATGGACCCGGTAGGCCGAAGGGCCTGTTTCCGTGTTGTATCTCTAAAGCCTGAAGATGCATTTTGTGCTGGTGAACTTTGCTGGCTCGAAGGGCCGAATGGCCTCCTCCTGCACCTCTTTAGTCTATGTTTGTGTCTCTTTGTGCTTTGCCCTATCCCAAGACAGAGGAGTACAGGAACCACCGTAACACAGAGCAGCTGGGACAATCAAGCTCTCAGCTCCGAGAAAGGTCAAAGCAGTGCTGTCCTTTACCTGTCCTTTAACTAGTTTTATGTGCAGGTTTATCACAGATGCTGGAAATATTTCTTATCGCAGGGGGTGATTCATCAACTGAAACCGAAGTGAAGGCAGGATGACAGAAACCAGGATGGGTCAAGTGAGCAAGTGGCCCTATTCATCACAACTGATCTTATGATTTTGTGCGCTGTGCTGCACAATGCCTATCGCAAGAGTTTGATTGGGACTCTCAAAATATGGCAGCATTCAGCATTAACCATTGATGGCACGTGGCAACCTCTCTGTCCTGGGCCTCCTCCATCATCAGAGCGAGGCCGCACGCAAATTGGAGGGACAGCACCTCATATTTCGCTTGGGCAGCTTACAACCCAGCGATATGATTATTGATGTCTCTAACTTTAAGTAACCCTTGCACACCCTCTCTCTCCGCCCCTCCCCCACCCAACTCATTGTGTTACCTTCAAAGCCGTCTTGTTGAGTCTCATTGTAACTCGTTTTCACCTTGGCCACAGCTAACATTGGCCTGTTCCCTTTGTCATAGTTACTTTTTTGCATATCTTTCATTCATTTGTTCTATATCTCTCTGTATCACCACCTATATCTCTTGTTCCCCTCTCCCCTGGCTCTCAGTCTGAAGAAGAGTCTCGAACCAAAACGTCACCTATTCCTTTTCACCAGAGATGCTGTCCGACCCGCTGAGTGACTCCAGCTTTTTGTGTCTACCTTCAGTTTTAACCAGCATCTGCAGTTCCTTCCTGCACAGGTGGTAACCTGATGCTGACAGTGTGAAATACTGACTGATTAAAAAAAAACTCAAAAGGTTCAAAGCATTTCTATTAATTTTCACTGCAAACACATTTCAAACTTGGAATGGTCAAGTAAGATTTGAACTTTCTTTAAATCAATATGGACTTTCCAGGATATACACAAAGTGCTGGAGTAACTCAGCGGGTCAGGCAGCATCACTGACGAAGAAATGATAGGTGACGTTTCGTGTCGGGACCTTTTTTTTGCTTAGTTCACTTTGGTTTTGAGAGACAGCGCGGAAACAGGCTCTTCGGCCCAACGGGTCCGCGCCGACCAGCGATCCCCGCATATTAACACTATCCTACACACACACGAGGGTCAATTTTTTACATTTACCAAGCCAATTTACCTACAAACCTGTATGTCTTTGGAGTGTGGGAGGAAACCGAAGATCTCGGTGAAAACCCACACGGTCACGGGGAGAACGTACAAACGCCGTGCAGACAGCACCCGTCGTGATTGAACCCGGGTCACTGGCGTTGCAAGCGCTGTAAGGCAGCAACTCTACCGCTGCGCCACCGTGCCGCCCTTCTTCACACTCAAGGTCAATGATTCCAAGTTTGACACAAAACGCTGGAGTAACTCAGTGGGACAGGCAGCAACTCTGGAGATAAGCAATGGGTTTTGGGTCAAGACCCTTCTTCAGACTCGTACAATTCAGACGATCATTCCAAGTATTGACCACAATACTGTAAATTCCACATTGAAGACCATTGTCAAACATGGTTATTTACTGTTATTGTATAATACTGAATTAACATCAAACCAGCTCGTGATCTATCAAAATTATCTCCAAAATATGGGCAGAAAATACAGCACTGATTGAGTCAAAGCCAAGATAGGTTTTCTGGAGATAGACACAAAGCGCTGGAGTATCTCAAAGCGCTAGAGATATCTCAATATCTCTAGAAGTTCGGGGTAATGTTAATTAGGTTCTAATTGATTAACTGTATAAAATTATGGAATTGTACTGATTTCTTTGAATAATTACAGGCAGATTATTTAATGAGGTTTCCATTGTCAGTTAAGATTCATGCTTGTCCTCCTGGTAACTGCAATGAGAGCAGATTGGAATATCAAGCATCTAGAATAGTAAGATTAAACGAGAACTTACCAGTTTGAAGTTTGATCTTTATTTTATGAGGAGTTACGTTGGTGATTACGTGAAGAAGAACCCCGCCAGTGCGCCTGCGCGTCAATCTTCAAAGCAGCGGTGTGAAATCAGGAAAAACAACAAACGAAGTAATATAGTAACATAATAAAATGAGTAATTCAAGAACTTCCATCTGACCTTTATGATAGAGGGTTGGGCCGTGGTGGGCACGTAATCACCAACGTAATTCCTCATAAAAATAAAGATCAAACTTCAAAATGGTAAGTTCTCGTTTAATCTTACTATTTTACTTCGGAGTCACGTGAGTGACTACGTGAAGATTTTAAAGCTTTGTGATTTCATGCCGCAGACAAATCCCGGCTTCTCACTGCATTGATTGACTCGGAACGAGAAATAATCAATAATGCATTAATAATAACATTTGTACCACAAATGCAGTAATTCATTTATTTTAATAATGAAAATTAATCAGATCCCCTTTAAACCAGAGGAATTTACACAGAACTTAAAATAGTTTCTGCAAACAATCCCGCATTGACAATAGGCCGATGGTAAAACTGTTGAAACATCAACTCATTGGACCACCCGGCGGCTGCGAGAATATGGTCGACGGGGACGTCTTTCGCCCTGGCCGCCGACGTTGCTGCTGCCCTAGTCGAGTGAGACGTAAAAACATCAGTGTTAATACCAGCAGCTGTTAAGACTTCTTTTAACCATCTTGAAATAGTCTGTACTGAGACTCTTTTGTGTGGTTTCTTGTGTGTGATAAACAACCCAGTTTCCGTATTTCTCAAAACCTTTGTGACCTCAATGTATTGTAACAAATATGCCTTAATACAGAGACAAGGATCATTTGGATATGCTGCTAGCATAATTTTAAATCCTATCACACCTGGCCTGCTTTGCTTTAGTAGGTCATAAATATAGAATGTAACATTATCTTCAGTTACTTCCATCCTGTCTATTTGTAATTTTTGAAATGTCTGTGCTCGTTGTGCTGTCACTAATGCCATAAGCATGACCACTTTCATACTGAGTTTGGCCAAAGGTAAAGACACACTTGGTGACCATTCACGAAGTAGCTTAAGAACCACACTCACATCCCAGATTGTCATGTACCTAGGCTTAGGAGGTCTGGAATTAAAAATTCCTTTCATTAGTCTGGAGACAAGTGGGTGAGACCCAATTTAATTTCTTTCTGAATCCACAACCAAATATGAGGACAATGCACTTCTGGCTGAATTAATTGCACTATAACTCAAGCCTTCATCATAATAAAGTGTTGACAGAAATTCTAAAACATTTGAAATATCTGCCGTACTATATTCAACATTCTTTTGTACACAGAACTCTTCCCATTTCTTAATATAAGAAAGGTACTGTTTTTGAGTGCTCTTCCTCCAGGCTGCCGTAAGCATGTCCACTGTACGCTCAGACAGTCCTCGCCCCAGAAAAGGCCTTCTTAAAACCTGCAAATCAACAAATCCAAACGATCATATAATGGATGTTGTTCCCCTGTCACCGGGTGCAGCAGTAGATTGCTTCTTTTTGGGACTTTCATCAAAGTCTGTGTCGTTAATTCTAATATTAAAGGATACCATGGCTGTGTAGGCCAATCTGGTACCACTAGTACCCCTGAAGCAGCATCTTGCCTGATTTTAAGCAAACATCGGCTTATGAGGCAGAAAGTTGGAAATGCATATAAAAACATACCATCCCAATGTTGCCAGAAAGCATCAATCGCTACTGCTCCTGGATCTGGTTCCCATGACACATATCTCGACAGTTGATGATTTAGTCTAGATGCGAACAAGTCGATGTCTGGCATTCCAAATCTGATTATTATGTCATTGAATACCTCTCGATTTAACATCCATTCTTTATTATCATGGAACTTTCTTGACCTGGTGTCTGCTATCGTATTCAATCTAACTGGTAGATGAATAGCTGAAATCCAAATATTCTTTTCGATACTCCAAGACCAAATTTGATTAACCATTTTGTCACATGACACTGACTTGATTCCACCCATATGATTAATATAGGCAACTGCTGTTGTGTTATCAATTTGAACTTGAACATGCAGATTAGTTGTGTTAGAACAGTAAGCTTGGAGTCCATAGAAACATCCTAAAAGCTCCAAATAGTTAATTCCCCATGTCTGCAGTAACAATGACTCTTCCTGATTCCATCTGCCTCTGCAGCTGGATGCTAAGTCAGTTGCACCCCATCCTAGTGCACTGGCATCAGTTTGTAATATCATGGAAGGTTGTTCAATCAGTACTTTGCTGGAACTGCTTGAGACATGTAGAATCCACCACTGCAGATCAGAAACAGCATTTGTTGTTAGTTGTATGGTTCTATCAAAATGACCAGCATGCACTCTCAGTGCCTGTTCTTTAATTCTCTGCAGCTGTTGATAATGTAATGGCCCATATTGGACTGCTGGGAATGCTGCTACTAATTTTCCCAGTACTCTAGCCACCTGTCTGATTGAAGGTTTTTGCTCGTTTAGCAGATTACTGCAATCTTCAATCAACTCCACCCTTTTTTCTCTGGGCAAAGTAATTTTCATTTGAACTGAATCAATTGTGAACCCCAAATAATCAATTGAGGTGCATGGTATTAACCTTGATTTCTTTGGATGAATTAGAAACCCCAAACTTTCAAAAGTGGATTTCACAACTGAAACAGATGATTCTGTTGCCTCTTTTGTCCTTCCTATAATCAGGACATCATCCAAGTATGCCATTAGTACATGCCCCTGGCTTCTCAGCAACCCCAAAATTGGTTTTAACAATTTGGTGAATATTCTGGGAGCTGAAGTTAACCCATTAGGCAGAGCTTTAAACTGCCATAACTGGTTCATCCAGGTAAATTTAAGATACTTCCTATCTTCCAAATGAACAGACACTGAATAATATGCATCTTTTAGATCTATAGTTGCCATATAACATGCTTCTGAAATAAGCTGCTTGGCAGTCACAAACGTCTCCATTTTAAAATGTCTAAATTGAACAAAAGGATTCAGACTTGTCAAGTCTAGAATAATCCTACATCCTCCATCCTTTTTTGATCGAGGGAATACATTTGACACAAATTGCTGAGTTTGGTAAATTGATTTTTCAATAACACCTTTATTATATAGGTTTTCAAGTGCAGCTTGAACCTCCATCACTTCTTTTTGTGAAAAGTGGAGAATTCTGCTAGGAACATGCTGGACAGGCAAATCATAATTTGGATTGAATTCAATTCGAAATCCTTGTATAATATTCAGAATTACCGGATCTGAAGTAATCTTCTTCCAATCTCTATAGAAGAGATGTAATCTGCCTCCAACTTTTGTAGTTAATCCCATTAGTATGTTCCCATGAGAACCAGGTCCACCTACCTCCTTAGTCATTTGAGTGCCCTGTGGTCCCTGGATTCTCCCGGGAGGACCCACATCGGTTCTTGCTCCCGCTGCAGGTCGCCAGCTACGTCTCTGCGATGATGAGCGACTTGGTCCTGGTCCAGGATCAGTATGACGTCTGAAAGGATACCTCCTCTTTACAGACTTTCCAACCATCGATGTTTTCATCAATCTGGCTGTTTTCGCTTCATCCTCCAACTCCTTAACACGTCTCCCGAGATCCTCTCCAAAGAGTAAGTTGGGTAATTGTATATTACTTGGTTTGCAGAGTGCTACGAATTTAGGATTGATAGTAGGCCGAATAGAACCCTTCCTCAGACAATTGATCTCGAAGTGGGCGCTGCATAGCAACCCCAGTGCCTCCTGATGCAACTCCGTCATCTGCTGGCTTCTATCCGTTATTCTGGCAAAAGCAGTTATTCCAGAACCCAGCAGCTTTAATATTCTCTGCAATTTTACTTCTTAAGCTCTCATAGTCATGCTCATCTGACTCCAGATCACTTGATTGACTGCTGGTGCTTTCAACAACACACAGTTACTTGGAGTCTCATGTTTTCTTGAAGTATCATCCATCTCCTGCTGTCCCAGCTGATGGGAAACCAAGTAATTTATTAGGGAGGCCAATTCTTCTCCTAATGGCTCTCCTGACCCTGACGGGGCAGCGAATCGTACTGCCAGAGGTGGAATATCTGGCAGCTGCCGTTCTTCGCCTTGTACAGCCTCACCGTCAGAGTCAGGGTCTGAACTCTCATGACCCGGGGCACGCGCCTCATCCCTGAGGGTGCATTCCAACAGCCCTTTGCTAGGGGCTGCTGAGCTGCTTTCTGCAGCCTGGCTTTTGCTACACTCCTCTCTGAGTGTGCTTCTTTCCAAAAGCCTGTGTATGAGGCTTTCCATTTGTGATATTCGCTCAAAAGCAGTATCCAGCCCTGGAGCTACCTCCATTGCCTGGGACTCTTCCTCCGTGGGCCGTCTGGATTTGAACTTCGCCTTGCGCCCGACTGCCGCTGACTGCGTTCTTTTCAGCCCCAAGTCCACAGTCGCTACGCTCCCCGCTGGCGACTGTACCGGGGTCAGAGGCGGCTGGTCGCCGACCACAATCTCGCGACTTTCTACCGGCTGAGTCGCTCGCCTCCTCCCCTTGCCCATTTTTTCCATGGCGCTTGTGGAAAAAATCCCTACAGACCCACAGCAAACGGACACGGAAATACTTCCAAAAAAGTTTATACTTACCTTGTAGTTAAAAACTATAATTCCACTAGAGGAGCTCAGCTCCTCGCGTCCGTTTGCGTCTGACGTAATGACGCGCAGGCGCACTGGCGGGGTTCTTCACGTAGTCACTCACGTGACTCCGAAGTAAAATCAAGTGTGTTTTATTGTCATATGTACCAACATGGAACAATGAAATATATAAGGTAGACAAAATTACTGTAGAAACTCAGCGGGTGAGGCAGCATCTATAGAGAGAATGAATAGGTGGCGTTTCGGGTCGAGACCCTTCTTCAGATATATATATATTTCATTGTTCCGTGCGTGTGTGTGCGTGTGTGTGCGTGTGTGTGCGTGTGTGTGTGTGTGTGTGTGTGTTTGTAAATATGCGTCTATATATATATGTGTGTGTGAGTGTACATACTGTATATATATATGCCTATGTATATACGTGTGTGTGTCTATATGTGTGTGTGTGTACGTGTAGATATATAGATTTTCTTTTTTTTAATTATTTATTTTTATTAGAAGTAAGTACAATTGCATACAATCATATTTTCATAATACGTTTTATGTACAGCTTCTTATTTTTTTAATTTTGTAATAAAGAAGAAAAAGAAAAAGAAATTAGATAATGAAGAATAGAAAAATGTGAGATATATAGTGTGTGAAAAAGAAAAATAGAGAGTGAAAGAAGAAAGTTAAGAAATAGAAAATAGAAGAAAAAGAGTAAAAGAAGAAAAGAGAACAAAAAGAAAAGAGAAGTAAGGAGATCGTATTTATAATAGATCGTATTTATAGATATATAGATAAATATAGATATATATACTTGCACACAGCAGTATAGCTTCATTACAGTATAGTATTCAAAACTATTAACATTATTATGATCTCTCATAGCAGTTTTTGTTCTGCCACGATGTATTGCAATTGGATACAAGGCCTTCTCTATTTTTACCTCTATCCTTACCTTTAATTTCTGTATTTTGAGAGAGGAACAGGTTGTACTGGTGATGGAAATCTGCTCACAGCCAATTTGCTCATTTGCTGTAGAATATGTGTCCACCTAAAACAATATTAATAATATCAATTACTCCACAGGAAATCAATTGCAAAGTAAGAATGGAACTAAAGTTTGATTACTTGACTGGTTGAATGATCAGACTTTGGTTAGCACACTGGTAGTTAGGTAAATCATTTAATGCATTGCCAACCTACATCGTACAAGATGTATTCCCGTATAATTCGATAAAGAATCAAACAATAAAACATTCATGGTATTGGGAGGCGGTTGACCTTCCCTCGCCACTATGAGCCTATCAGCGATCCTCCTTGCCTGAGGTCATTTGTTGCTGACCCCAATTGGTCCTGGTCCTTTCTTACCTCCAGCTGTTCACCCCATCCCCCTCCCCCCCTGCTCCTCTTCCCATCCCACCCATCCCCATCCCCCACCCCCTCCACCTCCCCATCTCTCCATCCCCCCATTCCCCATCGCCCTCTCCCTTCGCAACTCTCCCCACCCACACTCCCCATCACCCCTCCCCCACCCCCTCCCCTCCCCCCGCACCTCTCCCCATCGCCTCCACCTCCTCCCCCTCCCCCTGCACCTCTCCTCATCCCCCCCACCCCCCCCTGCACCTCTTCCCATCCCCCCACCCCCTCCCCCTGCACCTCTTCCCATCCCCCCCACCTCCTCCCCCTCCCCCTCCCCCTGCACCTCTCCCCATCCCCCCCACCCCCTCCCCTGCACCTCTTCCCATCCCCCCAACCTCCTCCCCCTCCCCCCCCCTGCACCTCTCCCCATTCCCCCCACCCCCTCCCCCTCCCCCTGCAACTCTTCCCATCCCCTCCACCCCCTCCCCCTCCCCCTGCACCTCTTCCCATCCCCCCCACCTCCTCCCCCTCCCCCTGCACCTCTCCCCATCCCCCCGCCCCTCTCCCACCTCCCTCCCCCTCTCCCCCCCCCTACTTTCAAACGGAAGAATGTTCCCGTCTCAAAAAAATCTGAATATAGATGTATTTATATATAAAACCCTTTGTTGTTTATTAAAGGTTTTTACTACAGAGTACTATGTTTACATATTCTGTTGTGCTGCTTCAAGTAAGAATGTCATTGTTCCATTTTGAGACATAAGACAGCAAAACACTCTGGACTCTTTTTGGTGACAAAAATGCCCTGGACTTAACTCATAACTTTATAATCCGGAACATTGATATGTCATTCTTTCCAAAACTAAAAATAATATTATGCCAAGTATCATAAGACACAAAAATAATGAAACCCTAGAATCTGGGAGAACTGCAGTATGTTGAATAGCTCCACAAAAGTCTGATCAAATGGTATATGTTTTGTCTGAAGTCGTGCAGCCAGAGAATGGGAGATGTTGCTCAAATCGAATGGGGCAGCCCAGGTCTGGAGAAGGGTCCCAGCCCTGAGCGTCACCTATCCATGTTCTCCCGAGATGATGCCTAACCCGTGGAAGCTGCAGTGTGATAAAGGTTAGGACAGCTGTACTGCAGAACAACATTCAGGCATCATCGACGCACACTAGATAGATATTCATTGACGTACGAACCCCCAATGTTTTGTGACGGGCATTCCTTGACACACACTACAAGGTTCTTGATATTGAAAATTAAATAAAGGATTAATTAGCATGTAGGTATACTTGTTTTAGTGTTATTACATTGCATATTAATGATTTGTGAACATATTGTTAGCGATGATCCGAAATTAGAAAGTGCGCACAATTTCAAGGGTCAAAATCTGTATAAAGGGTTGACCGTTCTGAGTGGAATTTCAGACTGAAACAGTAACTGGGGCTATCCAGTTCTCCTTGCACACAATAAATAAAGTGTGTCTGGTAAATGAATGGAAGTCTTCAGAGTCCACTTGATCGGCGACGACAAACCCACTGACTTTACTCCAGCACTTTGTGTCTAAGAAGGAACTGCAGGTGCTGGAAAACCGAAGGTAGACAAAAATGCTGGAGAAACTGAAGAAGGGTCTCGACCCGAAACGGCGCCTATTTCCTTCGCTCCATAGATGCTGCCTCACCCGCTGAGTTTCTCCAGCATTTTTGTCCAGCACTTAAGGGCCTGTCCCACTTGGCCGTCATTTGCGCCTCACTTACGCGTCATATGTAAAATAGGTCAACGCGTCGTGATGCGCGACGTCGCGCGCAAATCACACGTCATCATGCGTCCGCACAGCCGTCTGGTGCGCGTGACATCATTAGAATGGCCTACTCCTGCACCTAATTTCTATGTATCTATGTATCTATGGCACGCGGCAGGATGTTGACACAAAGACGTAAGGACGTTGACGCACGGTGATGTAACCATGCGTCACCACGCGAAACACGTGAAATGTCGGGATGCCAGCGTACGACGCCAATGCGTTAGCGTGCGTACCCAATGCATCAGCGCGTGTACACGATACGTCACACAGGTGGCGTGCGAGGATTTTGTTCCTGTACTAAATTCTGGAGCGCAGCGCGATACCGCGCGCCACCGCATACGATTCCACGCCTCACCATGCGCAACTTATACGCACCCCACGCGTCACGACGCGTTGACCTAATTTACATATAACGCGTAAATGAGGCGCAAATGACGGCCTAGTGGGACAAGCCCTTTAGTGTCTTCCTTTTTGTAAACCAGCATCTGCAGTTCCTTGTATCCAGGCACCGTGCGAGTCAAGGTTAAGATCATCAGGATAACTAGCAGGATCACGTGAAAAGTAAGTGCAAACGTCCAACGGATGGTCGGTGTGGACTCGTTGGGCTGAAGGGCCTGTTTCCATGCTGCATCCTTCATTGCGTTACAAGATCGCACTTCATTGTACCGCAGTCACTAGAAATCCTGTCTGGACCACCGTCTATGATGCATTAGAACACGTGTCATCAGAACGATTTTTTACAATTGTAATGGAAACCAAAAAAAAAAAAATCATTAAAATCATGCATGGGCTAATGCCCTAAATCTGTACGCGACCTCTGATAAATGGAAGCTTTCAAATCCGTGGGCACCAGTGTTGCAGGGAATTATGATGAGAGAGTTCATTTAAAATGAATCTCTGCTCTCTGCTTGAGCAGACAGACGAGATAGAAAAATGTGCATGTCAAGGGTCGAAATGAACTAGAAATCTAGTTGGCGGCTACCATTTATTATCAAGAGCACAAAGCAGAAGAGAAATCCATAAACACTACAAATTGTGCACATTTACAGGTGACAAGGTTGATGCTGAAAAGGGGTAGAGATTGATTGTTGTTCCGCTGAAGATCTTTCCTGGAATTCTTTCCACCTTCCCTATCATCTTTGTACAATGGGCATGGTACATTTTAAGAAACCAAATTATCGGTGAAATTAATCGAATTTGCGAAATATTAAGTCAGAACCGACTGGAACAAAGGGGATCTTTGCGTAGGAAGGAACTGCAGATGCTGGTTTACACCGAAGATAGACACAAAATGCTGGAGTGACTCAGCGGGACAGGCAGCATCTCTGGAGAGAAGGAATGGGTGACGATGGGTCTCGACCCGAAACATCACCCATTCCTTCTCTCCAGAGATGCTGCCTGTCCCGCTGAGTTACTCCAGTATTTTGTGCATATCTTCGGTTTAAACCAGCATCTGTAGTTCCTTCCTACAACGATAGATCAGCCGTGATTGAATGGCAGAGTGGGCTTGATGGGCCGAATGGCCTAATTCCGACCCTATCACATATGAATTCATTTCTTCAGATTTAGCAAGTATCAGAAAATGATTCTTGATTTCAGAAGATAACAGGGATAATGTATTAAAAATGACAAGGCAAATTTCACCCAAGACGTATGTAAACCTTGAGGGCAGTTCAATCAGCAGTGGCTGATTTTGTTACTCCTGTACTTAGAGGCACAGAGTTATGCAGCACGGAAACAGGCCCTTCGGCCCAACTTGTCCGTGCCGACCAAGATGCCCCATCTATGCTAATCCCATTTGCCTGGGTTTGGTCCATGTCCCTCCAAACCTTTCCTATCCATGTACTTGGCCGAATATCTTTCAGATGTTGTTATTGTCCCTGCCTCAACTACCTCCTCTGGCATCTCGTTCCATATACCCGCCACCCTCTGTATGAAAAAGTTGTCCCTCGGGTTCCTATTAAATCTTTCCCCTGGAAGTAAGATGACAGATACATAGATGGAAGTCCATACACAACTTAGGGGGGTCACGGTGGCTCAGCGGCAGAATAGCTGCCTTACAGTGAATGCAGCGCCGGAGACGGAGTTCGATCCCGACTACGGGTGCTGTCTGTATGGAGTTTGTACGTTCTCCCCGTGACCTGCCTGGGTTTTCTCCGAGATCTTCGGTTTCTTCCCACATTCAAAAGACGTACAGGTTTGTAGGTTAATTCGCTTGGTAAATGTAAAATGTTGTCCCTAGTGGGCGCAGCAGCGCCTTTACTTCCTGAGGAGGCTCAAGAAAGCTCACCTGTCCCCCCCAGATCCTGACCAACTTTTACCGCTGTACCATCGAAAGCATCCTGACCACCTGCATCCCGGCATGGTACAGCAGTTGCACGGTAGCTGACAGGAAGGCACTACAACGGGTGGTGAAAACCGCTCAGTACATCATCGGTGCCCCCGCTCCCTGCAATGGATGCCCTCCACCGAAAACGGTGTCTGAGACGGGCCGGGAAGATCATCAAGGACCCCTCCCACCCACCCTAACCATGGACTGTTTGCCCTCCTCCCATGAGGGAGGCGGTACAGAAGCCTCAGGTCTCGTACAAGTAGGATGAGGAACAGCTTCTTCAACAACACTATCACATTGCTGAACTCGGAGTGCGGCAGATAGATTTCTCCAGTCTCTCCGTCCACATTGTTTGCTTATTCTGTATTTTTATTCTGTATATTATTCTTATTCTGTATTTTTATTTCTATATTGCAATATTACTACGAACAGCCGCTAAACTGCATTTTGTTGTACCCATACTTGTATCTGTGCAATGAAAATAAAGTTGAATTGAATTGAATTGAATTGAATAGGATAGCGTTAATGTGCGGGGATCGCTGGTCGGCGCGGACCCGGTGGGCTGAAGGGCCTGTTTCAGCGCTGTATCTCTAAACTAAACTAAACTTAAGAAAATTACAAGTCACAAGGAACTGCAGATGCTGGTCTCAAAACACAAAGTGCCGGAGGAACTCAACAGATCAGGCAGCATCTCTGGCGGGAATGGACAGGCAACGTTTTGGGTCGGACTGAAAATTGTGATCACGGACTAACAAACTGCAGAGTCAATAAGGGCAAGAGGTGACAAAGAATTTAATTTGTGCTCTTTCATGCTCGGTTATAAATAATCTCCTCAATATAACAAGGGGAATCGATGGCATACTACGTTGCTGGGAGGTGAATTGCAAAGGTCATTTTTGCAATAAATCTCATCAACAATTCAAAGTACCCTTTTAAGTAGATTAGGTGCAGGCATTTCCACCACAAGCAGGAAAATGACTCAGATCACAGAGGGGGAGGAAAGTGAGAGCAATGGGCAGCACACTTTAACAATGAGAGAACAGGAGCTAGACACAAAACGCTAGAGTAACTCAGCGGGTCAGGCAGCATCACTGGAGAAAACGAACAGGTGTCGATTTGGGTCGAGAAGAAGGGTCTCCTATTCCTTTTCTCCAGAGATGCTGCCTGACCCAGCAATTTGTGTCTATCTTCGGTTTAAACCAGCATCTGCAGTCCCTCCCTACATACAGAGAGCTGGAGGTTTACAAGAATGATCCCAGGAACGAGTAGGTTAACCTATGATGAGCGTTTGTCGGCGCTGGGCCTGTACTCGCTGGAGTTTAGAAGCATGAACGGGAAGGCAGACTATTATCTAAATGGTGGCCGATTAGGAAATGGGGAGATGCAGCGAGACCTGGGTGTCATGGTACACCAGTCATTGAAACTAGGCATGCAGGTGCAGCAGGCAGTGAAGAAAGCGAATGGTATGTTGGCCTTCATAGCAAGAGGATTTGAGTATAGGAGCAGGGAGGTTCTACTGCAGTTGTACAGGGTCTTGGTGAGACCACACCTGGAGTATTGCGTACAGTTTTGGTCTCCAAATCTGAGGAAGGACATTATAGCCATAGAGGGAGTGCAGAGAAGGTTCACCAGACTGATTCCTGGGATGTCAGGACTTTCATATGAAGAAAGACTGGATAGACTTGGCTTATACTCGCTAGAATTTAGGAGATTGAGAGGGGATCTTATAGAAACGTACAAAATTCTTATGGGGTTGGACAGGCTAGATGCAGGAAGATTGTTCCCGATGTTGGGGAAGTCCAGGACAAGGGGTCACAGCTTAAGGATAAGGGGGAAGTCCTTTAAGACCGAGATGAGGAAAAACTTTTTCACACAGAGAGTGGTGAATCTCTGGAACTCTCTGCCACAGAGCGTAGTTGAGGCCAGTTCATTGGCTATATTTAAGAGGGAGTTAGATGTGGCCCTTGTGGCTAAAGGGATCAGGGGGTATGGAGAGAAGGCAGGTACGGGATACTGAGTTGGATGATCAGCCATGATCATATTGAATGGCGGTGCAGGCTCGAAGGGCCAAATGGCCTACTCCTGCACCTATTTTCTATGTATCTATGTATCTATGAGGGTGGACGTCATTGAAACGTACGGAATAGTGAAGGGCTTGGATAGAGTGGATGTGGAGAGGATGTTTCCACTAGTGGGAGAGTCTAGGACAAGAGGTCATAGCCTTAGAATTAAAGGACGTTATTTTAGGAAGGAGATGAGGAGAAATTTCTTTAGTCAGAGGGTGGTGAATCTGTGGAATTCTTTGCCACAGAGGGCTGTGGAGGCCAAGTCAGTAGATATGTATAAGGCCGAGATAGATGGATTCTTGATTAGTATGGGTGTCAGAGGTTGTGGGGAGGAGGCAGGAGGGAGAGGTAGATCAGCTATGATAAATGACGGAGTCGACTTGATGGGCTGAATGGCCGAATTCTATTCCTATTCCTTATGACCTTATGAGGAACTGACAGACAAAGATTTGTGGGTGGAGGAAGAGGGAGGGGAAGATTAAGGTTTTGAAAACAGTGCTGACATTACACTTCCAGAAAAAAATCAACGAGGACAGTCAAAATATAAAAAGGCTTAAAACTTGCAAGTATGGAACATTGCTAGTAAATGGTTGGAACAAACGGATTAGATTTGCACAAATGTTATTTTAAGACATAGGTTTAACATGGGGGGGGGGGGGCGAGATTTAATAGGAACCTGAGGGGTAACTTGTTCACACAAAGGGTGGTGGGTGTATGGAACGAGCTGCCGGAGGAGGGAGTTGACAATAGACAATAGACAATAGACAATAGACAATAGGTGCAGGAGTAGACCATTTGGCCCTTCGAGCCAGCACCGCCATTCAATGTGATCATGGCTGATCATTCCCAATCAGTACCCCGTTCCTGCCTTAAGGTTGAGGCTGGGACTATCGCAACGTTTAAGAAGCATTTAGGCAGGGACATGGATAGGACAGATTTAGACCCCACTGTGCCACGGGTCTCGGTGGCGCAGCGGTAGAGTTGCTGCCTCACGGAGTTTGTATGTTCTCCCCATGACCTGCGTGGGTTTTCTCTGAGATCTTCGGTTTCCTCCCACACTCCAAAGACGTACAGGTTTGTAGGTTAATTGGCTTGGTAAATGTAAAAATTGCCCATAGTGGGTGTAGGATGGTGTTAATGTGCGGGGATCGCTGGTCGGCGCGGACCCGGTGGGCCGAAGGGCCTGTTTCTGCGCTGTATCTCTAAACTAAACTAAACCTAACTAAACTAAACTAAACCCATACACTGTCAATTGCACAAGAATTGGAATCTAAAATATTGTTCTAGTTTAGTTTAGTTTAGTTTAGACACCATGCAAACTCCACACAGGCAGCAAACAAGGTGAAGATGAAGCTCGTCTCATTGGCGTTGTGAGGCAGCAGCTCTACTGCTCACACCGGATCACCCAGAGAAAACCTAGGCGGGTCACAGGGAGAACGGGCAAACTCCACCCAGACAGCACCCTTGGTCAGGATCGAACCCAGGTCTCTGGCGCTGTCAGGCAGCAACTCTACCGCTGCTCCGCCGTGCCGCCCAGTATGGGTGTAACTCCCTCTGTTCCTACACATAGCGTTTGTTCACCTCCAGCTTATGGCTCACGTTTCCACCTCCCCCCGTGCACCAGTCTCTCACACTCCTTTCATCTTTCCGTCCCCTCCATAATCAGGGAAGAACGAATGGCCAGATGCCACCCTCGTTTAAGGAGAGTGTCCAGGAGAGAGAAAAAAACGCACTACAGTCAAAGGATAGGAACCAATCTCATTCTTTCTTTCACCGCAACATCATTGCCTGACAAATTAGTATATTTTTATCCACCACAGCCTCGGCCAGCTCCGAGGGAAGATTGCCGCAGTAAATCGTGTGCAAGGAGGAGGTATTCAAACAGTCGATGTCCTTAAACAGCTGGCACATCTGTCCCATGATTCTCAGTCGCTGGATTAGCAGAATATCCTGCATGCATAATCGGATGACTACTTCAGGCTGCCGGGGAGTCCCAGTGCAGGATTCGACGGGGAAAGGAAGGAATTTTAAAGCAGTACAACTTATTTAATTTTCATTTTTGGGGGTCAGCGTCTGTGCCATTTTGTACCTCCCAGCTGTGCATGTCAATAAGACTTCACGCCAAGCGAGGGGAGAGAACAAATTGAAGAGGAAATTCTTAGATCTCCAAAAAAAAACTACGGGTGCTGTCTGTACGGAGTTTGTACGTTCTCCCCGTGATCTGCGTGGGCTTCCCACGAGATCTTTGGTTTCCTCCCACACTCCAAAGACGTACAGGTTTGTAAGTTAATTGGCTTGGTAAATGTACAAAATTGTCCCTAGTGGGTGCAGGATAGTGTTAATGTGCGGGGATCGCTGGTCGGTGCGGACACGGTGGGCCGAAGGGCCTGTTTCCGCGCTGTATCTCCAAACTAAAAGCTAAACTAAACTAAACTAAAAATCTCCTTTAAACTTTCATGCTCTCACCTTAAAGCTACGCCCTCTAGCCTTTGGCACTTCCACCTGGAGAACAGGTTCTGACAGTCTACACTATCTGTTCCGCTTATTATTTTATATCAATAAACCATGCCCTTCTTTACAATAACAATATGGTAATAAGCCCACATGCAATAACTTTCCATTGATATAGTTTAGTTTAGTTTAGAGATACAGCGCGGAAACAGGTCCTTCTGGCCACCTCGTCCGCGTCGACCAGCGATCCCCACACATTAACACTATCCTACACTAGGGACAATTTTACATTGAAGCCAAGCCAATTAATCTACAAAGCTGCACGTCTTTGGAGTGTGGAAGGAAGCCGAAGATCTTGGAAAAAACCCACGCAGGTCACGGGGAGAACGCTCAAACTCCGTACAGACGGCACCCGTAGCCAGGATCGAACCGCTGGCTCTGGCGCTGGGAGGCAGCGACTCTACCGCTGCGCCACCTTGCCGCCACTCATCACAAATGGGATTTTCTTTGGTAAATGCAAGTTTCCTCCTCTGCTGTTAACATTCTTAATGTGCAATGAAGGCAATTTATCAGATTCCCAATCAATGCAAGTGTATTTTATGATGCTAAATCTTAAATTATATGAAGATTGTAATGTCTAAATATTAACGTTAATGGCATTTATATTCTAATATTAGGTACGTGTTCATTAAAGTGAGATATTAGGATAATTCAAAATGAATCGACATTTAAAGCAAAACGTGAAGCTGCGGAATTTGCGTAAAAGGCTAACAGCAGATAAAAAGAGGCCCACTGGTGAGCAACTTGTGTCGAGGGAAAACCTGGAGCAACTCTGTGGGTCAGACAACATCTGACCATGGGGCGGCACGGTGGCGCTGCGGTCGCGTCGCTGCCTTACGGTTCCAGAGACCGACTACGGTTCAATCCCAACTACGGGTGCTGTCTGTACGGAGTTTGTACGTTCTCCCTGCGTGGGTTAACTCGGAGAACTTCAGTTTCCTCCCACACTCCAAAGACGTGCAGGTTTGGAGGTTAATTGGCTTGGTAAATGTAAAAAGTATCCCTAGTGTGTGCAGGACAGTGTTAATGTGCGGGGATCGCTGGGCGGTGCGGACTCGGTGGGCCGAAGGGCCTGTTTCTGCGCTGTATCTCTAAAACTAAAAATCTGTGGAGAAAAGGAATAGGTGACGTTTTGGGTTGAGACCCTTCTTCGGACTTTTGTGTCTATCTTTGGTTTAAACCAACATCTACAGTTCCTTCCTACACTTGTTTAAAGGGGGATGTATGTAATGCAAATTGCAAATTACCACAAGCAGATGGACGATTTAACCCCAGAAAAAATTAGCTTTACGGAAATATTTTCTGCTCTTTAACCACTGAGCTGGTTGCATGAGGTTGCTCCATATTAAACAGTAAAAAAAACATAGAAACCTCAGCCCAGTGTTTGGAAAACTTCTAACAGTTTGATCATCACCAATGGCCATCAATTGGCTTCCGGAAAAATAGTGTACATGCAGAAATATAGACAATAGACAATAGGTGCAGGAGTAGGCCATTCGGCCCTTCGAGCCAGCACCGCCATTCAATGGGATCATGGCTGATCATCCCCAATCAGTACCCCGTTCCTGCCTTCTCCCCATATCCCCTGACTCCGCTATCTTTGTGCCCTATCTAGCTCTCTCTTGAAAGTATCCAGCGAACCGGCCTCCACCGCCCTCTGAGGTAGAGAATTCCACAGATTCACAACTCTCTGTGTGAAAAAGTGTTTCCTCGTCTCCATTCTAAATGGCTTACCCCTTATTCTTAAACTGTGGCCCCTGGTTCTGGACTCTCCCCAACATCGGGAACATGTTTCCTGCCTCTAGCGTGTCCAAACCCTTAATAATCTTATATGTTTCAATAAGATACCCACTCATCCTTCTAATCTCCAGAGTGTACAAGCCCAGCTGCTCCATTCTCTCAGCATATGACAGTCCCGCCATCCCGGGAATTAACCTTGTAAACCTACGCTGCACTCCCTCAATAGCAAGAATGTCCTTCTTCAAATTAGGGGACCAAAACTCCACATAATACTCAAAGTGTAACAAAATATGATTTTTTTAAAATGTCGTAAACAATAAACCAGCTGCTGAATGGTTAATGTTTGAGATTGGTAATCTTTCATCCAATACAGTCCCACTAAGTATATCCAGAATTTTCGGTTTTATTCCCCTGAGCCTCTGTAGACTTTGGAGATATAGCACAGAAACAGCCCCTTGATAAATCTATAACAAGTTGATTTTTTTCTTCACGAAATATGGATTCATCCGCTTTGAACCAAGACACCGTTGCTTTATTGAAAATTGAAGTTCACACTTTAGACTTTAGTTAAACAGAGTGGAAACAGGCCATTTGGTCCGCGCCAACCAGCGATCACCCCGTATGCTGGCATTATCCTACACACATCAGGGACAAACATTTACAATTTTACCGTAGCCAATTAGCCGACAACCCTGTACGTCTTTGGTACGAGGGAGGAAACCGGAGAACCCACAGAAAATCCGTGCGGTCACAGGGAGAAGATACAAACTCCGTACAGACTGTGCCCGTGGTCAGGATTAAACCCGTGTCTCTGGCGCTGTGAGGCAGCAACTATACCGCTGCGACACCGTGCAACCTCACTTGGTGAGAAAATAAGTCATTGTGGTGACCCAATGTTTAAATAACATCTGACACATCACGTTCTCTTGTACATAATCTGCATCTATATCAAGGTAACAAAATCCATTGGAATTATTTACTGTAATGGCAATTTCCAACTTTTCCAGTTGCCATTACCCCACAGGTAAGTAGGAGTGAACTTACACAGACCAAAAGGAACAGATCTCCCAGTTGTTATTTCCAGTTTAATTGGTTCTTTATTGAAGCAGTTGTACAAACAAAGAGATACCACGTACCAGGCTCTCCTTATTCCCATACAAGTCGTAGCTTTCTGTTCTCCCCAATCTGGTGAGACATGTGTACTCTCCACCTCCTGTGCCTGGTCTGAATCACTCCCTGTCCCCTAAACCCATATGTTACGCCCCCCCTATGCAACAAATGACCGCCCCCCCCCCCCCCCACAAGTGTCCAAAATAATACTGCCAGATATATCTAGACTAAATAATATAATATGTCAACAGTAGCTAGCCGAAACATAAATGGCTCATACTTTTACAATGGAGCATTTTAAATCCTGGAGGAGTGAAAGAGGGCAAATGTTTTCTCCAGCTGAGAACCATTTAAGGTGGTATGATCCATTTCAAATCATTACGAAAGGGCTAATGATAATCATCTTTCTTTACACAGGGGATCCAGCTTAGTTCTAGATGGACAGTTCTAGATTTTAGTTCTGCTGGTTCTAGATTGACAGATTCTTGATTAGTACAGGTGTCAGGGGTTATGGGGAGAAGGCAGGAGAATGGGGTTAGGAGGGAGAGATAGATCAGCCATGGTGGAGTAGACTTGATGGGCCGAAAGGCCTAATTCCGCTCCGATCACTTATGAACTTGTGAAGGTTAGAGTTCTGCATATTTTAGTGAACTAAACAAAGGATTGAAGTGAAGAATGATAGCGAACTACTAGCGTGGGAAAGGTCATAAGGTCAGAGTGATAGGAGCAGAATTAGGCCATTCGGCCCATCAAGTCTACTCCGCCATTCAATCATGGCTGATCTATCTCTCCCACCTAACCCCATTCTCCCCATAACCCCTGACACCCGCACTAATAAAGAATCTGTCTATCTCTGCCTTCAAAATATCCACTGACTTGTGGCCTCCACAGCCGTCTCTGGCGAAGAATTCCACAGATTCACCACCCTTTGACTAAAGAAATTCCTCCTCATCTCCTTCCTAAAAGAACATCCTTTAATTCTGAGGCTAATCACCTCTAGTCCTAGACTCTCCCACTAGTGGAAACATCCTCTCAACATCAAATCTATCCAAGCCTTTCACTATTCTGTATGTTTCAATGAGGTGCCCCCCTCATTCTTCTAAACTCCAGCGAGTACAGGCCCAGTGCCATAAAATGGTATTGGGAGATGTTTTACATTGCATAATTGATTGGAGGTTATGGCCAAATGATCTTTCTGAGGTCATTTTTTTATGGGAAAGGTTCATTAGAAGAGATTACTTTGATCCATGTGTAAGTATCGCAGTGTAGATTTTATTTTCAGTTAACTTTCTATTTCCTGTTGAACAGTTTTATCGTCTCCTTGTTCACTTAAATATTGATAATTACATTAACTGGTTACATCTAAGATAGAAATTCATTGTACATTTACCACCACAGTAGCCGTGAATTTATCACCACCTTCTTACATTCGACTCATTAACCATTACAGATATTATGTTTCCGAACAGGACAAAGTGCGGGAGTTTCACAGCAGGCCAGGCAGCATCTCTGGAGAACATGGATAGGTGAGAAAAGGGGTCTCAACCCCCGAAATGTCACCTATCCATGTTCTCCAGAGATGCTGCCTCTCCCGCTGAGTTACTCCAGCATTTTGTGTCTATCTTCGATTTAAACCAGCATCTGCAGTTCCTTCATACATCACACATAGTCTATTCGATAGTCATTCCTTCCTCCAGTACATTATATCTGTGATACCTTCCATCACCGAATTTTGCTCACTTTTGGTACCTAGCTTTCTATATTCTTATTAATGTTTCAGCACAGTACCGTTGTAACAGTAGTCTAACTATAGTTCTATCTTTGTTTTGTTCCTTCAGTCAGACATCTTATTCTCGATCTCCCGTCAGTTATTAAATTGGACAAATTTAACACCATTATCATTTGCTCTAAGGGTCGGTCTATAATGTGGCAATGGTATGGGTGATAGATAATTTCCTGACCTAGAATCATAGTCATACAAGTCCTTCTGCCCAATTTGCCCAGGCCGACCAAGGTGCCCCATCTATGCTAGTCCCACCTGCCCATGTGTTGCCCATATCCCATTCCTATCTATATTACACCTCCATAATATTCATAACATTTCCACCAAAAACATTTTTGGATTGCTTCGTCATTGAACTCACAAGGATTTGCAGCATTTGATCAGCAAACTGATGGAATAAAAGAATTGCAGTAGGAAGCTAGTGGCCAGAGTTGGGTTGAAAGAGAGTTCTTAGACATTGTTGGATAAAAGGACATGACTGATACAGGAAGGCAAGCGACTAAGGGTTGGATTCGTCATAAGGATTAGGTTTCAGTGTACACCCAAGAACACAAGGGTGATGGGTGGATATTCTTGATGCAATTCTGAATACAGGCAGCAGAACAGCACAGGCAACTTCACTGCAGGCAAAGAGACAAGGATATCGAGTGAAGTATGCGAATAGTAAGCTCTGGAGATAGGGCGGTAGAGCTACTGCCTTAGAGCGCCAGAGACCCAGGTTTGATCCTGATTACGGGCGCTGTCTGTACGGAGTTTGTACGTTCTCCCCGTGACCACGTGGGATTTTTCCGAGATCTTCGTTTTCCTCCCACACTCCCAAAGACGTCCAGGTGTGTAGGTTAATCGGCTTGGAATAGATGTAAATTGTCCCTAGTGTGTGCAGGATAGTGTTGGTGTGCGGGGATCTCTGGTCAGCACGGACTCGGTGGGCCGAAGGGCCTGTTTCTGCATTGCATCTCTAAAACTAAACTATGACAAAATCAAGGATGAGACTCCAGCATAAAACCAGGTGCAGAGACAGGAACTATATAGAACATTCACTGATCCACAATAAACCATGTTATAAATATTTTTTCATGTCTAAAGTTACTTTTATCCTCCTCCGCTAATAATTAACGTATAATTGCCACCCTTACTATGATGTTTGACAAACTAAATTTAATTACGGACTGATTTTTTGATATTAATTAGTTTCCTTTTGTCTGGTGATAACAGTTGAAAAACGTTACCGACTATTAATAACATGGTAATTGGATTCTTGCTGCAAGACTACTAATTCCATCCATTAGAGACAGAGTGTGATGATTAAATCAGTCTGCGAAGTTTTAAATTTGTGACGGTTTGTATGCGACCATTATTCAGCCCTAATTGTGAAATAACACAAAAGGTTGCTTTGTGCGAGAAGGATTGTGTGTAGCAGTTGGAACGGTACCAAGGAAGATCAGTAATGTGTAGGGAAGGACAAAAATGTACTCAAACTTCAGCTGGATACCGATCTGATACATGACTTCCTTTTGAAATGTTTCCAAATCCAGACCACTTCAAAGAATGATCTAATGCTGACCATTTATTTGCAGTCCATTTAACAAAAATCCGTTTGTAATGTAGCGGTCTGCCTTGGATGGGAACCGAAATAAACAAATGTCTTCCCCCGTGACCTGCGCGGGTTTTCTCTGAAATCTTCGGTTTCCTCCCACACTCCAAAGACGAACAGGTTTGCAGGTTAATTGGCTTGGTGTGAACGTAAAATTGTCCCCATAGAAACATAGAAAATAGGTGCAGTAGGAGGCCATTCGGCCCTTCGAGCCAGCGATCCATTCATTGTGATCATGGCTGATCGTCCCCAATCAATAACCCGTGCCTGCCTTCTCCCCATATCCCTTGATTCTACCAGCCCCTAGAGCTCTATCTAACTCTCTCTTAAATCCATCCGGTGATTTGGCCTCCACTGTCCCTAGTGTGTGTAAGAGAGTGATAATGTGCGGGGATCGCTGGTTGTTGCGGACATGGTGGGCCGAAAGTCCTGCTTCTGCGCTGTATCTCTAAACTAAACTAAACTAATTTCCAGCATTTCATTTGAAAGATTCCCCATCAGGTTGATCGTGGCATCAACTCTTTTAGAAAGATCTGTGTGTTAATTCATGAATTTAAATGAAATTTGTCCAAACACCATCTATTATATCCTTTAGTTGATATTTTAGTAACTAGGGTGGAGCATTTAAAGGAAGATAACATCTCTAATCTATTTTATACTGTTGTATGTTATAAAATGCACGTTCGCTCCGTGACCTGCGTGGGTTTTCTCTGGGTGCTCCGGTTTTCTAACACACTCCAAAGACATACAGGTTCATCGGCTAAATGGCTTCGTCTAATTGTAAATTGTCCCTAGTGTGTGTGTAGGATAGTGTTAGTGTGCGGGGATCGCTGGTCGGCGTGGACTCAGTGGGCCGAAAGGCCTGTTTATCTTTGAGCCAAACTAAACTAACAAATGTCATTGAAAACAATAGTTCGAATATTTTCCTCTTCTTAAAAGGATTCGAATTAAAAAAAGATTTAAAACCACCCTTTGTCGAACGCTTTCGAAACCATTAGGTTTGCCAAGTAAAATATGGATGAAAGAACGTGCCAGTCCATAGAGCACAAAGACACAGTGTTTATCTCTGTGAAAATATACATTTGTTTATCAAAGCCTGTCTAAGCGTGTTTAGCTTCCACCTTCACTGGCAGCGCCAAGGGTTAGTGAACAGAGGACTCAGCGGGTTGCAACGAACTAGTACGGGTGCCAGAGGGTATGGGGAGAAGGCAGGAGAATGGAGTTAGGAGGGAGTGATAGCTCAGCCTTGATTGAATGACAGAGTGGACTTGATGGGCCGAATGGCCTAATTCTACTCCGATCGCTTATGATCTTATGGACTAAAAGATTTAACTGTGGAATTCTCTGCCTCAGAGGGCGGTGGAGGCCGGTTCTCTGGATACTTTCAAGAGAGAGCTAGATAGGGCTCTTAAAGATATGGGGGATCAGGGGATATGGGGAGAAGGCAGGAACGGGGTACTGATTGGGGATGATCAGCCATGATCACATTGAATGGCGGTGCTGGCTCGAAGGGCCGAATGGCCTACTCCTGCACCTATTGTCTATTGTCTAATGTGACATATTCGGCCAGTCCGATACTGTGCGTATGGAGTTTGTACATTATCCCTGTGACCGTGTGGGTTTTCTCCGGGTGCTCTGGCTTCCTGCCACATTCCAAAGACATGCAGGTGTGTAGGTTAATTGTAAAAATTGTTCCTAGCGTGTGTAGGATAGAACCATGTGTGCGGGTGATCGTTGGTCGGCACGAACTCGGTGGGCCGAAGGGCCTGTTTCCACGCCGTGTCTCTAAATTAAACTAAACTAAAGTAAACTAAAGTAATACTGATGAAGGAAACTGAGTGGCTGCTATTCCCATGCGCCAGATCTCATGGCTTCCACCGATCTCAATTCGTCTATTGTGGCCTCAGAGCCCATTCAGCGCTCGTTGGAACTGGCACTTCAGCTGCAAATATTGACGCCGTTGGCAGAGAGGTTTCTGAGAGAGGCTTTTTGTTGACTGCCAAGAAAGTAGAAGTAGCTACAGAATACTGACGTTGTGTTGGAAACAAACACAGCCATCCTTCATACCTTCGGCCAAATCCTTTTGTTGTTGTGCCTCTAAAGACTTTCACCTCCGGCCTACTTGGCCAACAGGGGAGATGTCTTTGTCCTTTGACCAGCTTCCTACTCGTTATTTTCCCATCCACCGATGCTGCTGCTTTTCTGCTCGGGACACTTAAAGCATGCTTAGCTTTACGCTGCTTGACTATGCGGCACGGTGGCGCAGCGGTAGAGTTGCTGCCTCACAGCCCCAGAAACCCAGGTACGATCCTGCCAACAGGTGCTGTCCGTACGGAGTTTGTACGTTCTCCCCGTGACCTGCGTGGGATTTCTCCAGGTGCTCCGGTTTCCTCACACACTCCCAAGGCAGACAGGTTTGTAAGTTGATTGGCTTGGGAAAAATTGTAAATTGTCCCTAGTGCGTGTGTAGGATAGATCCAGTGTGCGGGGATCGCTGGTCAGTGCGGAGTCGGTGGGCCGAAGGGCCTGTTTCCACGCTATATTTCTAAACTAAACTAAATATAAAATGCTGTAAAGCATTTACATCTCAACTGTGAAAGTTGAAGGTGAAGAGAGTGGTAATGATGAGAGTGGGTGGTGGTTCTGGAAGTTAATAGATTCCTATACAGTTTTCAAATGGTGTTCGCCTTAGAACCTGATAGACTCTGGACTCGTACTTATTCCCCCCCCCCTTCCCCTACACCTACATTCCCTCCTCTAGCTTCACAATTTGCATCTCTCCAATCCTTTGGTCCCTTTCAGTTCATCTTTGGCCTTTGTCCAGGAGGAACGGGGGAAGGTGGGGCGAGGGAGGTACATGAGGGGGGGAAGAATGCAGAGTCCAACAGTTTATTTTTTGTTCGTGACAGTCTGCTAAATTGGTCAAAGACTTGGTTTAGTTTAGAGATACAGCGCGGGATCAGGCCCTTTGGCCCACTAAGTCCGCGCCGACCAGCGATCCCCGCGCACTAGCGCTATCCTACACACACTAGCGACAATTTACAATTTTACCAAGCCAATTAGCCTACAAACTTGCAGGTCCTTGGCGGGTGGGAGGAAACTGTAGAAAACCCACGGAGGCCTAACGTACAAACTGCGTACAAACGGCACCCGTGGTCAGGATCGAACCCGGGTCCCTGGCGCTGTGAGGCGGCAACTCTACCGCTGCGCCGACTCGAGTAGGTCCTGCTTTGTTTCAGTAACACTCTTTGTTCCAGAATGTCCATCAGGCCCAGATTCAGGCACGATAAAATATCTTTAGTTCCCCACAGCAACTGCTTAAGGGCTTTGTGTGTAATTGAGTAGCTAGTGGAATCAATGTGGTTTCTCTCGTGTGTCTACAGTGGGCTGACATCAAGGGGAATCTGTCCACTCTCAATTGCATCAACTATTTTTCAAGGCAATTTCCAAAGCGTAAAGCAAAGCCATAAATCCACACTGGGATGGAAAATGTTATATATTTTTTAAAAGAGGGTTGTAAATCCGTTGTATAAAACAAACAGCACAAGATCCTGCGATTCCTTAAAATTCGCCAGCAAACGACATTGTGAACTCTCACGGTTTAACAGATTAACAGTCGAGAAGCTAAATTCAGATTGATGGGATTCAAATCTCCCAGCTGATCTTTTGTGCTTCAAAACTAAATGATTTCAGACCATCTCAGCTTAGAGTCGAAAATCCAGATTAGTAAATAAGAGGCCAAAAGCAAGTGGGCGGCACGGTGGCGCTGTGGTAGAGTTGCTGCCTCACAGCGCCAGAGACCCGGGTTCAATAGACAATAGACAATAGACAATAGGTGCAGGAGGAGGCCATTTGGCCATTCGAGCCGATTAGGAAAAGGGGAGATGCAACAAGACCTGGGTGTCATGGTACACCAGTCATTGAAAGTAGGAATGCAGGTGCAGCAGGCAGTGAAGAAGGCGAATGGTATTTTAGCATTCATAGCAAAATGATTTGAGTATAAGAGCAGGGAGGTTCTACTGCAGTTGTACAGGGCCTTGGTGAGACCACACCTGGAGTATTGCGTACAGTTTTGGTCTCCTAATCTGAGGAAAGACATTCTTGCCATAGAGGGAGTACAGAGAAGGTTCACCAGACTGATTCCTGGGATGTCAGGACTTTCATATGAAGAAAGACTGGATAGACTCGGCTTGTACACGCTAGAATTTAGAAGATTGAGGGCGGATCTTATAGAAACTTACAAAATTCTTAAGGGGTTGGACAGGCCAGATGCAGGAAGATTATTCCCGATGTTGGGGAAGTCCAGAACTAGGGGTCACAGTTTAAGGATAAGGGGGAAGTCTTTTAGGACCGAGATGAGAAAATCATTTTTTACACAGAGAGTGGTGAATCTGTGGAATTCTCTGCCACAGAAGGTAGTTGAGGCCAGTTCATTGGCTATATTTAAGAGAGATGTGGCCCTTGTGGCTAAGGGATCAGGGGGTATGGAGAGAAGGCAGGGATGGGATACTGAGTTGGATGATCAGCCATGATCATATCGAATGGTGGTGCAGGCTCGAAGGGCCGAATGGCCTACTCCTGCATCTATTTTCTATGTTTCTATGTTTCTATGAGCCAACACTGCCATTCAATGTGATCATGGCTGATCATCCACAATCAGTACCCTGTTCCTGCCTTCTCCCCATATCCCCTATTTTTAAGAGCCCTATCTAGCTCTCTCTTGAAAGCATCCAGGGAACCTGCCTCCACCGCCCTCTGAGGCAGAGAATTCCGACTACGGGTTCAATCCCGACTACGGGTGTTGTCCGTATGGAGTTTGTACATTCACCCCGTGACCTGCGTGGGTTTTCCCCAGGATCCTCCCATATCCCGAAGACGTGCGGGCTTGTAGGTTTAGTTGGCTTCTGTGTGTGTGGGAAGTGGAGGCGAAAATGTGCTAACATTGTACCAGTGTGAATAGGTGGTCGATAGTTAGCGTGAACTTGATGGGCCGAAGGGTCTGTCTCCGCACTGTATCTCTAAACTAAACCAAAAAGCATCATGCAGCGGCAACGATACTGGATTTACGCTGGGTTCAGATGCAGGGGTTAGTTCAGTGGTGGTGCAGTGAGAACACAAGCAGCTTACCCTTTGCTTCCAGCCAAACGCTTCAAACCTGCACGAGTCAGGTGCTTGGGACTAAAACACTTGGAGCTAAAAGTGGAAAATGTTCCATTCACCGAGAGAGAATATTCCCAGTTGGGGATTTAGTGCAGGTGCCACAGCTGAACGTGCTGGCTCACTGTACTGCCCTCGCTATGATTCAATAACTGCGTTTACCTTGGTCACCACTGATATCATTCTTAGTCCTATTCCCCTTGCCAAACCCACCATCACTGCTCCCAGGAGAGCAGCTCACTGGAGCTGATGATTTATTTCCAGTCCAAACATGTTTTTGTAAGTAAAACAGGCTAATAGCACTTTAGCCGTCAATGCAACATTTTTAAATTATGTGTTAGGATGGAAAGGTAAAAATATACAAATCTCCACTGTATATGTTGTGTTGAGAGCGAGGGGAATAATACTAATGTTGATAGATTTCCACCGCTTGAAGGTCAAGGGGATTGTGTTATTGGTTTTATTACAGAATAATAATTAGAGAGCTTGTGGTACACATCAAAAGATGCTGCACAAGTGTTACCAAACACAAAATAAAAAGAAGCCACTTAAGAAGTCACTTCTTAAACCCCTGTCCCACGGTACGAGCTCATTCCAAGAGCTCTCCCGAGTTTGCCCTGATTCGAACTCGGAGATTTACGGTAATGGCCACTCGTCGGTACTCGGGGCTCTCGTGGACATTTTTCATCATGTTGAAAAATCTTCACGAGTCTTCCCAAGCTTACCTGCGCCGTTAGCGAGTCTTCCCGAGTACCTGCCATTAACGCTAAGAGACGTCCCCGAGCTCCGACGTACCCGCTACGTTCATTCTCCGTGCTTACCACGAGTTTGATTTTTTTTTAAACTCGGGAGAGCTCTTGGAATGAACTCGTACCGTGGGACAGGGCTATTATCGAGTCCACATCACAAGATTAGAAGTTGCTCAGCCAGAGCTGAACACACTTCTCGGCCGTCTGCATACAATGGCGTCTTGCGCTTCTTGTGCTTCTTGTCCGTGGTGGTGGTGGAAACTGGGGCTGCGACGTGAACTCTCTTCCCTTGACCCCAAGAAGTCACTGATTGGAGTTGACCAAACGTTTGGACAATGGAACATAGAATAATACAGATACAAAACGCCGGAGTAACTCAGCGAGTCAGCCATCCCTTCTCTCCAGAGATGCTGCCTGACCCGCTGAGTTGCTCCAGCATTTTGTGTCTACCTTCGATTTATACCAGCATCTGCAGTTATTTCCGACACGTAGAATAGTACAGCGCAGGATAAGGCCCTTCGGCCCACTGATGTCCGTGTTGACCATAAAGTCAATTTAATTTAATCCCATCTGCCTGCGCGTGGCCCATATCCCTCCATCCATGTTCATGTGCCTGTCCAAATACCTCTTAAATGTTGCTCTTGGTTTAGGTAGTTTGGCGATAGAGTGGAAACAGGCCCTTCGGCCCACCCTGCCCGCGCTGACCAGCAATCACTCATGCACTTGTTCTATCCTACACACAAGGTATGATTCACAGAAGCCAATTAACCTACAAGCCTGCATGCCTTTGGAATGTGGGAGGAAACCAGATCACCTGAAGAAAACCCACGCAGTCACAGGGAGGGCATACAAACTCTGTACAGGCAGCACCTGTAGTCAGGATTGAACCCAGGTCTCTGGCGCTGTAAGGCAGCAACTCTACCGCTGCACCTCCATGTTGTTTGATTGTATCTGCTTCCACCACCTCCCCTGACAGTATGTTCCAGGCACCATTTACTTTCAACATTAAAAAAATGCTTCAAATCTCCTTTGATCCACCTCTCTCCTTATCTCACAACCATTCCTTTCTGTGCATCCATCTGTCAATTAACCCCCTCACCTGTATCCACCTATCACCTGCCACCTCCGTCCCCCTGCTACAATGGGTCTGTAAAAGGGTCCCGACCCGAAACGTCTCCAGTCCACCTTCTCAGCAGGTGTGGCGTGACCCTAAGTTACTCCAGCACTTTGTGATTTAATTTTTGCTCGATTCCAGCATCTGCAGTTCCTAATGTCTCCCAGCACTTAAAAGTTTTTTTTATTACATAGCAACGTGAGGGCAAATGGCAAAGGAGAAGGCACGGATTCCCAGCCATGTGTGTGCACAGCAGCACAGCAGTAGAGTTGCTGCCTTTACAGCTCCAGAGACCCAGGTTCAATCCAGACGTCAGGTGCTGTGTGTACAGAGTTTGTACCTTCTCCCCGGGACCTGCGTGGGTATTCCCCGGGTGCTCCCACACTCCAAAGACGTACAGGTTTGTAGGTTAATTGGCTTCAATAAGAATTGTAAATTGGCCCTAGTGTGCAGAATTGTAAATTGGCCCTAGTGTGCAGATGATCACATGATCACAGGTCGGCACGGACTTGGTGGGCTGAAAGGTCCGTTTCCAGGCTGTATCTCTAAACTCTAAGGGTGGAGAGTCAAGCTGAACCTTGGACTATCTTCAACCAGACTTGATCTGTACACTGTGGATGGCTTCATTGTAATCATGTGTAGTCTTTCCACTTCTTCTTCTGATCGAGTCCACACACGAGATTAGATGTTGTTCGGCCAGAGCTGAGCACACTTCTCGGCATCTGCACGCAATGGTGTCTGTCTTGTCGCTCCTTGTGCGTGGTGGTGGAAAGTAAGTAAGTAAGTAAGTAAGTTTATTGGCCAAGTATTCACATACAAGGAATTTGCCTTGGTGCTCCGCCCACAAGTAACAACATGACATACAGTGACATGACAACGAATGACTCAGAAAACACTAAACATTAATAATAATAAAACATTCATGATAAAACACCATTGATCAAGCATGGGAACCAACAAAATACCAGATCAAAGGGAGGCTACAGATTTTTGGCTGTTGAGCAGAGCAACTACTCGTGGATAAAAACTGTTTTTATGTCTGGCTGTGGCAGCTTTGACAGTCCGGAGTCGCCTTCCAGAGGGAAGTGATTCAAAGATTGGTGGAAACAGGGCCGCGACGTGAACGCTCTTTCCTTGACCCCAGTCTTTCCACTCACTGGATAGGACGCAAAAACAAAAACAAAAAAAGCTTTCCACTGTACCTCGGTACACGTGACAATAAACTAAACTGAACTGGACTCAACAGCAGAGCACGGGGTCAGAAATATCAGCGTCTAACCTTCAGGATTTGTCAGGCTTCCACCTTTCAATGCACAAGCACTAAAGTTAGAGACATCCTGGATGTTAAACAACTGAGAGGCAGCAGTTCTCTATTGAACTTCTGTCTGCAGTTATGCACGAGTTGGCTTATACACATTGTACTTATACATTAACTGGGCAGTTAGAAACAGACTTACAGTATATTAACAGAAGTTCTGAGTCAATGAACCATCTTAGCTCTCTCCAGAGATCTCACCACCACAGAAGCCAGTCTGTTAGCCGAGGCGATTCTTTCCATGTGATATGGCAATGCAGCTGAGAGGACTGGAGACAGTAAGGGCTGATATCCGGGCTGCAACATTAACGCCTTGCTCCAGGACTGGCTGTGCCTCCTCTAGCCAAGCAGTTCCAGTACAGTTAACAACACTGGCATCTACTCAACAATGTCATCCAGCTACATCCTGTTTACAAAACGCAGGACAAATCCATTCAGGCTAATGACCACCTAATGGGCTGACTGAGAGTGATGAAAGGTTTCCTCGGCAGTGCCAGCAAAGGCCGCTCACCAATACCCTGCTCACCAACGCTCTTTATAGATGTTGCTGCGGGGGGGGGGGTCACTTGGCTTCAGACTTCACCACAGCCTCTGTTCAAGCTATTCTACAGGTGAGGTGAGAGCGATTCGTCTCGACGTTGAGGCAGCCTTTGACCAAATGTGGCACAAAAAGCTTTGTTAATCTGCGATCAATGGACAACAAGCTTCTTGAAACTCAAAGAGTGAGGCCCAACGCAAATTGGAAGATCAGCACCTCATATTTTGCTTGGGCAGTTTACAACCCAGTGGTATGAATTTGATTTTGCTAACTTTAAGTGACCTTTGCTTTCCCTTTCTCTCCGCCCCCACCCCCCCCACCCTAGTTGTTGAACTGATTTCACTGTTATCTTAGTTAGTTTAATTGCCTGCATAACTCGTTACACCCAGCTCACAGCTAACAATGGACTGTTTCCTTGATCATCATTACTTTGTTGCATTTCTTTCATTCATTTGTTCTATCTCTCTCTCTCTCTATCTATCTATATCACCGTCTATATATATCTCTCTTTCCTTCCCCCTGACACTCAGTCTGATGAAGGGTCTCCGCCCGAAACGTCACCCATTCCTTTTCTCCAGAGATGCTGCCTGACCCGCTGAGTTACTCCAGCTTCGTGCGTCTACCCTTGAAACTCAAACCCTACAAACAAGATAACTTGTTGAAGAAAGAACTGCAGATGCTGGAAAAATCGAAGGTAGACAAAAGTGCTGGAGAAACTCAGCGGGTCGAACCGAAACGTCACCTATTCCGTCGCTCCATAGATGCTGCCTCACCCGCTGAGTTTCTCCAGCACTTTTGTCTACAAACAAGATAACTTGTTCCTTTTGAATCTTTTCTGCACCCAGATCACATCAGTCCTGTACTGTGGCACCCAATGCCTCCAAAACCACGTGGGTTTTCTCCGGGTGCTTGGTTTTCCCCCACACTCCTTGAAATTTACAGAATAATGAAAGGCATAGATAGAGTGGATGTGGGGAGGATGCTTCCACTGGTGGGAGAGTCTAGAACCAGAGGTCACAGCCTCAGAATTAAAGGGCGCTCTTTTAGAAAGGAGGTGAGGAGGAACTTCTTTAGTCAGAGGGTAGTTAATCTGTGGAACTCATTGCCACAGAGGGCTGTGGATGCCAAGTAAGTGGATATTTATAAGGCAAGAGATAGACAAATTCTTGATTAGAACGGGTGTCAAGGGTTATGGGAAGAAGGCAGGAAAATGGGATTAGGAGGCAGAGATCAGCCATGATTGAATGGCGGAGTAGACTCGATGGGCCGAATGGCCTAATTCTACCCCTAAAACATGTGGACCTGTGAACTCCAAAGATGTGCAGGTTTGCAGGTTAATTGGCTTTGGAAAAAAATGATAAATTGTCCCAGTGTGCAAACTGGTGCTAGTATGTTGGGCCGTTGGGTCAGTGCGGTCTCGGTGGGCTGAAGGGCCTTTTTCGCATTGAATCGCCAAAAAAACACTGTAGATTGTTAAAAGAACGAGTTATTCCCCATAAATGAACGTGCAATGGTGTACAATCATTTAATAATGCCAAATACAGACATTTATAATTTTAATAAGTAAAAAAAGTACATCAAAGTCCTAAATTGTCCAAACTGGACAATGTCAGCACTTCAACAATGCTTATTACAGGTAACTTCAGGATTTCAACCTGGCTCAGCATGCATTTCATCTATATAGCCATGATCATATTGAATGGCGGTGCAGGCTCGAAGGGCCGAATGGCCTACTCCTGCACCTAATTTCTATGTTTCTATGTTTCTATGTTTCATCTTCTTCGAACAAGACTAATTCTAAGCCAGAGACTGTTACATAACACAAAGCCGTGGAGAAGCAAAGTAATATCATCCAAGGCTTCGAGTTCTGAAGAAGGGTCTCGACCCGAAACGTCACCCATTCCTTCTCCCCAGAGACGCTGCCTGCCCCGCTGAGTTACTCCAGCTTTTGGTGTCTACATCCGAGTCTGAAGATCTGGTTCTAATCACTTGCACAGAAGGAAGAACTAATTGGAAGCAGCAGCCAAGTGCTGATGATGGGATCCCACTCTCAGTTACATTAGATAATTGGCTAGAACAACAAATACAATGGTAAAGCAAGCTCACATTTGTGGTTAGCGGTTTATTTTGCAGCGTATCACTCTGTGGATATGCAAAAGAATATTGGTTTAATTGGCTTCTGTAAATTTCCCCTTGTGTGTAGGATACATCTAGTGTACGGGTGATCGCTGGTCGGCATGGAATCAGGGAGCCCAAGGGCCTGTTTCCACGCTGTATCTCTAAGCTAAACTAGTGTATGGGTGATCGAAGGTCGACATGTATTCAATGGGCCGAAGGGCCTGTTTCCACACTATTTCTCGAAACTAAACTAGTGTACAAGTAATTGCTGGTCGGCACGGACTTGGTGGGCTGAAGGGCCCATTTCCACTTTATACTAAAGGGCCTGTCCCACTGTACGAGGTAAATCAAGAGTTCTCCCAAGTTTCCCTGATTCGAACTCGGAGAATTATGGTAATAGCCGCTCGTAGGTACTCGGGGCTCTCGTGGACATTTTTCAACATGTTGAAATATCTTCACGAGTCTTCCCGAGCTTACCGCGTTTCCCCGAGTACCTGCCGTTAGCGTTACGAGCCGCTAAGAGACGTCCCCGAGCTCCGACGTACCCGCTACGTACATTCTACGTACTTACCACGAGTTTGATTTTTTTTAAAACTCGGGAGAGCTCTTGGGTAAACTCGTACAGTGGGACAGCCCCTTAAACAGTTTGCAAAATGTAATGCAAGACTTGGAAACGTTGCCAGGGCTACGCTTGGATAAGAAAATTTAGTTATAAGAAAGTAATCCTTCATGCCGGAAATTCAAAACACATTGATGAAGATGGCAACGATGCAAGGATGAAACTGATTGTATTTTGTTTAAAGTTGGCCTTAAGTACTTTCAGAGGATGAAAGAAAAGATGAACTACAAGATGAAGCATCTAAGAAATGTTCACTTTCTGGTAAAAAGCAACGTAGAAACATAAAAACATGGAAAAAAAAGTGCAGGAGTAGGCCATTTGGCCCATCGAGCCAGCACCGCCATTCAATACGATCATGGCTGGATCATCCAGAATCAGTACCCATTTCCTGCTTTCTCCCCATATCCCTTGATTCCGTAAACCCCAAGATCCATATCTAACCCTCTCTTGAAAACATCAGAATGACAGGAAACTGTTATTCAATGGCGGAAACATTGATTGGCAGAGGTTAGGCAGCATCCGATGTGGGGCATGTTGTAACATGGAATCTAAGTCTTCAGAATCAAATTGAATTATGCTGAAGTAGACTTAATTCTCTGAATGACAGTATACCCTCAGGGAAAGCTGAACCTTGCATAACTGGAGTAGAAATAGTAACATTGTTAGCTGAAGTCATAATCTGACCAGTTGTCAGAGTGATTCAGTTTAGTTTGGCAATAGACAATAGACAATGGGTGCAGGAGTAGGCCATTTGGCCCTTCGAGCCAGCACCGCCATTCAATGTGATCATGGCTGATCATCCCCAATCAGTACCCCGTTCCTGCCTTCTCCCCATATCCCCTGACTCCGCTATCTTTAAGAGCCCTATCTAGCTCTCTCTTGAAAGTATCCAGAGATCCGGCCTCCACCGCCCTCTGAGGCAGAGAATTTAGAGATACAGCGCAGAAACAGGCCCTTCGGCCCACCGAGTCCACGCCGACCAGCGATCCCCGCGCACTAACAACATCCTACACACACTAGGGACAATTTACGATTTTTACCAAGGCAGTTAACCTACAAAACTGTACGTCTTTGGAATGTGGGAGGAAACCAGAGTTCCCGGAGAAAACCCACACGGTCACAGGGAGAACACGCAAACTCCACACAGACAGCACCCTTAGTCAGGATCTCTGGCATTGTAAGGCAGCAACTCCACCACCGCGCCATCCTTATAGAAAAATTTGATAACATTTTAAGGAGTGGATCAGGAAAGAGTAGACACAAGGAACTGCAGATGCTGCGTTACAAACAAAAAAATGAGAAAACAGTCATTGTTTCTGCAACTTGCACACCAAATTGGGTAACATAAAATTGAATTATTTTCATAATTTTTTTCAGAGCAGGTTGAGTGAATTTTATGATATATTTTTCTGTCCATCCCTGCTCAAATACACATGGATACTTCCACCAGATTCCAAAAGAAAATAGAAAGGATCAATGCCGCTAACTAACACAAGGGCGGCGCAGTGGAGCAGCGGTAGATTTGCTGCCTAAAAGGCCGGTCCCACCAGCATGCGACTGCATGCGGCAAGCGCGACCAAACCGGAAGCGGGGGCCGCGCGGAGGTCGAGTGATCCCCGTACAGGGCCGGTCCCACCAGCATGCGGCTGCATGCGGCGAGCGCGACCAAACCGGAAGCGGGGGCCGCGCGGAGGTCGAGTGATTGACGTGAAGTTCGAGCGAAATCCGCGGGAAGTTTGCGAGTGACGTACGGCGTCGAGACGCTGCGTACGGCGTGGAGACGCTGCGCACAGCGTCGAGACGCTGCGTACGGCGTGGAGACGCTGCGCATGCCCGTCGAGGCGGTGCGTTCGGCCGCAATGCGGCTGCGGGCCGGCAGGCCGTTGCCGCGCGGAATTTTTGGACACTGTCAGTTTTTCGGAGCCCGCGCGATGTCGGGACCATCTCCGCACAACTCCATACGGCTCCGGCGATCGAAGTGGGACCGGCCCCGCGAGGCCGTACGGCTCAAGCGACCACGTTAGGTCTCGCTTGCCGCATGCAGTCGCATGGTCGTGGGACAGGCCCTTTACAACGCCAGAGACCCAGGTTCCATCCTGACCACGGATGCTTGTCTGTACAGAGTTTGTACTGTACCTTCTCCCCGTAACCCGAGTGGGTTTTCTCCAAGATCTTCGGTTTCCTCCACACTCCAAAGGCGTGCAGGTTTGTATGTTAATTGGCTTGGTATAAATGTATAAAAATCGTCCCTAGTGTGTGTAGGGCTGTGGTAATGTGCGGGTAGACAAAAATGCTGGAGGAACTCAACGGGTGAGGCAGCATCTATGGAGAGAAGGAATAGGCGAAGTTTCGGGTCGAGACTCTTCTTCAGACTGTGCGGGGATCGCTAGTCGGTGTGGACTCGGTGGGCCGAAGGGCCAGTTTCCGCGCTGTATCTCTAAAACTAAAAACAAGGGCGAATTAAAGAGGGCATCACTTTCTGTTGTAATTAATTATGCATAGTTGTAAATAAAGCACGAATGAATGATGCAAATCTCATTGTGTAATTGCCATTCTAAAAGGCACCTACATGCGATATCTTTATGTTATATTATCATACTGATTTTTCTATACTATAGCTCAACATCATTTAGACAGGGACATGGATAGGACAATTAATAAGGGATTAATAATGTATAATTAAACAAACGTCACCTATTCCTTCGCTCCATAGATGCTGCCTCACCCGCTGAGTTTCTCCAGCATTTTTATCCACCTT
>CM075982.1:66656789-66692860 GCA_038087875.1 Malacoraja senta
GTGCGTGTATGTATCACTGTCTCAGTGTGTCTGTGTCTCTGTGTGCGTGTCTGTGTCTGAGTCTGAGTCTGCGTGTGCTTGTGTGTTTGTCTGTACGTGTGCGTGCACCTGTGTCTGTGTGCGTGTGTATGTCTGTATCTCTGTGTGCGTGTATGTGTCACTGTCTCAGTGTGCGTGTGTGTGTCTGTGTCTCTGTGTGCGTGTCTGTATCCCTGTGTGCGAGTGTGTGTCTGTGTCTGAGTCTGCGTGTGCTTGTGCGTGTGTCTGTACATGTGCATGTGCGTGCGCCTGTGTCTGTGTGCGTGTGTATGTCTGTATCTCTGTGTGCGTGTATGTGTCACTGTCTCAGTGTGCGTGTGTGTGTGTCTGTGTGCGAGTGTCTCTGTGTATGTGTGCGTGTCTCTGTGTGCGTGTGCATGCCAGTGTGTGTGTGTGTGTGTGTGTGTGTGTGTGTGTGTGTGTGTGTGTGTGTGTGTGTGTGTGTGTGTGTGTGTGTGTGTGTGTGTGTGTGTGTGTGTGTGTGTGTGTGTGTGTGTGTGCAAGTGTGTGTCTCTGTGTGCGTGTGCATGCCTGTGTGTGTGTGTGTGTGTGTGTGTGTGTGTGTGTGTGTGTGTGTGTGTGTGTGTGTGTGTGTGTGTGTGTGTGTGTGTGTGTGTGTGTGTGTATGTGCCTCTGTGTGCGTGTGCGATTGTCTGTGTGCGAGTGTGCGTCTGTGTGTCTGTGCCTCTGTGTGCGTGTGCGATTGTCTGTGTGCGAGTGTGTGTCTGTGTGCGTGTGCATGTCTGTGTGCGTGTGCGTGTGCGAGTGTGTCCGTGTCCTGTTGGTTTATCACGAAACTCCAATGATGTGACCTTTAGAGTTCCTACAGGCTTTGTCTAAATGTGCCACGTTAAGATCAATGATCGTGCAGGAATAGCCCTGTGTAGAAACAAATAACTGCAGACGCTGGTTTACACAAAGTGCTGGAGTAACTCAGCGGGCCAGGCAACGTCGCTGGAGAAATGGACAGGTGACGATTATGGACGGGACCCTTCTCTTGACAACATTTACAAAGCAAAATGAGCCTCGTCCTGCTCGAAGGGCCAAATGGCCTCCTCCTGCACCTATTTTCTATTATTTCTAAAACACTCCCTCGGTGAGATACAAGCCTTTTATGACTGACAATAGACAATAGACAATAAACAATAGGTGCAGGAATAGGCCATTCAGCCCTTCGAGCCAGCACCGCCATTCAATGTGATCATGGCTGATCATCCACAATCAGTACCCCGTTCCTTCCTTCTCCCCATATCCCCTGACTCCGCTATCTTTAAGAGCCCTATCTAGCTCTGTCTTGAAAGTATCCAGAGAACCGGCCTCCACCACCCTCCGAGGCAGAGAATTCCACAGACTCACAACTCTCTGTGAGAAAAAGTGTTTCCTCGTCTCCGTTCTAAATGGCTTACTCCTTATTCTTAAACTGTGGCCCCTGGTCCTGGACTCCCCCACCATCGGGAACATGTTTCCTGCCTCTAGCGTGTCCAAACCCTTAATAATCTTATATGTTTCAATAAGATATCCTCTCATCCTTCTAAACTCCAGAGTGTACAAGCCCAGCCGCTCCATTCTCTCAGCATATGACAGTCCCGCCATCCCGGGAATTAACCTTGTAAACCGACGCTGCACTCCCTCAATAGCAAGAATGTCCTTCCTCGAATTAGGGGACCAAAACTGCACACAATACTCCGGGTGGGAATACTGCTGGGGGGGAATCAGAGAATAAAATACTATACTCAGCATTTCAGATAATGTACAAGACAAAGAAACAGGAACTTGTCTACCTAATCTGTCTGGTGTTTCACTGCATTCACATTCACTGCATCTCTTATCTCAACTTTCACCATTCACTTCCATTCCATTGTTTCTCATGGCCTTGTCTTGCTTTTCGGAAGCATCTGAGCTATTGTCTCAAATACTTCCTGTGGCCCCAAGGTCCACATTGTAATCAATTTCCAAATAAAAATATTTGTTTCTCTCTTTTTCCTCTTTCTCTTTCTCCTTCTTTTCTAGGGTCTATTCCTTAACTCTTTTTCTTTTGTTTTTAATTTTGTTCTTATAGGGTCTTCGTCCTTTTTTGTTGTCACATTTTCTACACTTTCACTTTTTCCTTCACTTTCTTCTTTCTTTCACTTATCTTTTCCTTTTACTAGTGTAAAAAACAAATGGAGTACATTAATTGTAAGAAGACATAAGTGACGAGTACTAATGTATGTGGTTGTAATGTAATGTACTTCTAATAAAAAATAAAAAAAATTCCAAATAAAGTCTGAGGACGGGTCTCGACACAAAACGTCACCCATTCCTTCTCTCCGGAGATGCTGCCTGTCCCGCTGAGTTACTCCAGCATTTTGTGCCTATCTTCGGTGTAAACCAGCATCTGCAGTTCCTGACTGTGGATGATCAGCCATGATCACAGTGAATGGCAGTGCTGGCTCGGAGGGCCAACTCCTGTACCTATTGCCTATTGTCTATTGTTGATTGTCTACACATTTTGTCCGAATAAAGACATTTCCCTGTGTTTTCCCCTTTCAATTTTTTGGTAATGACTGGGCTTTACTTTCACTTTTTCCACCAGTGGAAGTCTCCCCTCCGAATCCATGTCATATAATTCATTTATAATCATAAGGAACTTGATCAGGTCTCCTCTCCAATTCCAACCTGTTGAATTCTTCTCAATGACAGTAAGCCAAGGAGATCGGCACTGGGTCCTATGTTTCCTGTCCTTTATTCATGATTTGTAAAAGACTGGAGGTGGCATGGTTAAGTTTGCAGATGGAGTCATCGAATCAAACATGGTCTTTGGCCCAAGTCAACCCGTGCCCCATCTCAGCTACAATTCTCACCGAAGCTGATTAACCTACAAACCTGTACGTCTTTGGAGTGTGGGAGGAAACCGTGGCTTCCGTAGAAAACCCACGCAGGTCACGGGGAGAACGTACAAACTCCGCGCAGGCAGCACCGGTAGTCAGGATCGAACCTGGGTCTCTGTCGCTGTGAGGCAGCAAACTCTACCGCTGTGCTACCGTGCCACAAGTGTTTGAGGCAAATGGAACAAATACTTTTAAGAGAATGTTAAACGAGTAGATGAGGTAAGAGGAAACTGAAGGTTAAGATGAAAGTTCAGGTTAAAGTGGAGGGAAAATGCCAGGAAGAATTGAATGACCCAAATGGCCACTTTTTATGCTGTTGCTATGACACATAATGGAAAGGCAGCTTTTTAATCAAAAATCCCAGAGATCTCTTCAAAAAAGTGCAAGAGAGATAATGTACTTGTTTGTGATCTAGTTTGTTTTTACTGCTAATCTGACAGAGTTAAGGGGCTGTCCCACTGTTCGAGTTCATTCAAGAGCTCTCCCGAGTAAAAAAAAATAATGAAACTCGTAGTAAAAGCCCTGTCCCACGGTACGAGTTCATTCTAAGAGCTCTCCCGAGTTCAAATCAAACTCGTGGTAAGCATGGTGGATGAACGTAGCGGGTACGTCGGAGCTCAGGGATGTCTCTTAGCGCTAACGGCAGGTATTCGGGAAGACTCACTAACGGCAGGTAAGCACGGGAAGACTCGTGAAGATTTTTCAACATGATGAAAAATGTCCACGAGAGCCCCGAGTACCGACGAGCGGCCATTACCGTAAATCTCCGAGTTCGAATCAGGGCAAACTCGGGAGAACTCTTGGATTAGCTCGTACAGTGGGACAACCCCATTACGCCTCACGGATCAATAATTCTGAGATGCCACAATGGCTACTTACCAGAAAACGTTGTCAAAACCTTGAGGGATTTCTGTTCACTTCCTCAGTGTACGCAGATACTGAATACAGTGCACTACGACGTCCAACACTTCACTCTGCACAAAGGCTTCACACCAAGGAGGAGAAAACAAAAAACGGCAGCCAAGTAAATCAGAACAAACAGTTTGAGATGAGGTTGGTTTAGGTCAGAGCTATGGAATGCAATAGAGAGGAAACCCGCTCTGTTTGTTAAAGGTTGAATAACTATTGAACTACAATAACACTGATAACGACACTTCCTGTTTTCATTCATTTTTGCTCGCAGGTTAGACGTGATCTATTAGGTTTTGACCGCGCACACAGAGAACTAACGTTTTAAAGGAAAATTGTATTAAGTTTTGAGTGAAATCAATAATCCGCAGTGTGCAGTTGCAGCCAAGATGTGGGTGTATTTTTGGGCCAAAAAAAGAATAGAAAAGCTTTACAATACACAGAATAACAACCAATTGTTAGAAAGAAAAAACTGACATAGGCCAGACCCAAGAGAAAAACTTTTATGCCTTAAGGCTGCAAGAATAAATAGTGAATGATTTGGATGTGTAAAAATATATATATTTTGTCTAATAAGATTTTCATTAAAAAGTCACCATAAGTTGTGATTATTATATATTATAATCACAACTTATGTCGATTTTTAATGAAAATCTTATTAGATAAAATATCATCTTATTATCTAATAAGATATTATCTAATATATTATTAGATAATATTCAAGATTCAAGAGAGTTTATTGTCATGTGTCCCTGACAGGACAATGAAATTCTTGCTTTGCTTCAGCACAACAGAACATAGTAGGCATGACTACAAAACAGATCAGTGTGTCCATATACCATTATATAAATATATACACACACATGAATAAATAAACTGATAAAGTGCAACTAAACAGATAATGGTCTATTAATGTTCAGAGTTTTGTCCGAGCCAAGTTTAACAGCCTGATGGCTGTGGGGAAGTAGCTATTCCTCAACCTGGTCGTTGCAGTCTTCAGGCTCCTGTACCTTCTACCTGAAGGTAGCGGGGAGATGAGTGTGTGGCCAGGATGGTGTGGGTCCTTGATGATACTGCCAGCCTTTTTGAGGCAGCGACTGTGATAGATCCCCTCGATGGAAGGGAGGTCAGAGCCAATGATGGACTGGGCAGTGTTTACTACTGTTTGTAGTCTTTTACATATATTTGCACATACCTATCCAAATTTTTCACTGAAATTTAAATATAATATATAAAATCACATATGGTGACTTTTTATGAAAATCTTATTAGACAAAATATATCCCAACGATATATATATATATATATATATATATATATATATATATATATATATATATATATTCATTTCATTGCACCTTCGGGTGTATGTGATATGAATAAAATTGACTGACTTTGACTTTGACTTTTGATATATTTGCACATGCTTATCCAAATCTTTCACTGAAATATATACATATTGTATATAAAATCACAACACATATGGTGATTTTTTATGAAAATCCTATTAGACAAAATATCCTCTCTTCAAGCGTTTCCATGGCAAAATGCAATGCATTTAATGGCCTTCTTCCATTTCTGTGGATCCAAGACAGTCAGAGCCTTTCTCCTCCCATGGTGAAAATGTCAAAGACTAGCTGTTTAGAGACGATCATATTGCATCGTGGATAATTGCTCAGAAATGTAATGAAATACCAAAGTGGCTAACTGTTATGGTATCTAGGTTACGAGAATAGACATCAAGCAAGGTTTGGAAACCTGCTACACAATTAGTGGACAGGTTGGCCGAACTCATCCTGTTCACCCAGAATTGGTCAGAGGGCCGTATCTGTGCCTCGATTGTCAGACGGTGGTCAAGGATGTTGGGCAACAGTTCACGTATACACACAGTCTAATATATGCAGACACCCAGTGTATGCTTAGTGAGGATACACGCAAATTGGAGGAACAGCACCTCATATTTTCCTTGGGCAGCTTATAACCCGGCAGTATGAATATTGCTTTCTCTAATTTCAAGTTGCCCTTGCTTTCCCTCTCTCTCCGTCCCTCCCCCACCCTAGTCCTGCTCGTTTCACTGTTCGTATCCCCTCGCTATCACCTCCTCCACAACCAACAGTGGACCATTGTGGGCTCTTTGGTCATCGGTGCCGGATCTGATCTGCTCTGTGCGTTATCATACCTCTCATTTTCCTCTCCCCTGACGCTCAGTCTGAAGAAGGGTCTCGACCCAAAACGTCACCTATTCCTTTTTCTCCCGCGATGCTGCCTGTCCCCCTGTAGTTACACCAGCATTTTGTGTCTATCTTTGGTGTGAACCAGCATTTGCAGTTCCTTCCTGCACAGATTTATCTTGGATTCTAATCATTCACAATTTGTTGATTTTCAGAAGGTGAGATTATGCTGAAATTCTGACTGCTAAAATGGGAAAATTAAAAAATGAAATCATATTAGCTATGCAAAATAATTGTTAACAAAATTCAAGTTTGGGCAAGAACATGACGGTTTGTCTGTGAGACCATGATGACCAGGGAATCACAGAATGGTTACGATGTGGGGGGCTATTTGGCCTCTTGAGTCTGTATTGGTTGTGGAAGAGGAATACAGCTTGATTATACTCCTGTGTGGAAAGGAACTGCAGATGCTAGCTTACACTGAAGATAGACATGAAGTGCTGGAGTAACTCAGCAGGTCAGGCAGCTACTCTGGAGAATAAGGATGGGTGACGTTTTGGGTCGGGACCCTTCTTCAGACCACTTCTTCCAGAGATGCTGCCCGACCCGTTGAGTTACTCCAACACTTTGTGTCTATCTTAGACTATTCTCCTGAACGTTTCAATGGAGCTATGCATTCTATTTTCCTTCCTGACACACCTATCCTTTTCCTCCGCTCGGTCCGCACTAACCGACCTGATCTCCCGGTGGCCCAGCACTTCAACTCCCCCTTCCCATTCCTTTTTTTTTTTTTTTTTAATTTTTATTTATTAGAAGTACATTACATTACAACCACATACATTAGTACTCATCATTTATATCTTCTTACAATTAATGTACTCCATTTATTTTTTACACTAGAAAAGGAAAAGATTGAAAGAAAGAAGAAAGTGAAGGAAAAAGTGAAAGTGTAGGAAATGTGACAACAAAAAAGGACGAAGACCCTATAAGAGCAAAATTAAAAACAAAAGAAAAAGAGTTAAGAAATAGACCCTAGAAAAGAAAGAGAGAGAGAAAAAGAGAGAAACAAATATTTTTATGAGCATTACGTAAATGGGACATACCAACTCTTCAACTATCATCCCCCCTTACCTGACCTCAATTTTTTTTTTAAAGTACTTTTGCACCCTATGTTTGTAATAATTCTATAAATGCAGACCACGTCAGGTGGAAGTGATCTGGTTTACCTGCTAGGAGGAGTCTTATCTCTTCTAGGTGTAATGTTTCAAACATATTTGAAATCCACATATTTATAGTTGGTATTGGAGCCTTCTTCCAAAATTTTAGAATTAGCTTTTTTCCAGTTATTAACCCATAGTCCATTAGTTTCTTTTGAAACACATTTAGTTCTGGACCATCTTCTGTTATACCGAAGATAATCCATTCTGCTTTGGGTATCAGTCTTGTTTTAAATAACTTCCCATTCCGAATCCGACCTTTCTGTCCTGGGCCTCCTCCATGGCCAGAGTGAGTCCCACCGCAAATTGGAGGAGCAGCACCTCATATTTCGCTTGGGTAGTTTACACCCCAGCGGTATGAACACTGACTTCTCCAATTTCAGGTAGTCCTTGCTTTCTCCCTCCTTCCCCTCCCCTTCCCAGCTCTCCCACAGCCCACTGTCTCCGCCTCTTCCTTTCTTCTTCCCGCCCCCCCACCTCCCCCACATCAGTCTGAAGAAGGGTCTCGACCCAAAACGTCACCTATTCCTTTGCTCCATAGATGCTGCCTCACCCGCTGAGTTTCTCCAGCATTTTTGTCTACCTTCGATTTTTCCAGCACCTGCAGTTCTTTCTTAAACATCTATCTTTTTAATGGTTCATTTGAATCTGCCTCCATTATAACTCAAGGTGTCTACTAAACCCTTTTGTATGATACAGTAACATCTAGATATTTTTTTAAACCCGAAAGAATAAAGAATCATTCTCCTCATGATAGGCACAAAAAGCTGGCGTATTGTAACTCAGCAGGACAGGCAGCATCTCTGGAGAGAAGGAATGGTTTGACGGTTCGGGTCAAGATTGTGGGCTCTGGTTCTGGTGGTTTACTGCGCAGACACCTCACAAGTGGTTATCTCGCGCAGGCCATCAGTGCCGGCTCTGATCTGTTCTGCACATTTTCACACCTCTAGTTTCCTTCTTCCCTGAATCTCAGTCTGAAGAAGGGTCTCGACCCAAAACGCCACCCATTCCTTCTCTCCAGAGACGCTGCCTGTCCCGCTGAGTTACTCCAGCTTTTTGTGTCTATCTTCGGTTTAAACCAGCATCTGCAGTTCCTTCATACATCATACATAATCTGTTCGATAGTCATTCCTTCGTCTAGTACATATATCTGTGATACAACTTCCATCACCGAATTTTGCTCAATTTTGGTACCTAGCTTTCTATATTCTTAATAGCGTTTCTGCACAGTACCTTTGTAACAAGGTTAATTCCCGGGATGGCGGGGCTGTCATATGCTGAAAGAATGAAGCGGCTGGGCTTGTATACTCTGGAGTTTAGAAGGATGAGATGGGATCTTATTGAAACATATAAGGTTATTAAGGGTTTGGACACGCTAGAGGCAGGAAACATGTTCCCGATGTTGGGGGAGTCCAGAACCAGGGGCCACTGTTTAAGAATAAGGGGTAAGCCATTTAGAATGGAGATGAGGAAACACTTTTTCACACAGAGAGTTGTGAGTCTGTGGAATTCTCTGCTTCAGAGGGCGGTGGAGGCCAGTTCTCTGGATACTTTCAAGAGAGAGCTAGATAGGGCTCTTAATCATTGCGGAGTCTGGGGATATGGGGAGAAGGCAGGAACGGGGTACTGATTGGGGTTGATCAGCCATGATCACATTGAATGGTGGTGCTAGCTCGAAGGGCCGAATGGCCTACTCCTGCACCTATTGTCTATTGTCTATATAGTCTAACTAGAGTTCTATCTTTGTTTTGTTCCTTCAGTCGGACATCTTATTCTCGATCTCCAGTCAGTTATTAAATTGGCAAGTGGTGGACAAATTTAACACCATTATCATTTGCTCTAAGTATCTGCAGTTCCTTCCTACACATCATCCTCCTCAATCCCTCTTGTAGGACTGCTCCATCTCCTAGGAATCAGCCTGTTAATTTGATTTTGATTTGATTTTTACTTTATTAATCTCCTTATTCAGGGGAAATTCTGATGTCCTTGCAGCACACTAATAAAAATACAACATGGCATTAAGAAGTTTAACATTAAAACATAAAAACATCCCCCCACAATGGTTCCCACTGTGGGGGAAGGCACAAAGTCCAGTCCCCATCCCCATGTCCACCCATAGTCGGGCCTATTGAGGCCTCCACAGTCGCCACTACGGAGGCTCGATGTTCCTGGCCGTTCTCGCCGGGTGATGGTACTCCGGCGTCGGGAGAACCCTCTCAGTGGCTTGGGGTGCCAGGAACGGCCGCCTCCTTACCGGAGACCGCGGCCTCCAAGCCAACAGGCCGCTCTGGATGGAGCTCCACATACTGGCGATCTCGGCGAGAGATCCCAGGCTCCGCGATGTTAAAGTCAGCGCCGCCGCCCGCACCACAGACCCGCGATGTTTTTATCGGCGGTCCCCGCAGCTGGCCGCTCCACAGACCCGCAGCTCCGCGATGTTTTTATCGGCGGTCCCAGCACACCGGAGTTCCAGCGTGGCGACCCAGACAAGGCATCGCCCGCTCCGCGATAGCGCTCCAGCGCTGTGCCGCCGCCGAAGCCGAGGTTCTGGCCAGGTCCCCTCAGGAAACGCCGCTCCAGGCCCCGCTGGTAGGCCGCGAGGACGGGTCGAAGGCGCTCCTCGGAGTAAGGCAACCCCTCCGACCAGGTAGGGACTCGAAAAACAGTTTCCCCCACCACCCCCCCCCCCCACACATAAAAAGATTAGGCCCCCTGACTGCACCCTCAACGTACTAAAAATAATTTAAAAAAAGAAGGGGAAAAACCGGACAGCTGCAGGACAGGCAGCCGTTCAGGACAGCGCCTCCTCCGTTCATTTCACAGCGTTTGTCAGGGATATCCTTGCGTGGGACACCAAAGAAATTGTCATTCTTGTCGTGCACCTCTGTGAATTATTTTTGAAAATCGAGATGCGGTAAAATCCTCCACCTGGTTCTTTCTTCTCTGTCCATTGTCAGGAGCCTTCCCTCAAAAGCTATCTTATCCTAAAGCTATGACAGCTTTTCCCAATCACACAGAGATTTTCCAAGTACTTTGTTGCCTTGCCTGTAATAAAATTGAAACACTCCTACACATGTCAGGGTAATACCTCCCACGGGGCGGCACAGTGGTAGAGCTGCTGCCTCACAGCGCCAGAGCCCCGGGTTCGATCCTGACTACAGGTGCCAGTCTGTACAGAGTTTGCACGTTCTCCCTGTGACCGCATGGGTTTTCTCCGGGTCCTCCCACATTCCAAAGACATACAGGTTTGTAGGTTAATTGGCTTTGGTAAATTGTCCCTGGTGTGTATGATAGTGCTTGTATAGGGGTAGACAATAGATAATAGGTGCAGGAGTAGACCACTCGGCCCTTCGAGCCAGCACCGCCATTCATTGTGATCACGGCTGATCATCCCCAATCAGTACCCCGTTCCTGCCTTCTCACCATATCCCCTGACTCCGCTATCTTTAAGAGCCCTATCTAGCTCTCTGAGGCAGAGAATTCCACAGACTCACAACTCTCTGTGAGAAAAAGTGTTTCCACGTCTCCGTTCTAAATGGCTTACTCCTTATACTTAAACTGTGGCCCCTGGATCTGGACTACCCCAACATCGGGAACATGTTTCCTGCCTCCGCTATATAATCTTTGGTCCTGATCTCCCACCTACCCCTTTGGAGACCTTCAAATAATCTTTAATCGGACTTTATCTTGCACTAAACATTATACCCTTTATCCTGTATCTGTACACTGTGGATGGCTTGGTAGGAATCTTGTGAAGTCTTTCTCCTGACTGGATAGCACGCAACAAAAAGCTTTTCACTGTACCTCGGTACCCTGACAATATTAAAGTAACACTTATTTCAACATAGTGAACCGTTTTTGACATCCACTGAATACGCTGGTGGTTTGGCTTCCCAGGAAAAGATTGATTAAAGATTCCCACATTTAAAAACAATCAGTGCTGGAGTAACTCAGTGGGTCAGGCAGCATCTCAGGAGGACATGGATAGGTGACGTTTCAGGTCATGATCCTCCTTCAGATTGATTGCAGGAGGGCGAGAAGGCAGGAAAAGAGGTGGGGGCAGGACAAAGCCTGGCAAGTGATAGGTGGACAAACATTCATGGCTGTGGTAGCAAGACTATGTCAGAAGATGACTAACTTTAAGACTTTAAAAAAAAAAGTGAAGTAGCATGGAAACAGTCCCTTTGGCCACAGAGTCCGCGCCTACCAGTGATCACCCCGCCCTCTATCACCATCCTACACAGTTTACAATTTCGCCAAAGTCAATTAACCTACAAACCTGCACGTCTTTGGAGTGTGGGGGGAAACCGGAGCACCTGGAGAAAACCCACGCAGGTCAGGGGGAGAAGGTACAAACTCCGTACAGACAGCAGCCACGGTCGGGATCGAACCCTTGTCTCTGGCGCTGTAAGGCAGCGACTCTACCGCTACGCCACCGTGCCGGGCCTATCGTCAAAGAGCAGGAAAGCAGCAGGAATGACAGAGGCGGAGCCGTGAAACAGGGTCTCAGAGATTCCCCCCAGAGAACTACATCAACGTTGGCAGACAGGGAGGGAGGGAGATTACACCATGGAGCAGTAAAATGGAGACACAAGGAACTGCAGATGCCGGTTTACAAAACATATCTATCTCTTTAATCCAGCCTCTGCTCTTTTCATGCCTGAAAAATCTAAACCAAATCAAAAATATAATTGTTCTAAACTAGTTCTCCAAGAATTCATCAAATCGGTTGGTTGTCTGCTGATATTACACAGCCATTTACGGTGGCCCAGCGGTAGAGTTGCTGCTTTACAGCGAATACAGCGCCGGACACCCGGATTCGATCCCGATTACGGGCGCTGTCTGTACGGAGTTTGTACGTTCTCCCCGTGACCTGCGTGGGTTTTCTCCGAGATCTTCGGTTTCCTCCCACATTCCAAAGACGTACGGGTGTGCAGGTTAATTGGCTTGGTAAATGTAAAATGTTGTCCCTAGTGTGCGGACATCGCTGGTCGGCGAGGCGGGCCGCGGTGCTTCCGTACTGTATCTGTAAACTAAATGTGTCTCCATCTATTCTCCACGTTCTGCTGCGCTTTGTGCCCATTGAAATGCTCAAAATCTGTCCGGTTGTTTTCTCACCAATTTCCGGCTCGCCCCACAACCATTTGTTCACCGTGACAGCGCGATATTACATCCAGGATCATTTTCTCACAGAGATTGTGCTTTTTATAGACTTCCTAATCTATCCTCGTGAATTTCAACTCGGCCATTTCATTTATCTTCGTACACGTTTTCATTATTTGGCTCGGGATTACTCTCTCTCCCGACCCATCAACGGTTGCAGATACCACTCTATTTCACGGGTGCTTATCCCAATTGCATGTGCCACCTGGAACATAATGGATCACTAAAAGACATGGAAAACTGTGAAAATGTGCACATCATTTTGATTCAGTGCTCTCCAATTACGTTGAGCTTGACAGCGTCCGTACAAAATACATACACTGTCCCATTTTTAAAAGGGTGATTACAAATTCACTTCAACTTTTCAATGGGGTTTTTTCCGAGTCAATCTTCTTTTACATGGAGAAATGTATCTCACTTCTTCAATGGGCAGGACAGTGCCCTGTGACAATACAGAACCAAGCATGGTTTGATTTACAAAAGGACACAGAGTGTTGGAGTAACTCTGGGCAGCACGGTGGCGCAGCGGTAGAGTTGCTGCCTTACAGCGCCAGAGACCCGGGTTCGGTCCTGACCACGGGTGCTGTCCATACGTTCTCCCCGTGACCTGCGTGGGTTTTCTCCAAGATCTTCGGTTTATTCCCACATTCCATAGGGCGTGCAGGGTTGTAGGTTAATTGGCTCGGTATAAATGTAACTTGTCCCAAGTGTGTGTAGGATAGTGTTAGTGTGCGGGGATCGCTGGTCGGTGCGGACTCTGTGGGCCAAAGGGCTGGTTTCCATGCTGTATCTCTAAACTCAACGAGTCAAGCAGCATCTCTGGAGAACATGGATGGGTGACGTTTTAGGTCAAGAAGCATCGAGATCTGAAACGTCACCCATCCATGCTCACCAGGGGTACTGCCTGATCTGCTGAGTTACTCCAGCACTTTGTGTCCTTTTGTGTATTAACCAGCATCTGCAGTTCTTTGTTTTTACATGGTTAGCTTTGACTATCTCTGAGTATTCTCTTTCAATTATCACTGAGTACTTTTTATAAGTATCTCACTGGCTGCTTCCAACTCTGTTAAAGTATCCGTGGATGATCTGGCTCCACAATCTCTGCAATTAATTCCTTGCCTTCACAGGGGCTGCACAGCGGTAGAGTTGCTGCCTTACAGCACCGGAGACCCGGGTTTGATCCCGACTACTGGTGCTGTCTGTACGGAGTTTGTACGTTCTCCCTGTGACCGCGTGGGGTTTTTTTTCCAGGTGCTCTAGTTTCCCCTGGAGTGTTGGCTGGAACTAGTGTCCTAGTTAGTATTCACTGGTTGGCTTGGACTCAGTGGGCTGAGAGGCTTGTTTCTCTAAAACTGAACTAAAGATGCAGATGCAAGGAACTGCAGATGCTGGAGTAACTCAGCGGGTCAGGCAGCATCTCCGGAGAACAGGGACAGGTGACGTTTCAGGTCAGGACCCTTCTTCAGTTGCCTTCATGACTGCCTGCACTTCCATTGTTGTTCTGCATCTCTTTACATCCCACAATGCCAACTTCTTTCTGTGAGAATGCACACCCGTGTCTTTTAGGCTTAACACTACATCCAAATAGCTGCCTGAACATTTCTAATGTTCAAAGATTCTCTTCAGTATTTGTGTCTAGACATACATTGTGATTGCACACACAGCGATCTATACTTGGCTTAGAACTTAATTTCCTTCTAATTTGTCCAACTTTTTTGATCACTTAACATATAGGAGTCAGATTGACTCTTGACATTGAGAATTAAATTAGATTGGCTATATTTGTGGAAAACCAGGTGCAAAAATCATAGATCTTGTAATACTTTCTCACGTCATTACTGTATATATCCTAACACTCAATTTCGTGGCACATCTATACTACCCACTCCTTTCCAGCTGAGCTTCAATTGCCCGAGCCAAACCTTGTAATCAATGTTGGCTGATTAGTGCATCCATGATCTCCAGAGAAGCTGTCTGACCAACTGAGTTACTCCAGTATCTTATGTTGATTGCCGGGATGGCGGGACTGTCATATGTTGATAGAATGGAGCGGCTGGGCTTGTACAGTCTGGAATTTAGAAGGATGAGAGGGGATCTTATTGAAACATGTAAGATTATTAAGGTTTTCGACACGCTAGAGGCAGGAAACATGTTCCCGATGTTGGGGGAGTCCAGAACCTGGGACCACAGTTTAAGAATAAGGAGTAAGCCACTTAGAACGGAGACGAGGAAACACTTTTTCACACAGAGGGTTGTGAATCTGTGGAATTCTCTGCCTCAGAAGGCAGTGGAGGCCAATCCTCTGGATGCTTTCAAGAGAGAGTTAGATAGAGCTCTTAAAGATAGCGGAGTAAGGGGATATGGGGAGAAGGCAGGAACGGGGTACTGATTGTGGATGATCAGCCATGATCACAGTGATCACCTTCGAGCCATGATCACAGTGGCTCGAAGGGCCAAATGGCCTACTCCTGCACCTACTGTCTATTGTCTATTGATTGGTGTATTTTAGTTTAGAGATTCAGCATGGAATTAGACCCTTTGACCCACCGAGTCCGCGCCGACCAATGATCACCCGTACACTAGTTCTATGTTATCCCAGTTCCACTACACACTCGGGGCAATTTTGGTTTTACAGAAGTCATTTAACCTACAAACAGGCACGTCTTTGGAGTGTGGGAGGAAACCAGAGCACCCGGAGAAACCCCACGCAGTCACGGTGAGAACGTACAAACTCCGTACAGACAGCACCCGTAGTCAGGATCGAACCCGGGTCTCTGGCATTGTAGGGCAACAACTCTAACGCTGTGCCACCGTGCCACCCTGCGCCCATGTAGTTGGTGACAAACATTGTTTGTTCTAATTGGTGCCCATCATAATTAACTAAACATATCATCCTGCCTAATGCCTTTGATACTTTGTCTGAATTGTGTTCTCAAGCTCACTGAACTCTTCATGAAAGATAATAGACAGAACCTAAACATGTCTGCTCAGTCATAATTGAGAAATTCACAGTGTCAATACACAGACCATTTATCACACTTACAGTATAATAGGTTCCTATTAAATCTTTTCCCCCCTTCACCTTAAACCCATATCCTCTGGTTCTTGATTCCCCTTCTCTGGGTAAAAGACTCTGTGCTTTCCCACTGTACACGTGACAATAAACTAAACTAAACTAAAATCTATCCCCCTAGTGATTTCACACACCGCTATAACATCACCCATCAGCCTTCTGCGCTCCAAGGAACAAAGTCCCGACCTGCTCCGTTCCTGCCTGTAGCTCAGGCCCTCGATTACTGGCAACATTCTCATACAACTCCGTTGCCTCAATTACGTGAATTGTACAGCACATATTGACACACCTTCCAAAACGGGACGCACACTGCTACAATCAAAACCCATCTCATGTACGCTGTCGGCTTTTCTATTTCCACAAATAATTCTTATACTTGTAGGCTTACTGAACCTATGTTACTATCGATCCATTCAACATGATGCTCCACTTGGCAGCTTCTGTCAACCTCCAAGGACTTATAGATCTCCGACATTATTCCCACACCTCCAAGCATACACCAGTGATTTAGCTCATCCCACCCCCCCCGAGACTGATGTGTCTATTTTATTTCTCAAATATCATTCCATAGTCACCTCTTTATCGTCTACATTTTCAGGCTTGACGTTCTTAGAAAATGGACACAAAAAGCTGGAGTAACTTAGCGGGAATGGCATTCCTTCTCTCCAGAGATGTTGCCTGTCCCGCTGAGATAAACCAGCATCTGTAGTTCCTTCCTACATAGAAAGTACAGCGCAGGAACAGGCCCTTCAGCCCACAATATCTGTGGTTTAGTTTAGTTAAGCTTAGTTCCGCGCCGACCAGCGATCCCCGCACATTAACACCATCCTACACAGACTAGGGACGATTTACACTTACACCAAGCCAATTAACCTACAAACCTGTACGTCTTTGGAGAGTGGGAGGAAACCGAAGATCTCCGAGAAAACCCACGCGGTCACGGGGAGAACGTACGAACTCCGTACAGACGGCACCCGTAGTCAGGATCGAACCCGGGTCTCCGGCGCTGTGAGCGCTGTATGGTGGCAGCTCTACCGCTGCGCCACCGCGAGCGCCATGTGGTGAACATGATGCTAAAATAAATAGATCTCCTCTGCCTGCCTGTACTGGCAATTTCAAACGTTTCCATTGTCATTACTACGCTGGCAAGGAGGAGCGGATCGAACGTACGCAGTACGTTAACAAAAACGAATCTTCCGGTCGTTATTTCCAGTTTAATGGATTCTTTGTTGAAGTTGCTGTAAATACAAAGTAGTGTCTTATACAAAATGTAGCTGTCCGTTCTTAAGGTGCTGTCCCACTTGGGCAACCTAATTGGCGAGTTTAGACGAGTTTGAAAAAATGACATGTTGAAGACCTCCTTCGACCTCCTTCGACTATGTTGAAGACCAGCTTCGACCAGCTACGACTAACTTCGGGAAAATTGGACACCGGATAGTGGAGAGTGAAGACGACCTCCTTCGATCTCCTTCGACCTCCCTTCGACTATGATGAAGACTATCATGACAATAAAGTATTCATTCATTCATTCATTCATCTACGACTACCTTCGACTACCCTCGACTACCCTCGATTACTTACGAATACTACGACCTACTACGACTAAACCTACGAGTACAAAAAGCAGCGATTTTTTCCGTGGCGACCTTTTTTTACTCGCGGGCATTTTTTTTAACATATTGAAAAAAACACCGTGACCTAGCTGAGGCCTCGAGTGCGCGGAGACCACTCTCAAGCTTGAAGGAGAGTTACAAAGACCTCCTACGACCTCGTGTCGACCATGCTGCGAGTATGAGTCGAGGGCAAACACGCCAGAACTCGCGGATTCGGTCGCCCAAGTGGGACAGGCCCTTTAGTGATCCAAATCCCTCCAATGCCACTAACGTATCTGCCACCACCCCACCCCACCCCACCCAGCAGCATGTTCTAGCCACACATCACCCTCTGTGTAAAGACCTGCCCCGCACATCCCCTTTACATTGTCCCATTTCACCTTCAAGCTAAGCCCTCCAGCCATTGATATTTCCACACTGGGTGAAAGGTTCTGACTGTCTACCCTATCTATGCCTCCGTCAGGATCTGCACTACCCCCCACCCACCCTGCCTATCCTGCCAGTTCCACTCTTCGCATCCATATACCCCTTCGTCATCACCTCTTCCACAGCCAACAATGCACCATTGTGGGCTCCAACTTTCCTTGGTCATCGGTGCCTGTTCCAAATTGTTCCAACCTTTTTCAGACCTCCAGTTTCCCTCTCCCCTGACTCTCAGTCTGAAGAAGGGGTTTGACCCGAAACGTCACCTATTCCTTTCACCAAAGATGCTGCCTGTCCCACTGAGTTGTGTCTATCTTTGGTGTAAACCCAGGATCTGCAGTTCCTTCCGACACAATTTATTTACATCAGTCAGGTCCCCCCGCAACCTCCAGTGTGCCAGAGAAAGCAATCCAAGTTTCTCCAATCACTCTTTATAGCTAATTCCCTCTAATCCATAATCGCTTAATCGCATTCTGATAAACCTCCAGTGTACTTATGTACACTAGGCAACAATCATTCACCACATCCTGATGCAAACCTCAATCTCCACAGTGCATCCTCTCAACCATTACTTCTCTCTTCCATCATTCTACAACCCCTCTCTTTACTCTACAATTTTAGTTAAATAACCTACAAACTCCCCCTCCTTTCTATCCATCCCTTCCCCCCCCCTCTCTCACTTCCCTGTGCCCCACCTAGATTCACACCCATTTCTCTCCCCCCCCCCACCCCACCCACATTCCTTCCTCTGGCTTCACAATTCACATCTCTTCTATCCTTCCCACACCATGTTTGTCCTTCTATCACTGGCCTTTGTCCAACTATCTGCCAGCCCTCAAGTATCCACCTATCACTTGTGCTGAAAGGAATTGCAGATGCTGGTTTATACCAAAGATAGACACAAAGTGCTGGAGCAGACTCAGCAGGTCAGTGATCATCTCTGGAGAAAAGGACGGGATACATTTCAGGTCAGGACCCTTCTTCGAAAAGATTAGGCTTGCATTCACTGGAGTTTAGAAGGATGAGGTGGGATCTTAGAGAAACATATAAAATTATAAAAGGGACGGGACAAGCTAGATGCAGGAAAAATGTTCCCAATCTTGGGCGAGTCCAGAACCAGGGGCCACAGTCTTAGAATAAAGGGGAGGCCATTTAAGACTGAGGTGAGAAAAAACATTTTCACCCGGAGAGTTGTGAATTTATGGAATTCCCTGCCACAGAGGGCAGTGGAGGCCAAATCACTGGATGGATTTAAGAGAGAGTTAGATAGAGCTCTAGGGGCTAGTGGAGTCAAGGGATATGGGGAGAAGGCAGGCACGGGTTATTGATTGGGGACGATCAGCCATGATCACAATGAATGGTGGTGCTGGCTCGAAGGGCCGAATGGCCTCCTCCTGCACCTATTTTCTATGTTTCTATGTTTCTATGTTTCTTCGGTCACGACCCGAAACGTCACCCATCCTTTTTCTCCAGCGATGCTGCCTGAACCGTTGAGTTACTCCGGCACTTTGTGCCAACCTTCCACCTATTGCATGCCAGGCTTCAACCTGCTCCCACCTCTCCTCCAGCTTTCTCCCCATCCCACCCCCACCACACTACACTGGTGCAGCAGTAGAGCTGCTGCCTTACAGCACCAGAAACCCAGGTTCGATCCTGACTGTGGATGCTGTCTGCACGGGGTTAATGCGTCCCCCCCTGTAACTGCGTGGGTTCTCTCCAGGATCACTGGTTTCCCCCCACTCTCCAAAGACGTACAGGTTTGTCGGCTAATTGGCTTGGTATAAATGCAAATTGTCTCCTGCGTGTGTGGGATAGCGTTAATGCGCGGGGATCGCTGTTCGGCACGGACTCGGTGGGCCGAAGGGCCTGTTTCCGCGCTGTATCTCTAAACTAAACTAATTATTCTGAAGAAGGGTCCCGACCGGAAACATCACCCATCCATGTTCTCCAGAGGTGCTGCCTGACCCGCTGAGTTACGGAGCACTTTTTTAAAACCAAGATATCTCGTGACATTGTGCCTGGACGATCACACTATAAAATGGCTGGCAGATCCTTCATCTGTATCCTTGATTTGTATCACCTAAAGGGCCTGTCCCACTTGGCGATTTTTTCGGCAACTACCGGCATCATCGACTGAAGTATCAGGTCACTGAAAAAGTCTTGGCGTGATGCGACAAGATGACGTATTGACGCGCGGTGTTTCCTCAATTGTCGCGACATTTTTTTTGTCCCCGCTGGATTTTGAAATGCTCAAAATCTTTCGCCGACCCTGATACGTCAGTCGATGACACCGGCAGTCGCCGAAAAAAATCGCCAAGTGGGACAGGCCCTTAATGTTTCACCACCTACACCTCGGCGACTATTATACTGAAGCCAAGCAACACCATTCCTTTCCTGGTCTCATGCCTACACTTTGCATTCCTCTCTCTGCACTTACACCCCTATCATTTCTTAATCCTTTAATTTGGACTAATGACGTCCATGGATTGAAATGTAATCCGAGATTTTTATAAAGTGGCAGGTATTTTTAATCCCACTGTTCCAAAACTAATTACTCACGTTAATCTTCGCGTTTATCCTCGTTGGTGATCACACATTGCAACTTGCACGAGACTGCAGATAAATAGATCATTTATACAGGGGGCCCGATCTGAAACGTTGCCCATCCATGTTCTCCAGAGATGCTGCCTGACGCGCTGAGTTACTCCAGCACGTTGTGTCTGTCTTTTATTCTGGTACTAATCAACCAAGGGCGGCAGGGTGGCGCAGCTGGTGGAGCAGCTGCCGCACAGCGCCAGAGCCCCGGGGTTCGGTCCTGACCTTAGGTGCTCACGTCTGTGTGGTGTTTGCACGTTCTCCCTCTAATATAATTTACAGGGCGAGTTAACATTAAGGCCCAAAGAGGTTCCAAACATGTGTGAAGCACGCTGACTGAAGTAACGCATGCGGTTTTCATGCAGAATTATGTGGTTTCTTTAGTTTCATTTTAGTTTGGAGATAGAGGATGGAAACGGGCCCCTCGATCTTGGTAAACCAGCATCTTTATTTCTTCAATGAACTGCAGATGCTGTTTTCCAAGAAAGGACACACGGTGCTAGAGTAACTCAGCAGGTCAAGCAGCATCCCTGCAGAACGTGGATAGGTGATGATTTGGGTCGGGACCCTTCTTGCGTCTGCTTTAAATTATTTTTGCCAGGTGCAGCACGGTGGCGCAGCGGTAGAGTTGCTGCCTCACAGCGCCAGAGACCCGGGTTCCAATCCTGACTACGGGTGCTCTCTGTACGGAGTTTGCACGTTCTCCCCGTGGCCTGCGTGGGTTTTCGCCGGGTGCTCCGTTTTCTTCCCACACTCCAAAGACGTACAGGTTTGCAGGTTAATTGGCTAAAAATTGTAAACTGCCCTAGTAGATAGGATAGTGTTAGTGTAGGAGGATCGCTGACCGTCGAGGACTCGGTGGGGGGCGAAGGGCCTGTTTCTGCTTTGTATCTCTAAAGTAAACCAAGTAGGAGACGGATGACCCATGGGTTAAAATCTATCCTTTCGCGACTAGAGTAAGGGGCAAATGTACTCTATTGACCATACTAGGGGAGACTACATGGGTCAATATCACCCCAGCATTAGTGAGCGGCAGGCAGGTAACATGTCTCTACCATCTACCTTCAGGCAGTTTGACTGAACCATCCAACCACAACCAGAGAGCAGTGCTGAACCACTATCTACCTCATTGGTGACCCTCGGACTATCCTTGACGGGACGTTGCTAGCTTTACCTTGCATTAAACATTAGTCAAGTCAAGAGTCACGAGAGTTTTATTGTCACGTGTCCCAGATAGGACAATGAAACCCTTACTTGCTGCAGCACAACACAATATGTAAACAATACAAAACGGAAGATAAAAGTTCAGTGTGTCTATAGACCATAGAACACATACACACACAATAGGTGACGTTTCGGCTCGAGACCCTTCTTCAGTCTGAGGAAGGGTCTCGACCCGAAACGTTACCTATTCCTTCGCTCCATAGATGCTGCCTCACCCGCTGAGTTTCTCCAGCATTTTTGTCTACCTTCGATTTTTCCAGCATCTGCAGTTCCTTCTTAAACATATATACACAATAGATAATTCCCGTTATTCCCTTTTCATGTGTCTATACACTGTAAGTGGCTCCATTTTGTAACCATGTATTGTCTTTCTGCTGACCGGATAGCCCGCAACAAAAGCTTTTCACTGGACCTCGGCACACGTGACAATAAACTAAACTGAATTAAACTGAACCTCAACACTGTTTAAGAAAGAACTGCTGATGCTGGAAAATATCCGACAACAAAAATGCTGGAGAAACTCAGCGTGTGAGGCAGCATCTGTGGAGAGAAGGAGTGGTCGACGTTTCGGGTCGAGACCCTTCTTCAGACTGATGTCTTAGACCTGATCATCGACACTGCCTGTAATGTACGGCGCCCTCTGGTGGCTCTGCTAAGTTCCAGAACACACACACACTAACCAGGAAGGATAGAATACAAGGTACACAAAAATGCTGGAGAAACTCAGCGGGTGCAGCAGCATCCATGGAGCGAAGGAAATAGGCAACGTTTCGGGCCGAAACCCTTCTATAGAATACATCCCTGTTCAAAATGACGCGCTGCAAAGTGTGTGCCTTTCCATTTCAATGTGGATATTGAAAGAGAGAGAGAGAGAGAGAGAGAGAAAAAAAAACCAGAGGCAGCTTCAGTGTCACACAGTTCCATGCCTTTACCTCAATAGCTTAATTCCTTTTTTATTCAGAGACGCTCATTTGGGGATAGAGCAGTCAATCCTCACTGTGCTCAGAATTCTAATTTTGGGTTTGCGCAAATTATCCACTATTCAAATCGACTCATTATTATTTAAATACATTCTGTGTGCAGCCAGACGACTTTAGCGGCCACTGATGTGACTGGAACTGATGATGGGAGCCCGAGCGGAGGAGGTAAGTCTCCAACGCCCCCCCCCCCCCGCCCCCCCACAACCATCCGAGGATCAATATTCTGCATGGTCCAATCTATCCAAAGGTTATTTTCTTGTGTCACAAATTTGCCCGAATGCTACTCTTAAATAAAAGATTTTTCACATGAGAGATGCCCTCCCATTTCACCAGGGATTCGCCTGAATCTCATCAGCACATGTACGGTGGGGAAAACGTCGCTTGTTTCGTATTCAAGTAGTCCTGCCCTCGTCTGCCACATGCCAGCAGAACGCTGGTGCAAATATCAATGGACCTTTGGCCGGTTTTCACAAGCAGGTAGAAAGGGGGAACCGATAAAGAAAATGCTGAAGTAGGGTCTCGACCCGAAATGTCGCCCATTCCTTCTATCCAGAGATAGAGATAGCCTGTCCCGCTGAGTTACTCCAGTCTATCTTCTTGCATTTTACAAATACGTCTTAACTTTTGTGCGGTGGGATTTGGTACACTGCTGGGAACAAAAAGGGCTACCGCATGTTTCAGGAATTATTCTCAGATTGGATTTGGTCCATAAATCAATGACAGCTTAGTTATTAAACAAAACCAGACCAGATCTCAGCACAATCACAGGCATTCTGTGGGATGTGATCTATACCCCTTGGACGCAGCATTCAAGGCAGAAGTCAGACCTTGCTCTCTCACTGGGTGAAAGGAAAGCAATTCGACATTTGAAACGATTACTTCTGCTTTACAGCCAATTTCCAATCAATGAAGCTTAAAATGTTCTTTCAGATTGATAAACAGCTTTGCTCAATAATCTACCCGAAAGGAAATAAAACTGAAAAAAAACAGACGTGACCCAAATCCTTTCACTGCTAATTAACTAGTCCTAATGCAACTAGTCCCTCTTACTTTGTCAATTTTGCGACCTTAATGTTCTGGATTCTATATGTGCTGTTTATAGCACCAATCTGCTGATAACTTAACAAACAATTATAAGATAAACTAATTAGTGTCCTTTACTTTCCTAATCTCTGGCGATTATGTCATGTCCTCATTGAACCTTATTTCCACAAACATAAATAATAGGAGCCAATGTCTATAATATTGTCCACACTGGGTTCATAGTTAAATATTTATGAAGAGGAACAAAATTGTAAGGTGCTTAAAAATCATTAACAATTCTAATTTAAAATTGTAAATATTTCCCTCTTGTTGGAATAATCAACGTGTGGAATAATGAGTTAGAACTGAAGATGAAAATAAAGGAATAGAAAGTTATTAGGCAGTGACAGCTGCTGTCTTTAACACACCTTAATTCAAATGACACACTTAAGAACCACACAGGGTTGTAAATAACTAACGGAACACATTTCGTGCACGTTGAATTTGTTCTTAGGTCTTGAAATGTTCAAACCAAAGAAGGCTGAGATCGGAAAGATCATTGTGGTTTAATAGTCACACAACTGACCCGATGAGGTTCCCCTTAATGTTTTTTTTTTAAATAAGAGTTTTTTTTAAAAATATAGGTAAAATAAAGTGACTGAAGTTCCCCAAATATCCAGAACTGCACCTTGAACTGTTCTGCAACTTTAACAGATAACCACACGGTATTTTAATCTATAATTAAGAATTTACTCTCGAGGAGTTAAAAGAAAATGCTACTCGTATTCCACCATAATACACAGGAATTGGAAACGATTTGCTATATTAAGTTAATTCATTCACCTTGACAAATGTAGCATCTGATGGACATTCAATATTAAGCTCACCATGAGATTATGTACTGTACAGTAGCAGCAGGGAAAACATTGTTACAGAGGAAGGAATCACAGGCAACTTAGTGCAGGCTTACTAACACATTCATTATAAAATGATTATTTCCATGAAATAAGACAGCCTTACTTTCAGCGTGGTATAATCTTACCGCAACTGTAAGCAAACTAGAACACATTCACTGATGCAGAGCATAGGCTCAAAGTAAGGAACAAAACTGCAACAGTTCACGTTACCTTGATCAGTCAGGCTGCCCTCAGTTGTGGGACGCAGGGCTGCTCAGAAAGGGACCCCATTAACAATGCCAGCAAGCTCCAAGACCACACAGCTCCGAAAAGGCATCTCAAGGGTTTCTCCTCTCAACCTCATTCAACTGCGATGACTGAATTAGGCCCGATCTAACCATCTGTTGAAACACGCCTGGATTAGTCACTGTACTGTGTTTGCACCCAGTGTGGAAGCAGCAGGCTGGGTGTTTCCAAGAAGCAGAGGCGGAGCGTAGGATGCCTTCTCAGGCACTCCACGATTTTATGATTGGTACCTTGCACAGCTAATTGGTAAATGAGCCGTGAGAGGAGGAGAAAGTTACTGAGTGGATCAGTTGTGTGCGGACTGCCAGCGATTCAAGGTCCTTGCAGATTCTTGGCAGAGAGTGCTTGTGCATTCACGCGACATCTGTAACAGCCATTTCCATCTCATCAGCAGCTTATCGAGCACACATCGGGGGAAAGGTTTACTCTATTTACAAGGAAACAGCTGACATAATTGGTTTCTGCAGTGAGCTATTTAATTCATCTTAATATCGTAGACAAGTTGTACAATAAAAATGCCATATATATTGTTAGATTCCAGGGTAGACTTTACTAAAAATAATATCTGAGAAAACAGTTACATAATATGTATTAAAATGTACATACAGGATATGTATTTATACATATAGATATATACATATCTATCGCACATAGATATGTAATATCTATATGTAATATCTATGTATATATATATATATATATATACACACACAATATGTACATCACTGAAATCCTTATAAATATAAATACTAACTAGCAAATATTATGTAGTAATTATAGGAATAACGTATAATATATTAGTTTGTGGTCAATAAAGTCAGTTACTTTGTTAACAAATCAGGTGCTATTGATAGAGATTTGTATTTAATATGGTTTATACAAACAGGATATAGCTTGCACAAACAACTAAGCATTTTGTTTCGAACAGAAGTTGTAATCATTTTGTTCCCTCTATGAAGGCTCTTTACAATCAATTCAGCTGAGAATTAGAAGCAGGTGGGTCTCCTCTTCAGAGAATGACTGGGGCTGCGCAGGATGTGCTTAGCTTTAGTAAGCAGTGGTTCGAAATGGACTAGAACAAAACCTCCTCCACTGTCAGAGTGGGGCCCAATGCAAATTGGAGGAACAGCACCTCATATTTGGCTTGGGCAGCTTACAGCCCAGCGGTATGAATATTGAAATTCTCTAACTTCGAGTAACCCTTGCTTTCCCTCTCTCTCCTTCCCTCCCCACCCTAGATCTCTGACTAGTTCCACTGTCCTTCTGATTAATTTTACTGATTGTATGCTCCCTTGTCACCTTCCCCCTCATCTAACCATGAACCATTCTACATTTCATTATCATCGTCTGCTTGGATCTGTCGTTTTCACACCTTACCCTTCCATATCTCTAGACTCCCTCTCCCCTGACTCTCAGTCTGAAGAAGGGTCTCGACCAAAAACATCACCAATTTCCTCTCTCCAGAGATGCTGCCTGTCCCGCTGAGTTACTCCAGCATTTTGTATCTATCTTTGGTGTAAACCAGCATCTGCTGTTCCTTCCTCGTTGGTGACCCTCGTGCTATCTTTGACCGGACTTTGCTGGCTTTACCTTGCACTAAACATTCTTCCCTTATCATGTATCTGTGCACTGTAAACGGCTCGAATGTCATCGTGTATTGTCTTTCCGCTGACTGGATAGCACGCAACAAAAACAAAAGCTTTTCACTGTAACTCGGTACACGTGACAGTAAACTAAACTAAACTGTTTAGTTTAGAGATACAGCACGGAGACAGGCCCTTCGGCCCACCGAATCCGCACCGACCTGCGATCCCCACACATTAACGCTATCCTACACGCACGAGTGACAATTTACACTTATACCAAGCCAATTAACCTACAAACCTGCACGTCTTTGGAGTGTGGGAGGAAACCGAAGATCTCGGAGAAAACTCAAGCAGATCACGGGGAGAACGAACAAACTCCGTACAGACAACACCCGTAGTCAGGATCGAACCCGGGTCTCTGGCGCTGTAAGGCAATAGCTCTACCGTTACACCACCGTGCCACACTATTACTCCAGCATTTTGCGTTAAACCAGCGTCAGCAGTTTCTTCCGACACATAACAGGTTGCCAGACCGTCATTCAGCCCAGTGTTAATGGGGGGGAGGGGGGAAAGGCAGATATAGAACAGGCGAAGGTAGAGAGAAATGCCCGAGAAACTTAGAGGGTGAGGTAGCATCTATGGAGCGAAGGAATAGGTGACGTTTCGGGTCGAGACCCTTCATCAGACATATAAAACAGCAGTCAACTCACTCTAGTCTTTGTGCCTCAGCAGAGAAGACCAATTTCAATGCAACACTTTGCAACCGCCACATATCCAATCGATCAACCTTACAATGGTCAGAAGAAATTAAAAAGGAATCAGCAATCCGAGATGCTTGCCAGCTTCCAAAGCTGCAAAGGAGATTGGTTTTCAAGTGTGTAATAATGAACTGCAGATGCTGGTTTAAACCGAAGATAGACGCAAAAAGCTGGAGTAACTCAGCGGGACAGGCAGCATCTCTGGAGAGAAGGAATGGACGAAATGCCACCCATTCCTTCTCCCCAGAGATACTGCCTGTCCCACTGAGTTACTCCAGCTTTTTGCATCTAGCTTCGGTTTTCAAGTTGCAGTGCTGAAGGCTTGACTGCTGTCGCTCAGAGAGTGTTTGCATGTTACGTCCGCCTACAGATTATCATCTTGTGGGTGGTGATTAGTAACTCTGCAAAACCACCCACATGTCTACATTCCTCCAAGAGAAAGATATCAAAGCGATCATTTACATGTGTGAAATTCACACCGCAGGCTTGCTTAAGGATTTCACAGCCAGTTGTGATTTTTGTTCTGTCTAACCTATAAGTGTGTGTTTATAACTCTGTCCAGTACATGATGGTGCCAAAAGTGTAAAGTGAGACCCAATTTTAATGCCATGGAATAGATTCTGCTGTATCTTCTTCCCAAAGGCGGGAGATGAAGGAGTGTGTGGCCAGGGTCTCTGATGATGCTGGCTGCCGCTTTGAGGCAGCGACTCCTACGATGGTGAGTAAAGGGCCTGTCCCACTTGGCGATTTTTTCGGCGACTTCCGGCGTCATATCAGTGTGGCGAAAAGATTTTGAACATTTCGAAATCCAGCGGCGACAAAAAAAATGTTGCGACACTTGAAAAAACACCGTGCGTCATACGTCATCACGCCACGTCACGCCGCAAATTTTTCGGTGACCTGATACGTCAGTCAATGATGCCGGCAGTCGCCGAAAAAAATCACCAAGTGGAACAGACCCTTAAGGGCTCACACCCACCATGAATGAATAAGTATATTGGCCAAGTATATTCACATACAAGGAATTTGTCTTGGTGCTCCGCGCGCAAGTGACAACATGACATAGAGTGACAGTTAGGAATGACACACAAAACATTAAACATTAATAATAAAACATTATTGATTAAATATGTGAATTAAATAAAATACCAGAGCAAAAGGAGGCTGCAGATTTTTTGGTTATTGAGTAGAGCTACTACTCGTGGAAAAAAGTTGTTTTTATGTCTGGATGTGGCAGCGTTGACAGCCCTCATCCTCACCTTTGGACACCCCGTGCGTAGGGGAGAGGGTAGGGCTGATGATATCCTGGTTGGCTTGCTCCTGGGCCTGGCCAAGCTGGCCGTCCGTGAGTCATGGCGCCAGGTGGAAGAGGGCTCTGCCCGAGCTGGCTGCCTGCCCCTTTTCCGGGGTTACGTCCACTCCCGGGTGGTTTTAGAGAGGGACTACGCCCTGTCCATAAGATCATAAAGGACATCAGGAGTAGGAGTAGAATTAGGCCATTCAGCCCATCAAGTCTACTCTGGCATTCAAACATGGCTGGTCTATCTTTCCCTCCTCACCCCATTCTCATGCCTTCTCCCCATAGCCTCTGTCCACGGGTGCCATGGGTTTCCGGGATCGCGGGGGGGTGGAATGTATCCTGAATAAGGATTGCGAAATGGTTACTTAAAAATATTCGTACTATTTGTTGTACCGTGCTGGGTTTGTTTGGAATAATTTCATATTGTAAATAGTATTGTACATACTTGAATAAATCTTTTTTTAAATTTGTTTTTAATGGTGGTAAAGGCAGTACCTGCGATGGATCCCATTCATTGCAATCTTCTTCATCCCTGGGTGTTCCAGTTGCCGAACCAGGCGGTGATGCAATCAGCCAATATGCTCTCTACTGTACACCGGCATCTATCGTTGTCGCTGCCTCAACAAGGCAGCTAACACCAGAGGCTATGGGGAGAAGGTAGGAGAATGGAGTTAGGAGGGAGAGATAGATCAGCCATGATTGAATGACGGAACAGACTTGATGGGCTGAATGGCCTAATTATACTCCAATCACTTATGACCTTATGATCGAAGACAAAAGAGTCAGCACAGTAACACAGAGTTCAGGAGACATCAAGGAATCTTGGCCATAAAGATAAGATTCCAATCAGCATTTTGAAATGAGCAGGAGAGAGGTGGAAAGATGTAGGGAGGAATCTCCACAGATGAGGCCAATGGCAGCTGATAGTACAGTTGGTAGCTGTCGAGGGTAGAGACAGAGTGATACAGTGTGGACACAGGCCCATCGACCCAACTTGCCCACACAGACCAACACGTCCCTTCTACACTAGTCCCACCTGCCTGCGTTTGGCCCACATCCCTCGAAACCTGTCCTATCCATGTACCTGTCCAAGTGTTTCTTAAACGTTGCGATCGTCCCTGCCACAAATACCTCTTCTGGCAGCCCCCTGCATACACCCACCACCCTCTTTTTGAAAAGGTCACCCCTCGGGTTCCTATTAAATCTTTCCCGCCTCACCTTAAACCTATATTTAAATGGTGGCGGGTGCCTGGAATGCGCTGCCGGGGGTGATGGTGGAGGCAGATGCTAGAGTTGCATTTGACACATTTGGATGGGCACATGGATATGCGGAGAACGGAAGGAAATGGATTATGTGTAGGCTGAAAAGAGTTGGTCTTGGCATCATGGTCGGCACTGATATTGTGGGCCGAACGGCCTGTTCTTGTACCGTACTGTTCGATGTTCTATGTATTAAATTCTGATGCTTGACGTTGATGATAATTGATGATGGTTGAGGCACTGTGCACACAACAGCCAGTCAACAGTTGCTTTTCTTTTTTGGGTTTTTTTGCTCACTTTTAATCTTAATTTCATATTTTCGTGTACCTTGTTGTGTGTTGCGACTGTTGGCAGAGCAAATTCCCTCCGGGAACGAATAAAGTGTTATCGTATTGTATCATATGAAAGAACGGACCGATCCTAATTTGAGGAAGGACATTCTTGCTATTGAGGGAGTGCAGCGTAGGTTTACAAGGTTAATTCCCGGGGTGGTGGGACTGTCATATGCTGAGAGAATGGAGCGGCTGGGCTTGTACACTCTGGAGTTTAGAAGGATGAGAGGGAATCTCATTGAGACATATAAGATTGTTAAGGGTTTGGACACGCTAGAGGCAGGAAACATGTTCCCGATGTTGGGGGAGTCCAGAACCAGGGGCCACAGTTTAAGAATAAGGAGTAAGCCATTTAGGACAGAGACGAGGAAACCCTTTTTCTCACAGAGAGTGGTGAGTCTGTGGAATTCTCTGCCTCAGAGGGCGGTGGGGGCCGGTTCTCTGGATGCTTTCAAGAGAGAGCTAGATAGGGCTCTTAAAAATAGCAGAGTCAGGGGATATGGGGAGAAGGCAGGAACGGGGTACTGATTGGGGATGATCAGCCATGATCACATTGAATAGCGGTGCTGGCTCGAAGGGCCGAATGGCCTACGACTGCACCAATTTTCTATGTTTCTAAAGTATTACCACCTCAAATTGCAGAGTATGAAAGCAGCATCAGCCACAGGCAGAGGAACTACATGAATGTTTCAATCACTTCTTCTCCAATTCTGTTTGAACCTTGTGGCACCGCTGGTAACACCAGAGGTCAGTGCCTGCAGGCCTTCTTGACCCACTGCAATTCATGCCCGAGAACCTCTTCCCTGCAGAGATACAGCGTTGATGTCTGATCACCAGCAGTGCAGACTCCACTCATGGGATAAACATCCCGCTCTAAGTAGGCGGCCAACCAGGAAATGCATATCCAGTCTGAAGAAGGGTCTCTACCTGAAACATCACCCATTCTTTCTCTCCGGAGATGCTGCCTGTCCCGCTAAGATACTCGAGCTTTCGGTTTAAACCAGCATCTGCAGTTCCTTCCAGCACAATGCAAATCTTTCATTTATAGTCAACCGTGCTTTATTGGTCACATACGCAACTTAGTTTAGTTTAGAGAAACAGCGCGAGACAGGCCCTTCGGCCCATCGAATCCGCGATCCCCGCACACTAACGCTATCCTACACACACGGGGGACAATATACACTTATACCACACCAATTAACCTTGCAACCCTGTACGTCTTTGGAGTGCGGGAGGAAACCAAAGATCTCGGAGCAAACCCACATGGTCACGGGGAGAACGTACAAACTCCGTACAGCCAGCATCCGTAGTCGGGATCGAACCCGGGTCTCTGGCGCTGCAAGGCAGCAACTCTACCGCTGGGCCCGTGAACGGTACGGTGAAGTTATTGTTTGCCTACATTACAAATGCGGGCACCGCCATTTCTGGCGCCTTGATTCAAAGTCCAAAGTTCGGTCGGCTCGTGCGCTCGATGTACTGGAGCAGTTCCCACCGACCGACGTCCCCCTCCTCGCACGGCCATCTTTGTGTCACTGGTGCGCCTCCTGCAGCCCACCTTAACCAAAGATCCTATAGTAAGCAAGATAGACCACTCCTGCTAAATGCAAGGGGCTGACGTGTAGTACGCAACGGAACAGAATGTGCGCCTTTTATTCATCCATTTCCGTAACCCGACCCGACCCGACTCGCAGTGTAATCAACATTGCGGGGGAACAGTTTGTGTTAATAAATTAAAATTCTGAAAATGAAGAGAAGATTTTTCCCAAATAACTTTTTATGAGGATGTTTCCGTAACCGGCTTCCGTCTCCGCACTAGTGTCCGATGGGATCTTTGGTGCGGAGACGGAAGCCGGTTACGGAAATGGGGCCGAAAATTACCCATGAATCTGCCCATGACCGTACTACGTCTTTTTCGTCGAGTGGTCTATCTTGCTCGCTATAGGATCTATGACCTTAATGGCGCTGGAGGCGTTACCCCGGTTCACCATCCTACCGGCCCTTGCTCCTCGCGTCCATCTTCTCCAGCTCCCACCCGGTTACGCCGACCGGCGAGCCTTCGTGCGGGTTGGGTCGAGGCCCTTGTTCAGCTTTTTGTGTCTATCTTCGGTTTAAACCAGCATCTGCAGTTCCTACCTACACCCTCCTTACAGCTAATGGCCTGCGTGAGGATCTTCACTATCGTGCGGCGTGTTAAGTAATTCCATCCCGCACTCTCTATGTGCAGATGTTCAATTAAACACTTTGAGTATGGACGCATTTTCTGACATTTGACAGGTCGCATTTCATCAGTGCTTATTAAGCTGACTGACAGTGGCGGCAGCCTCCACAGGGAGCCAAGAGCTGTCAGTCGCTCACTGCTCAGCTTGGATCAAACCCCTTGCACTGGTGGTGCCCTGCAACACAGCAGTGGGAGATGAGCGCAAGATGATGTAACCAGCTACCACCCCAATGTCGGACTCACCGTCAGGTCCAGTGGCAGAACACTGGTGCCCCGAGGAAGAGGGACCAGATGCCTCTCTACTCAATGTGTAGGCACGGAACTGCAGATGCTGGTTCACATCGAAGACAGACACAAATCTCAGCGGGGCAGGCAGCGTCTCTGGAGAAAAGGAATAGGTGACATTTTGGCTCAAGACCCTTCTTCAGACTGCTCAGTCTTTACAAAGGAGATGAGGAGGTATTTCTTTGGTCAGAGGTTGGTGAATCTGTGGAATTCATTGCCACTGATGGCTGTGGAGGCCAAGTCAATGGATATTTTTAAGGCGGAGATTGATAGATTCTTGATTAGTGCGGGTGTCAGGGTTTATGGGGAGAAGGCAGGAGAATGGGGTTGAGACGGAAAGATAGATCAGCCATGATTGAATGGCAGAGTAGCCTTATTGGGCCAAATGGCCTAATTCTGCTCCTATAACTGATGAACTTAATGACATCCTTAGTGACCAGAACTACACACCAAAGATCCTATAGCGGAACAAGATAGACCACTCCTGCTAAATGCAAGGGGCTGACGTGTAGTACGCAACGGAGCGGAACGTGGGGCCTTTTTTTCATCCATTTCCGTAACCCGACCCGACTGGACCCGACTCGCAGTGTAATCAACGTTGCGGGGGAACAGTTTGGGTTAATAAATTTAAATTCTGAAAATGAGGAGAAGATTTTTACCAAATAACTTTGATTTTTACGAGGATGTTTCCGTAACCGGCTTCCGTCTCCGCACTAGTATCCTATGGGATCTCTGGGGCGGAGACGGAAGCCGGTTACGGAAATGGGGCCGAAAACGACCCATGAATCTGCCCATGACCGTACTAGGTCTTTTTCGTCGAGCGGTCTATCTTGCTCGCTACAGGTTCTTTGCTGCACACAACACACAAAATGTGGTCTCACCAATGTTTAGACCAGCTGCAGTGAGATGTAAATTGCATTTGTAATTCCTAGATTGGGTTGAATTGATCTGAGGTAAAGCAGTAGCAACAGGTGCCATTTCCTCAGACTCCTGCACCTTGACCCACTGAGTTACTCCAGCATTTTGTGCCTCTCTGCTCAATTTACTTTAGACTTTGGAACTACAGCGCTGAAACAGGTCCCTCGGCCCACCGGGTCGGTGCCGACCGCTGATCACCCTGTACATGAGCACTATGCAACACAATTGGGAAAATGTACAACTTTTACTGAAGCTAATTAACCTGTAAACCTGAACATCTTTGGAGTGCGGGAGGAATCCGGAGCACCCGGAGAAAACCCACATGGTCACAGGGAGAATGTACAAACTCCGTAGTCAGGATCGAACCCGAGGCTCTAGCATTGTAAGGCATTGTAACTCGACCACAATTTACACAGGCCAATTAACCTACAAACCCACTCGTCTTTGGGATGTGGGAGGAAACCAGAGCCCAAATTACCAACTTGGCCAACATGGCTAAGGTGGGCTGAAGGGCCTGTTTCTGTGCTGTACAGCTCGATGATACTTGGTTTGAGTTTAGTTTATTGCCACATGTACCGAGGTACAGTGAAAAGCTTCTGCTGCGTGCTAACCAGTCAGCAGAAAGACTATATACGATAACAATCTATCCATCCGCAATATACAGAGATATACATAATAAAGGCAATAACACAAATAACATTGAGTGCAAGATAAACTCCAGTACAGTCCTATGTAACGCCACCTTAATGTAATTTTTTTTTAAAGTGATTACTTTTTTTATACAAATGTTTCTTTAAAAAAATATTTTATTTGCTTGCAAACATGCCTGGCTGTCGAGGACCTTTAAAGAAACCGTTTGAAAGGTTTTGGCAGCTCTATGCTGTCAAAGGCAGGCAGGGGCAGAGTGACAGGATCGCTGTTTGGAAAGCATTTGCCTTTCACTCACCAGGTGCTTCAGGTCTGCATCAACAAAGCACAAGCTTACAGGTACCCCGCACGTCACTCCAAGCAGAAGGCTGTGATTGTAGAAATGTGGAAACATGGAAAAATAGGTGCAGGAATAGGCCATTCGGCCCTTCGAGCCAGCACCGCCATTCAATATGACCATGGCTGATCATCCAAAATCAGTACCCCGTTCCTGCTTTTTCCACATATCCCTTGATTCCTTTAGCCCCAAGAGCCAAATCTAAAGGGCCTGTCCCACTTGGGCGTCATTTGCACTTCATTTACCCGTATCATTTACGCATCAGGACGCACGACGCGCGCGTCATATCGCGCATGTGACTTGCGCATGGCATGCATTAAGCGCGCATGGCACGTGGTGAGGCGTGGTGGCGTAGGCAGTGACGCGCGGTTGCGCGCGACGCCCCAGGATTTTGGGATTCACAAAATCTTTGCGCGTCACCTGCGTGCCGCGCAAATGACATCCAGACAATTGGCCTCCACGGCCTTCTGCGGCAGAGAATTCCACAGATTCACAACTCTCCAGATGAAAATGTTTTTCCTCATCTCAGTCATAAATGGCCTCCCCCTTATTCTTAAACTGTGACCCCGCTGGTTCAGTTGTGCCAACTGTTTCTAACAGTAAACAAAGGAATTTTCCTCCCTGGTAGACAAGGAATAGCCAAGACATGGATACAAACTAAAAATCAGTTCAGGAGAAAATTGACAATGAGAATCAGGCACCGTGCAATTAACAACCTATTGCAATTAATAAGCTTTCACAATTAACCAGTGATTGCACAGTTACTATGCAATTAGCCACACAATTGCAATTAGCGAACCTTCACCACCCTCTCTGTGGGCAGCACCAGTGTTAGCATCGCACTCTCTAGGTCTCGATCCCATGGCAGATACTTTTTAAAAAGTGTTTAATTCCTTCCTTCTCTGCCATTTAAAACGTGCAAGCAGATAGAGAGTGGTGAATCTGTGGAATTCATTGCCACGGAAGGCTTTCCCTCTCCCTCCATCCCTCCCCCATCCTAGGTCTCCGAGCAATCTGACTGTCCTCCTGATTACATCTTACACTGCACGCCTCGTTGTCACCTTCCCCTCGCTACCAATGATCTATTCTACATTTTCCTCCATCTTCGTCCCCTATGACCTCTCGTTTTTCACACCTTGCCCTTCCATATCTCTCCTTTCCCTCTCCCCTGACTCTCAATCTGAAGAAGGGTCTCGACCCGAGACGTCACGCATTCCTCCATCCAGAGATGCCGTCTGTCCCGCTGAGTTACTCCATCATTTTGTGTCTATCCAAGTCAATGCATATTTAAAGGCAGAGATAGATGTTTGATTAGTACAGATGTCGGGGGTTATGGGGAGAAGGCAGGAGAATGGGGTTAGGAGGGAAAGATAGATCAGCCAATGATTGAATGGCGGTAGACTTGATGGGCCGAATGGCCTATTTCTGCTCCTATCACTTATGAACATGAAACTTGCTGACAGACTTTAGACCTACACCGTGGAAACAGGCCCTTCGGCCCATCGAGTTTGCGCTAACCAGCGATCACCGCATACACTGACCAGGGACAATTTTTTTACAACTTTCCGAAGCCAATTAATTTACAAATCTGCACGTGGGAGGAAACCGAGGTGTGGGAGGAAACCGAGGTGTGGGAGGAAACCGAGGTGTGGGAGGAAACCGAGGTGTGGGAGGAAACCGGAGCGCCCGGAGGAAACCCACGCGGTCATAGGGAGAACGTACAAACTCTACACAGATGGTACCCGTAGTCGGGATCGAACCTGGGACCCTGGCGCTGCAAGGCAGCAACTCTACCGCTGCGCCACTTTGCTGCCCCATTTGATTCCATTAGTCGGTGCAGGCCTCGAGAAAACCTTAAACGCCTCACGGGGAGAACGTACAAACTCTATACAGACAGCCCCCGTAGTCGGGATAGAACCTCTGGAGC
>CM075982.1:66693060-66775018 GCA_038087875.1 Malacoraja senta
TTCAGAGCTTATTTGTTGTTGTGTTTAATAGCCTGATGGCTGTAGGGAAGAAGCTGTTCCTGAACCTGGTCGTTACAGTTTTCAGGCTCCTGTACCTTCTTCCCGATGGCAACGATGAAATGAGTGCGTGGCCTGGGTTAATAACTGGAAAAAAGCTAATTCTAAAATTTTGGAAGAAGGCTCCAATACCAACTATAAATATGTGGATTTCAAATATGTTTGAAACATTACACCTAGAAGAGATAAGACTCCTCCTAGCAGGTAAACCAGATCACTTCCACCTGACGTGGTCTGCATTTATAGAATTATTACAAACATAGGGTGCAAAATTACTTTAAAAAAAATAAAAAATTGAGGTCAGGTAAGGGGGGATGATAGTTGAAGAGTTGGTATGTCCTATTTACGTAATGCTCAAAAAAACATTTGTTTTTCTTTTTTTTTTTTTTTTTTTTTTTTTTCCTCTCTCTCTTTCTCTTTTTTTTCCTAGGGCCTATTTCTTAACTCTTTTTCTTTTGTTTTTAATTTCGCTCTTATAGGGTCTTCGTCCTTTTTTGTTGTTACATTTTCTACACTTTTCTACACTTTCACTTTTTCCTTCACTTTCTTCTTTCTTTCAATCTTTTCCTTTTTTAGTGTAAAAAAATAAATAAAGGGAGTACATTCATTGTAAGAAGATACAAATGACGAGTATTAATGTATGTGGTTGTAATGTAATGTACTTCTAATAAATAAAAATTTAAAAAAAAAAAAAAAAGAAATGAGTGCGTGGCCAGGATGGCGTGGGTCTTTGATGATGTTGGCCGCCTTTTTGAGGCAGCGACTTCGAAAGGTCACAGGGAGAACGTACAAACTCTGTACAGACAGCAGGACCCGTAGTCAGGATCGAACCTGGGTCTCCAGCGCGGTAAGGCGGCAACTCCACCGCTGCGCCATTTCACATGGTAGTAAAAGGACGGTCTGCTAATTGATATTCCCGATGATCTCTGTAATCGGGCTGCCACTAGTATTTCTGGGGAATTGCAGAATTCCAATATTCTATTCAATAATCATGCTGGTAACAAACGGGTCTTTATTTATTGAACGAGCTGCCGATACACGCCTTCAAGTGACAAAGATGCATTATCAGATATTTCTAACCTGAATCATAATCATACCATATTCAGTTATGGATTACCAACCATATTAGTACATAACACAAGTTGTAACACTTTACTATCACTGAGAACGGCTCTTTATAAGATAATGAACATTTTCACGCCGAATAATCTGACCAGCCTTACTCACAGAATGGAAATCTCCTGTTGAGAAATATTTGATATTCGGTTCAATTAGTGAACAGTGTCAATATGTCAGAGTGAGGCCCAACGCAAATTGGAGGAACAGCACCTCATATTTCGCTTGTGCAGCTCACAGCCCAGCGGTATGAATATTGATTTCTCTACAAGTAACCCCCTGCATCCCCCCCCCTCTCCATCCCTCCCCTACCCTAGTCGTTGTACCAGTTTCACTGTCATCCTGGTAACTGTAACTCGTTTTCACCTAGCTCACAGCTGACAATGGCCTGTTTGCTTTATCATCGTTAAGGGGCTGTCCCACTTGGGCGACCTAATTGGCGAGTTTAGAAGAGTTTGAAAAAATGACATGTTGAAGACTTCCTTCGACTATGCAGAAGACTAGCTACGACTAACTTCGGGAAAGTTAGACACCGATTAGTGGAGAGTGAAGACGACCTCCTTCGATCTCCTTCGACCTCCCTTCGACTATGTTGAAGACTACCTTCGACTACCTTCGACTACCCTCGATTACCTACGACTAACATGCCGACCTACTACGACCTACTTCGACTAAACCTACGAGTAAAAAAAGTATCAATTTTTTCCATGGCGACCTTTTTTTACTCGCGGGCATTTTTTAACATATTAATAAAACGCCTCGACCTAGCTGAGGCCTCAAGTACGCGGAGACCACTCTCGAGCATGAAGGAGAGTTAGGAAGAACTCCTACGACCTCGTGTCGACCATACTGCGAGTATGAGTCATAGAAACATAGAATAATAGAAAATATGTGCAGGAGGAGGCCATTCGGCCCTTCGAGCCAGCACCACCATTCAATGTGATCATGGCTGATCGTCCCCTATCAATAACCCGTGCCTGCCTTCTCCCCATATCCCTTGATTCCACTAGCCCCTAGAGCTCTATCTAACTCTCTCTTAAATCCATCCAGTGATTTGGCCTCCACTGCCCTCTGTGGCAGGGAATTCCATAAATTCACAACTCTTTGGGTGAAAATGTTTTTTCTCACCTCAGTCTTAAATGACCTCCCCTTTATTCTAAGACTGTGGCCCCCTGGTTCTGGACTCGCCCAACATTGGGAACATTTTTCCTGCATCTAGCTTGTCCAGTCCTTTTATAATTTTATATGTTTCTATAAGATCCCCCCCAATCCTTCTAAACTCCAGTGAATACAAGCCTAGTCTTTTCAATCTTTCCTCATATGACAGTCCCGCCATCCCAGGGATCAATCTCGTGAACCTACGCTGCACTGCCTCAATTGCAAGGATGTCCTTCCTCAAATTAGGAGACCAAAACTGTACACAATACTCCAGGTGTGGTCTCACCAGAGCCCTATACAACTGCAGAAGAACCTCTTTACTCCTATACTGAAATCCTCTTGTTATGAAGTCGAGGGCAAACTCGCCAGAACTCGCGGATTAGGTCGCCCAAGTGGGACAGCCCTTTCCTTTTTGCAAATCCTTAATTAATTTCTTCTATATCTCTCTACATCACCGTCTATATCTCTAGTTTCCCTTTCCCCTGACTCTCAGTCTGAAGAAGGGTCTCGACCCGGAACGTCACCTATTCCTTCTCTCCAGAGAGGCTGTCAGACCCGCTGAGTTACTCCAGCTGTTTGTATCTGTCTCCGGTGTCAATAACACCTGGGTTAGGGGAACCATCGCTGCGTAATAGAGATGATTTCTAATTATCTCTGATCTGGTGAGTCCTTCGGGACTGATGTGGAATCTGAGACCTGTTTGGTCACTTATTTACAGAAACTCACACAGTTAAGATTTGCCTGGGGCTGCCAGGAAAGATATGGAAACATAATAAGTAAGCGCCAGTGTTCGATTCCCCGACACTTCATCCCACTGTTAGAAACTATCTGCAGAAACCACGGTAGAATCTGGCGTAGCTCACGGTGTCAGAGGTTGAACTTCATCCCAGAACAGCTTCGAGGAGAATCCATAACTGACCTTTTCCAAAAGATGGGTAGCAGCGGTAGAGTTGCTGCCTTCCTTACAGCACCACAGACCCGGGTTCGATCCTGACTACGGGCGCTGTCTGTACGGAGTTGGTACGTTCTCCCCGTGACCGCGTGGGATTTCTCCAGGTGCTCCGATTTCCTCCCACACTCCAAAGACGTACATAGTGCAGGTTTGCAGGTTAATTGGCTTGGTATGTTTGTAAATTGTCCCTAGTGTGTGTAGGATAGTGTTAGTCTGTGGGGATCGCTGGTCGGCGTGGACTCGGTGGGCCGAATGGCTTGTTTCCATGCTGTATCTTTGAACTAACTAAACTAAACTAAACTTAAAATAAACTGATGGGAAACTGAAATAAAAACAAGTATTGGAAATGCTCAGCAGGTTAGGCAGCAGATGTGGAGGGAGATGCTGAGTTTAGTTTAGTTATTTTTAAAGATAGTGTGGAAATAGGCCCTTCGGCCCATCGGCCGTTCCAACCAACAAACACCCATATACTAGTTATATCCTACACCCGCAGGGATAATTTGCAGAAGCCAATTAACCTACAAACGTCTTTGCAACGTGGAAGGAGACCAGAGCACCCAGAGAAAACCCACGCGGTCACAGTGAGAACGTGTGAACTCTGTACAGACAGCACCCGTAGTCAGGATCAAATGTGGGACTTTGGCGCTGTGAGGCAGCAACTCTACCGCTGCGCCACTGTGCTGTCCTAAAGAGCTAAAAGGCCTGTCACACGGGCAGGCGGTTACTGGCGGTGTAGCAGGAGGTTGGTACCGCTCGTGGACCGTCAGAGACCGCGCATGGCCCGCGGGGTTGGTCCCACGCAGACCGCCGGGACCGTATGTAGTTGGTCCCGACACCGTGCGGTGCTCACAAAAACCGACAGTTCAAAAATCTCGGCCTACCGCACAGCCGCCGCCTCTTCGCCACGAGCACCGCCAGTGGGCCGTGAGCACCGCCTGTACGCCGCGAGCCGTCTCGACGTCATCGCGTAGTGCGTTGCGTTGCGTGATGACGTCTTCGCGTAGCGCGTTGCGTTGCGCGATGACGTCATCACCCGACGCCGTGCGATGTCCATTCCAGTCGGCCCGTGGGACAGGCCGTGCGGTGACCACCCGGCATACGCGCGGCAACAGCTTCCGGTAAGATTGAACTTACCGCAAGCTCGTGGGACCAGCCGTACGGTGATCAGTCGCCCCCAGCGCGGCATCCGTGCGGCGCTCCCGCGGCATACGCACGCCGCTCTCGCGGTAGCCGCGCGGTCCCCGCTTCCGGCGACGCCGCGCTTCACCGCCAGTAACCGCCTGCCCGTGGGACAGAGCCATAACAGTTTAGACTGAAGACCATTCGTCTCATTAAGAAGAATTCTCTTTCAGAAGAAGTACCGAACCATCCATGTTTTCCAGGGATGCTGCCTGACCCGCTGAGTTACTCCAGCATTTTGTGTCTCGCTTTTAAGAAGATGAGGTGATATCCTTTGATGTTCTTGAAAGAAATCAAAGTCAGATTGGTTAGAGTGGAGGTAGACAAAAATGCTGGAGAAACTCAGCGGGTGAGGCAGCATCTATGGAGCGAAGGAAATAGGTGACGTTTCAGGTCGAAACCCTTCTTACAGTGGAGGTTGTTTGGAGACTTAGAATAAATTATAACTAATCATCCTGCTGTTTGGGCTGTAAGGCATAACTTTTCCTGGGTGGAAGAGTCTTCAACATTCAGGTTAAATGACTCTCGTGACATTTATACTGTCCAAGGTAGACACAAAATGGTGGAGTAACTCAGCGGGACAGGCAGCATCTCTGGAGAGAGGAATGGGTGACGTTTCAGGTTGGGACCCTTCTTCAGACTCGACCTGAAACGTCACCCATTCCTTTTGTCCAGAGATGCTGCCTGTCCCGCTGAGTTACTCCAGCATTTTAGTTTAGTTTAGTTTAGAGATACAGCGCGGAAATAGGCCCTCTCGGCCCACCGGGTCCTCGCCGACCAGCGATCCCCGCACATTAACACTATCCTATACGCACAAGGGACAATAGACAATAGACAATAGGTGCAGGAGTAAGCCATTTGGCCCTTCGAGCCAGCACCGCCATTCAATGTGATCATGGCTGATCATCTCCGATGCTGTGTTCGCTGTAAGGCAGCAACTCTACCGCTGCGCCACCGTGCCGCCCTTCGATTTTAACCAGCATCTGCCATTCTTTCCTACACATTTATTCCAACCAGCTCCATGCCTTCAAGATTCTCTTCTGTTAAGCAAAGGAACAGTGATCTTCGAAGAAGCAGCGCCATTATTTCCCAAGAAACTAACAACTGTATCACCATGTCAATAGATGAGCAATGCCCTGCGCAAAGACAGACAAGGAGTGCTGGAGAGTGACTCAGCGGGTCAGGCAGCATCTCTGGAGAAAATGGATGGGTGACGTTTCGGGTCAGGACCTTTCCTCAGACCAGAACTCTGTTGGAGAGAGGAGGAGAACTACTTCAAAGCAGGCATAGCTTGAGGAGATTTCACAGTGAATTTCACAGAGATTCCCTTCAACAGAGCTCTCTTGATTTTAGAGCAAATAAAATGAAGCCCGAAAATAATATTGTTATTTTCTGAGGGTGGAAATATAACTGAAACTCCAGGGAGAAAGAGATAACCCTTACTCCTTTATTTATGATCTGGCTGTGAGTGATGATCAGAGAAAAAAGGATTGTTATGCATTTTTGTGGAATTTCGGGGGTAATATAGAAATGAATTTTTAGCTGAATTCTATATTCACAGAGCAGCGGGTAGTGCTGCTGCCTTCCAGTGCCAGAGACCTGGGTTCAATCTTTAGACTTTAGACTTTAGAGATACATCGTGGAAACAGGCCATTTGGCTCAACGAGTCCGCGCCAACCAGCAATCAGCCCATACACTAACACTATCCCCCACACCAAGGACAATTTACAATTAAACCAAGCCAATTAACCAACCAAACGTCACCTATCCATGTTCTCCAGGGCTGCTACCTGACCTTCAGAGTTACTCCAACACTTGTTTTTTTGTAAACCAGCATCTGCAGTTCCTTGTTTATACTATGTAAACCTGGAATGCATTTCTTAAAAAAGGGAAATTGCATTCTCCGATGAAGATTTCAGTTTTGCAGTGCGGAGATGAAGAACTTCAGCGGGTTGGACCGCCTTTTGCGTTCAGGTTTCCTGATGTTTCAAGAGGCATCTCTAAGCGGGAGCACAGATCAAGGAATAAAACCTTGACGAGCAGTAGCCCCAGTGTGTGGCAAGCAGAGTTTGGACACTGATGGATTGGTGGCCTGGCACCAAGAGTAAACAGATCGACTGGAAGGAATACTATGATGAAGAGCGGTAGATAATTGGATTGGAGCCTGCTATTAGCCGCTGTTGCCAATGATGTTTCCCCACCACTGTTTGATGTGGCTTATGCATGGGGGGGCAGGTTTCATTACAAGCGAAGAGACTGCATGACAAGTGGTTTCAAAATGTTTCTAGTGAGACGAGGATCAAGGATGAGTGAAGGGAGGAGGATGAGTCGGAACACAAAAGAAGCCAAGAGCACACACAGAATCCATAACGCCCGTGTTTACTGCGTTCATGATTTACTGCACAAATAAACTCTTCCAGAGAACTCGAGTTGCAGCTAAATGTCATTAAACGGAAGATGCATTCCAGCTTATGGGACATCAATGGGGCAATAATGACAACTTCCCAGGTGGCATCACGGTAGCGCAGTGGGACGGTAGAGTTGCTGCCCCTTCGCATTCCATGGATTTTGTTCTTTCATGTATTTTGTGTTTTTATGCCTGTTGGCAGATCAATTCCCCTCCTGGGATAAATAAAGTTATACCGTATCGTATCGTATCACAGCGCCGGAGACAGGGGTCCGATCCTGACTACGGGTGCTGCCTGTGCGGAGTTTGCACGTTCTCCCCGTGACCGCGTGGGTTACCCCCCCCCCCCCCACATTCCAAAGACGTAAGAGTTTGTAGGCTAATTGGCTTCTGTAAATTGTCCCCGGAGACTGGGATAGAACCAGTGTACAGGCGACCGTTGGTCTAGCGCGGACAGGGTGGGCCGAGGGGCCTGTTTCCATGCTGTATTTCTAAACTAAACATCAGGGGAGATAGCACAAGAATCGGTGAAGCTGAACAGTCCTTAACCAACTGAAGAATTCCTGATCATCAACGTTAGCGGAACAAAGATCAAGATGAGGTACTCTGCAACCTCCTCGGTGTATAGTTATTTTGACATGTCACGTTGGCAGTTAGCAAGGACAGCTCATAAACTGGAGGTCACCCAAACAAAATGCTCGTGAAAGATCCTCTCATATGTTTGGCAGGCAAAAAGCTGCATCGGATGGCAAAAGGCAGGCCTGACGTGCGAGTGGTGAATTGGTGGCTGATGAGATGGCGCCGTGATGGCAAATGCCAGCGGGCACAGTGGCGCAGCCTGACAGAGCTGCAGCCTCACGGGGCCAGAGACCCGTGTTCGGTCTTGACCTTGGGTGCTGTCTGTGTGGAGTTCGAACGTTCTCCCCGTGAGTTTGATACCTGTGACTGTGTGGGTTTTCCCCACACATCACAAAGATTACTCTGGCGGCAATGTGGACCAGCGGTAGAGTCGCTGCCTCACAGCGCCAGAAAACCCGGGTTCGATCCTGACTACGGCCGCTGTCCGTACGGAGTTTGCACGTTCTCCCCGTGACCTGCGTGGGTTTTCTCCGAGACCTTCGGGTTTCCTCCCACACTCCAAAGACGTACAGGTTTGTAGGTTAATTGGCTTGCTGTAAATGTAAAATTGGCCCTCGTGTGTGTTAGTGAGCGGGGATCGCTGGTCGGTGAGGACTCGGTGGGCCGAAGGGCCTGTTTCCGCGCTGTATCTCTAAACTAAACAAAACAAAGATGTGCAGAATTGTGGGTTCATTGGCATCTGTAAATTACGGCCATTGAGTAAGGAGTCGATAAGAAAGTAGTCGATAATATAGAACAAGTGATCGGACAGGAACCAGACGTTTGTTTTTTTATATCAGATTGTACAACTCCTCCCCCTTCTGCCGTGGGGTAGCCTGGCTTAACGGGACAGGTAGCATCTCTCATGTATATATAAATATAAATTTACATATTATTTAAATAAAACAAATAAACAATAATAATGCATGCAAAGGCAATATCAATGTCCCCCAAGTCTATGTGATTTGTCCGTAGCGGCTCTGCTGTCAGCGACCGAAGGACTGGTGACGGGATCTAGGGAGTGGGCGGGACCGAAGATGTCCTGGTTGGGTTGCTCCTAGGCCTGGCCGAGCTGGCCATCCGCGAGTCACGGCGCCAGGCGGGAGAGGGCTTTCCCCGAGCCTGATGCTTGCCCCTTTACCGGGGTTACGTCCACGCCCGGGTGGTGTTAGAGAGGGTCATAGTTGTACAGTAGTTATTTAGTATCTTTGTGAGGATTGTCACATAGTTGTCTGAAAATTTAAGGTGGACAAAAATGCTGGAGAAACTCAGCGGGTGAGGCAGAATCTATGGAGCGAAGGAATGGGTGACGTTTCTGCAGCATTTTTGTCTACCTTCGATTTTTTTCAGCATCTGCAGTTCTTTCTTAAACATCTTTCCTTTCTTGACGTCCTCTGAGGGAGGGCTATATGTATGTATTTATGTATGTAGTCAATAGACAATAGACAATAGGTGCAGGAGTAGGCCATTCGAGCCAGCACCGCCATTCAATGTGATCATGGCTGATCATCCCCAATCAGTACCCCGTTCCTGCCTTCTCCCCATATCCCCTGACTCTGCTATTTTTAAGAGCCCTATCTAGCTCTCTCTTGAAAGCATCCAGAGAACCTGCCTCCACCGCCCTCTGAGGCAGAGAATTCCACAGACTTAATCTATGAACCACTGTTGTATAACGTTAGTACCTCCACCAATGTAAAGCACTTTGGTCAACGAGAATTGTTTTTTAAATGTGCTATAGAAATAAAAGTGACTTGACTTGACCTGTTTGAAAATGTAGATAATTTGGTGATTTTGTACTATGGTGTGTTAACACGTTTTTTTTTTTTTTTTTTGGTTTTTGTACCGTGATCGTATTTAAAGAAATTATTTTTGATACAAAAAAAAAAGTATAGGTGATTTGGAGCTTATTTGCCGGTTGTGTTGTTTTAACAGCCTGGCTGTTGTTGGGAAGAAGCTGCTCCTGAACCTGGACGTTACACTTTCCAGCATCTCTAATGTAAATTGGTAACTAACCAATGTTTACTCCTGCTAACAAAAGGTCTGAGAGTTATGAATGTCATTAAAAATTCACCAAGTAATCATTCCCACGTATTAGCAGCGCATAAATTGTGTAGTACACTGCAAATCTAGTTTTAATTCTGAGCAAAGCATGGTGGGTCTGCTTGTTAAATCTGTATTGGAGGCGTTACAGCCCCAGAGGAAATGGATAAAAAAAAGAGCAATTAGACTCCAAGTGAAATGCTTTCTTATCCCCCAGAGCTGTGGCCACCAGCACAGATGGATTTGCAAATGATTAATATGTAAGATTGGATAGACTAACAAAATATTCAAGCCCCATTTCCATGAGATAGTTGAAGCAAGGTAAAAAGAGCTTGGCCCGCTTGGCGATTTTTTCGGCGGCATCACTGACTGACGTATCAGTGTCACCGAAAAAGTCGCTGCGCGACGCGGCGGGATGACGTATATTGACGCGCGGTGTTTTTTCAGGTGTCGCCACATTTCTTTTGTCGCCGCTGGATTTTGAAATGTTCAAAATCTTTTGGCGACACTGAGATGACGCCGGCAGTCGCCGAAAAAATCGGCAAGTGGATCAGGCCCTTAAAAAAGCTACTTCTAATTGGGAGACAGGAATACATCAGCTGCACGGATCCATCAAAGATCATTTCCATATGGAGTTCTGATATTATCAACTAATTATTAAGAGCTCTACTAAATATCAACTACTATCGCTAAAGGCTCCTAAACTGATCGAAATCTGTGCAGTGGAATAATATAGAATTCTTTAATGAAAAGACTCTTGGCAGATTAGTTAGCGTGCAACATTTCGCACGGATGACTGTGGTGAAGTGACAGGCTAACACAGCTGGTAGAGCTGCTGCCTCACAGCGCCAGAGACCCGGCTTCGATCCTGACCATGGGTGCTGTCTGTGTGGAGTATGCACGTTCTCCCTGTGACTGTGTGGGTTTCATCGGAAGCTCCGATTTCCTCCCACACCTCAAAGTTTTGAAGGTAAATTGGCTTCTGTAAATTGCCTTGTGTGCAGGGTGGATGATCGATGGCCGGCATTGGACTCGATGGGCTGAAGGGCCTGTTTCCATGCTGTATCACTAAATTTTTTTATTTTTTATTCCCACACCAACCCCATTTTCTCATTCTTCCCAAATTCCCACCAATTCCTGCCTTGCCCCTGTTCCTGTTACTACTGCATCTACACACCACAGGCAGATTACAGTGGCTAATGTACTTCCCAACCCACACCACATTGGGATGTGGGAGGAAACCAGACACACAGAGGAAACCCATGCAGTCCCAGGGAGAACAAGCAGACTCCACACAGACAACACCCTTGGTCAGCATCGGAACTGGGCCTGTGTGCCATGAGGCAGCGGCTCTTCCAGCTTGGCCCGTGTTAGCTGCGCCACTTTGCCACCCAGTAATGCATCACTGATGGTTGGCATGGACTCAGTGGGCTGAAGAGCCTGTCTCTGTGCTACATCTCTCCAAGGCTGCAGTAACACACATGTAGGTGCAGCAAGAAATTAAAAACCCAGCCTTAAATGCAACGGTGTTGGAATATAATATTAATATAGGCTTTTGGTGAGTCCACACCAAATACTTTGTATGAGTTTCAACTTCTGATCCAAGGAAGGATAAGTTTGCCTGGAAAGACATATAGTTTTGTAGGTTAAATGGCTTGGTAACATTGTAAATTGTCCCTTGTGTGTGTTGGATAGTGTCAGTGTGCGGGGATTGTTGGTCAGCACGGTCTGGGTGGGCCGAAGGGCCTGTTTCTGTGCTGTATCTCTAAAGTAAACTAACTACAGTGCTCCTCAAGGTATGCCTACTTTGAAGAGGTTCTCCTCCTCTCTCCGAAGACAGTTTTTTTCTTCCCGCCCCCACCACCCCCACATCAGTTTGAAGAAGGGTCTCGACCCGAAACGTCACCTTTTCCTTCGCTCCATAGATGCAGCCTCGCCCGCTGAGTTTCTCCAGCATTTTTTATCTACCTACAGTGCACCAATGTTTAGTTTGGTCAGGTTGAATCGATGACTTATCTGCTAAACTACAAAAAGAACTGTGTCCTCCACCCATCCCCCCACCCCCCCCCCCCCCCTCCCACTCACCAATTACCATGGAAAATCAATCTTATCTCACTGTAGGCTGGAGATTAATTGCCCTTGGGAAAATGTCTTTATGAATTCCATTTGAGAAAAATAAGCTTTGATTGTGATGAAGGGGGCAACACATTACTTACTTACTTTTCCAATTTTAGATAATAACGTTATACACGACAAAAAGGATTGGTGTAAATCTCACATTAAATAGAATGTACACTACAATCCATCATGCCTCTCCATTATAATTAGCTCCTGTAGTGGCAGAATTAAACAATTCAGTCCACCTTCGCCCAACTCAAACTTGAATCGTGAGGGAACACATTCTGCTCATTGCACTCGTGTTTTCGCACCTTACCCTTCCATATCTCTCGTTCCCCCCTCCCCTCAGTTTGAAGAAGGGTCTTGATCCGAAACGTCACCCATTCCCTCTATCCAGAGATGCCGCCAGTCCCGCTGAGTTACTCCAACATTTTGTGTCTATCTTCGGTGTAAACCAGCATCCGCAGTTCCTTCATACACCCTTATGTTGATCTCTGAAAGGACTCAGAGATTTAATTTGGAGTCAAATATAGGGCTTGTCCCACTTGGAGATTTTTTTCGGCAACTGCCGGCATCGTTCACTGACGTATCAGGTCACCGAAAAATACGTGGCGTGACGTGGCGTGATGACGTATGACGTGCGGCGTTCTTTCAAGTGTCGCAACACTTGTCGCTGCTGGATTTTGAAATGTTCAAAATCTTTTGGCGACACTGATATGATGCCGGCAAAATCACCAATTGGGACAGGTCATTTAGTCTTATGTGTGGAAACAGGCCCTTCGGCCCAACTTGCCCATGCCAGCTAACATGTCCCATCTACACTAGTTTGACCCACATCCCTCTAAACCTGTCCTATCCATGTACCTGTCTAAATGTTACTTAAACGTTGCGATAGTCCCTGCCTCAACTCGCTGATCTTTCCCCATGGCCCCATACATATTTCAGACTCAAGTATACGTTTCTTTTTACTAATTTCAACCAGTAACCTGTGATACATGAGAGTACAGACACATGACAATAAACTAAACTGAACTGAACTGACATGAACTGACTCATGCAGCACGGGAACAGGCCCACAGCCCAACTTGGTTATACCAACCAAGTTGACATAACAGGCCAGTCCCATTTGCCTGCATTTGTCCCATTGCCCTCTAAACCCTTCCTACCCACATATCTGTCGAAATTTTAACAGCCATAATTGCATCTGCTTTCAGAGCTTCCTCTGGCAGCTCATTCCAGTTACAGAATACTCTTCAAGTGAAACTATTAGGGCGGTCACGGTGGCGCAGCGGTAGTGTTGGTGCCTTACAGCGAATGCAGTGCCAGAGACCCGGGTTCGATCCCGACTACGGGTGCTGTCTGTACGGAGTTTGTACGTTCTCCCCGTGACCTGCGTGGGTTTTCTCCAGGTGCTCCGGTTTCCTCCAACATTCCAAAGACCTACAGGTTTGTAGGCTAATTGGCTTCGGTGAAATTGTAAATTGTCCCGGAGCCAACGAAGATGAGGAAACACTTTTTCACACACAGAGAACTGTGAGTCTGTGGAATTCTCTGTGTCAGAGGGCGGTGGAGGCCGGTTCTCTGGATACTTTCAAGAGAGCTGGATGGGGCTCTTAAAGATAGCGGAGTCAGGGGATATGGGGAGAAGGCAGGAACGGGGTACTGATTGTGGATGATTAGCCATGGTCACATTGACTGGCGGTGCTGGCTCGAAGGGCCGAATGGCCTACTCCTGCACCTATTATCTATTGTTTATTGCTTGTAGGATAGTGTTAGTGTACAGGGATCGCTGGACGGTGTGGACTCGGTGGGTCGAAGAGCCTGTTTCCGCGCTGTATCTCTAAACGAAACTAAACATAATGGGTGGACTGGCCTTCTTCCAGTATTGTTAATTGTTACGATTCCAATATATAAGTCATTTTGCCCGAGAATGAAAGATGAAGCCGTCCATTGCAATTTGATTAAAAAATGGAGCAGAAACACAAAGTAAAAGGAATGCAAAATCTGAATTAACAGATTTAAATTATGTTGATTAAACGTCTGATATAACAACTGGTAAGGAAATATTACATACGCACACTAAAAGCCAAGCAGCTATCTTCATGAAACGTCATTTCTAAAACCAAAAATCACTGAAGCCTCACAAATCCTTTGTCAAAATTCTCTAATAAGGTCACATACTCGGAATTCAAATAAAATTAGTGACATTCAATAAAATATTGCTTTAAAGCTTTTGTTAAGGTTTTTCTTTTTCTTTTTTATATTTTTATTTTATTAGAAGTAAGTACAATCATATGGCACCAAAGTGCCTAATATATATTGACAATACATTTTATGTACATTTTCTTATTTTTTGAAAATTATAATGAAGAAGAAAAAGAAAAAGAGAATAGATAATGAAAGAAAGAAAAACGTGAGATATATAGTGTGTGTTTTTAGATTTATGATACATCTCCTTCCTGTAGTGTACCTTAGAAAAAGAAAGAAAAAATGTGATATAAAATTGATTACAAAAAAAATAAACAAATAGAAATCTTTATAATGATTTTAAAAAAAGTGCTGTCGTGTGAGCTTGCCCATGCATGTGTGGCCAATTGTAAGCATGACGGTGTGCAGGCATGCCAGGCTGCATGTGTGCCTTGTGTATCTGTGTGTGCATGTCTGCCGCCGCTCTCTGGGCGGCAAGGTGGCGCAGCGGTAGAGCTGCTGCCTCACAGCGCCCGAGACCCAATTTCAATCCTGACTACGAGTGCTGTCTGTGTGGAGTTTGTACGCTCGCCCCTGTGACCTGCGTGGGTTTTCTCCGGGATTTCTGGTTTCCTCCCACACTCTAAGGGCATGCAGGTTTGTAGATTAATTGGCTTCGGTATAATAGTAAATTGTCCCTAGTGTGTGTAGGACAACATTTAGTGTGCGGGGATCGCTGGTCGGCGCGGACTCGGTGGGCCGAAGGGCCTGTTTCTGCGCTGTAGCTCTAAACTAAAGTAAACGAAACTCTTTGTGCGACTGTCTCTGTGCCACTCTATATCTCTCTCACACCATTGGGACAAATTGATGTTGTATTCAGGAAGAGAGTGAGTGAGTAAGCAGCTGTCATAAGATCATGTGATAGGAGAAGAATTAGGTCATTCGGCCCAACGCCATTCAATCAAGTCTACTCCGCCATTCAATCACGGCTGATCTATCTCTCCCTCCTCACCCCATTCTCCTGCCTTCTCCCCATAGCCCCCGACAAGCCGACCTAATCAAGAATCTATCTATCTCTGCATTAAATCTTGGCCTCCACAGCCTTCTGTGGCAATGAATTCCACAGATTCACCGCCCTCTGACGAAAGGAATTTAATCTAGCGCCAAAACAAGATCACCTCACGATGCAAATCAGTTCGCAGCACACATTGGGGAAAGAAAAGGTCAAAAGTGATCACATTTTTATAACGGATACACAATTTTCCCGCAATTCCAGTCGGTGGAGCATCGGATTTTTTGGAGGAAATCTCGACTTTTCGAGGAGTATGATCTGATAATTAGTGTTTTCTATCTGATATTTCTCCAATAATAGTGCAATTATTCATGTAATGGCGAAGGTTCACCAATTAAGTCATATCTGAGAAATGTAATACACCACAAGTCACATTTCTGTAGGCTTTTTAAAATCCTAATTACGGCATTTTGTGAATTGAAATTTCTTATCCCAAAGTAGTTTGAAATGGAATATTTCAATTTGATAATGATCTTTCCCCATTGCAATAATGATAATGGTAGGATAATGACAGAATGACAAATAGAACAGTACAACACAGGCCCTTGGGCCCCAACAGGCCCTTGGGCCCCAACATGCCCTTTGGCCCCAACATGCCCTTTGGCCCCAACAGGCCCTTGGGCCCCAACATGCCCTTTAGCCCCAACATGCCCTTTGGCCCCAACAGGCCCTTTGGCCCCAACATGCCCTTTGGCCCCAACAGGCCCTTGGGCCCCAACATGCCCTTTGGCCCCAACAGGCCCTTTGGCCCCAACAGGCCCTTTGGCCCCAACAGGCCCTTTAGCCCCAACAGGCCCTTTGGCCTCAACATGCCCTTTGGCCCCAACAGGCCCTTAGGCCCCAACAGGCCCTTTGGCCCCAACATGTCCTTGGGCCCCAACAGGCCCTTGGGCCCCAACAGGCCCTTTGGCCTCAACATGCCCTTTGGCCTCAACATGCCCTTTGGCCCCAACAGGCCCTTGGGCCCCAGCAGGCCCTTTGGCCCCAACATGCCCTTTGGCCTCAACATGCCCTTTGGCTCCAACAGGCCCTTTGGCCCCAATGCCTAACCCAACCATATGCCGTTCACCTCCTCTGCCGGCATGGGTTTCATTGCCCTCCATATCCATGTGTCTATAAGCCTCTTAAATGCCACTATTTCTTCTACCACTGCCCCTGACAGCACATTCCAGGCATCTACCAACTTTCTGTCTAAACGGTCTTGCCCTGCTCATCTCCTTTACACTCTCCCCCTCTGACCTTGAAGCTACCCTCTCTGTCCTTTGGCATTTCCACTCTTTACTTGACTTCTCTTTAGAGATACAGCACGGAAACAGGCCCTTCAAACCTATTAACCTACAAACCTGCACACCTTTTGGGTGTGGGAGGAAACTGGGGCAGCCAGAGGAAACCCACGTGGTCTCATGGAGATCGTACCAACTCAGTACAGGCAGCACCGGTTGAACCCGGGTCTCTAGCGTAGTAAGGCAGCAACGCTATCGCTGCGCCACCGTGTCACCCTAGGAAAAGGTTTCTGACTGTCTACTCTATCCACGTCTCTCATAATTTTATATACTTCTATCAGGTTTCCCCTCAACCTCCAACACGCCAGAGAAAACAATCTGTTTGTCCAACCAAGTCAGAACGGTGGCGCAGCGGTAGAGTTGCTGCCGTACAGCGCTCACAGCGCCAGAGACCTGGGTTCGATCCCGACTATGGGTGCTATCTGTACGGAGTTTGTACCTTCTCCCCATGACAATAGACAATAGGTGCAGGAGTAGGCCATTCGGCCCTTCGAGCCAGCACTGCCATTCAATGGGATCATGGCTGATCATCCCCAATCAGTACCCCCCCCCCCACCGTTCCTGCCTTCTCCCCATATCCCCTGACTCCGCTATCTTTAAGAGCCCTATCTAGCTCTCTCTTGAAAGTAGAGCATGGGTTTTCTCCAAGATCTTCGGTTTCCTCCCACACTCCAAAGACGTACAAGTTTGTAGGTTAATTGTCTTGGTGTAAATGTAAATTGTCCCTGGTGTGTGTAGGGTGGTGTTAATGTGCGGGGATCGCTGGTCGGTGCGGACTCGGTGGGCCGAAGAGCCTGTTTCTGCGCTGTATCTCTAAACTAAAAAAAGAAGACACTATTTTATTGCAGAATCATTATTCAACTAGAGATTTTCCAAAATGCTTTAAGTCCAACTGATGAAGGAGATCACAGGATGGCTGCATGCAGTTTTGCCACCTTTTCCGTTCTTTTGATCATTTTCAAATGAGACACAACCAGATCAGAAAGCTCTTGGTAAACACAGCATGCAATAAACAACGGACTTATAATTATAGCAATCAGATTCTTCTGAGAAAAACGGAACAAAGTTTTTGGGTGAAACCTTGCGAACTACTAAAGTTGCCAACTTTCTACTATTGTACAGGATTAAAGGTCTGATCTCCAGGGCACTGTTGCCAGAAAATTTGGAGAAATGAACCTCATTTTGGAAATCCCAGCAAATTGACTCTGATTTCAAAGCAACCGACAATTAGTTTAGAGAGATTCACCATGGAAACGGGCCCTTCGGCCCACCGAGTCTGCTTCGAAAAGTTGTGTTTCCTTGACTGGGAACCTCTCCTTCGTCCTAACATCTGTTCAACTCGGACTTGGAATTTGTGTAGTCTAGTCCCAGTTCACTGCCAACTTAGCCTGCATTTAAACCAGTGACAGTGCAAGAACACACCAGTGATGGAAGACTCGACGTGGCACGATTCACTGCCAGCTTTCACTAGTTCACAAGTTATACTAGAATTAGGCCATTCGGCCCATTGGCTCCACTCTGCCGTTCAATCATGGCTGATCTCTGCCTCCAAATCCCATTTTCCTGCCTACTCCCCATAACCCTTGACCCCCGTTCTAATCAAGAATTTGTCTATCCCTGCCTTAAAAATATCCACTGACTTGGCCTCCACCGCCCTCTGTGGCAATGAGTTCCACAGATTAACTACCCTCTGACTAAAGAAGTTCCTCCTCACCTCCTTTCTAAAAGAGCGCCCTTTAACCTCTGGTCCTAGACTCTCCCACCAGTGGAAACATCCTTTCCACATCCATTCTATCTAAGCCTTTCATTATTCTGTAAGTTTCAATGAGGTCCCGTCCCCCCCCCCCCCAACTTTCTAAACTCCAGCGAATAGAGGCCCAGTGCTGTCAAACACTCATCACATGCTGACCCACTCATTCCTGGAATCATTCTTGTAAACCACCTCTGGACCCTCTGAACTAATGGGGGAAGTGAAGGTGTTTTGTGTGGAAAGGAACGGCAGATGCTGGTTTATACTGGAGAGAGATACAAAGTGCTGGAGTAACTCAATGGGTCAGGCAGCATCTCCCGGAGAAAAGGAATAGGTGACGTTTCAGGTCAGAACCCTTCTTCAGACTGAGAAGTGTGCTGTGTTAAGAACTTTATCATCTTCTATCCTGTGTGGATATACTTGATTGTTTAAAGTTGGCTCAGTCTGTTGTTTAAAAAACAAATAAAGCCATTATGTTATATTTATACTGCACATAGCATGACAGGACAAGAAAGATAATGGAGTCTTGGTGAATAGAGTAGGCTGATGTTCCTTGACGCAATCACTGTTGTGAAAGGCCCTCTCGCTGTGACATTGTGCTGAGAGCTTGCAATAACACAGTGAAGTTCCTGACAATCTTTGAACAATATTTGACATTAATATGGAGATTTCCTAATGGCTCCTAGACAGAAGCTGAGCGGCAAACGATGATAAAGATGAGAGATCAATTGCTTTCAAATGGCGAATTAGTAAGCGTCGGAAGCAACTGCAGATGCTGGTTTAAACCGAAGGCAGACACAAAATGCCGGAGTAACTCAACGGGCCAGGCAGCATCTCTGGAGAGAAGGAATGGGTGACGTCTCGGGTCGAGACCCTTCTTCAGAGTGAGAGTCACGGAAGAGGGAGACTAGAGATATGGAAGGGTAAGGTGCGAAAGCAACACATCAAAGCAGATGATAATTAAGGAAATGTAGACTTGTTCATTGCCAGCTGAGGGGAAGGTTCCTATCAGTAGCATGTCCTCAGATAAATATTTATTTACAGAACAGTGTAATCTACAGATGGTTGTCAAACATCAGTATGATCAGTACTGATCAGTACGAGGAAGGGTCTCGACTAGAAACGTCACCCATTCCTTCTCTCCAGAGATGCTGCCTGTCCCGCTGAGTTAATCCAGCATTTTGGGTCTTTTGGCAAAATGTGCCAATATATTCTGAAGATGGCACCGTGGCGCAGCGGGTAGAGCTGCTGTCTCACAGCTCCAGATATCCGGGTTCGATCCCGTCCTCGGATGCTATCTCTGTGGAGTGTGCACGTTCTTCCTGTGACTGCGCATAGATTTCCGCCAGGTGCTCCGGTTTCCTCCCACATCATTCCGGACGTGCCGGGTTTGTGGGATAATCGGCTTCTGTGAATTGCCCCTAGTGGTTAGGGAGTGGGTGAGAAAGTGGGATGATGTGGAACTAGTGTGAATGGGTGATCGGTGGTCGACGAGGACTCGGTGGGCCAAAGAGGCTGTTTCCATGCGGTGTCTTTCAAAAGTGCGCTCTGCTCACTTCAGTAAATACAGATCATTAAATGCAGTACAGTTGAAACTAAAGCAGCTCAACGCACCAAGATTGGTCCATCGTCAGCCCGGCACGGTGGCGCAGCGGTAGAGTTGCTGCCTCACAATGCCAGAGACCCCGGTTCAATCCTGACTACGGGTGCTGTCTGTATGGAGTTTGTACGTTCTCCCCGTGACCTGCGTGGGTTTTCTCAGGGTGCTCCGGTTTCCTCCCACACTCCAAAGACGGATTGATTGATTGATATTGATTGATATACCTTTAATAATCCTTTACAGGAAATTACAGTGCCACGACAGCTTCAAGACAGACATAACACCACACATTTCCTCAAATAGCTTCCATACTTAACAAGTTAAAAAACAAGTTAAAATACAAGTTAAAATACAATTAATGAAAAAAAAAGTGCAGTTATTTATGCGCATTATATAACCTTATAGCAGCTGGTAAACAGGACTTCCTATGTCTCTCAGTTTTGCACATTGGACGTACGGGTTTGTAGGTTAATTGGCTTGGTATAAATGTAAATTGTCCCTAGTGTGTGTAGAATAGTGTTAGTGTGCGGGCACACTGGTCAGCATTCACTCAGTGGGCCACAGGGCTTGTTTCCGCGCTGTATCTCTCAAACTAAAACAAAAAAAATGAAAACTCTCCCACAGAGCAAAATGTACTACATTGACAATAGACAATAGACAATAGACAATAGATGCAGGAGTAGGCCATTTGGCCTTTCGAGCCAGCACCGCCGTTCAATGTGATCATGGCTGATCATCCCCAATCAGTACCCCGTTCCTGCCTTCTCCCCATATCCTCTGACTCCGCTATTTTTAAGAGCCCCATCTAGCTCTCTCTTGAAAGCATCCAGAGAACCCGCCTCCACCGCCCTCTGAGGCAGAGAATTCCACAGACTCACCACTCTCTGTGAGGAAAAAATGTTTCCTCGTCTCCGTTCTAAATGGCTTACTCCTTATTCTTAAACTGTGGCCCCTGGTTCTGGACTCCCCCAACATCGGGAACATGTTTCCTGCCTCTAGCATGTCCAAACCCTTAACAATCTTATAGGTTTCAATATGTTGGCAGTGAATCACAACAGGATCCCAACGATCGATAACATCTGAAATCACTGTGTATGTGATCATAGCAGTTAATCAGCAGAGCACTAATGTGCTCTTGGTATAATACAGATAACCTTCGTTATAATGGACCATAGCGTGGGGAATGGCATCCGTTATTGCCGATTGTCCACTATAACAGAGTACGGGATTCGCTCCAAACACCTAGCGACTACTCCATGAAACAGCAAGTTGCTTTCAAATACAGTACAACGATTTTACAGCCCGGCGGTATGAATATTGATTTCTCTAATTTCAAGTAACCCTTGCATTCCCTCTCTTGCCATCCCTCCCCCACCCTCATTAATGTTTTATTATTATTAATGTTTAGTGTTTTCTGAGTCATTCGTAACTGTCACTGTATGTCACGTTGTCACTTACGGGCGGAGCACCAAGGCAAATTCCTTGTATGTGAATACTTGGCCAATAAACTTACTTACTTACTTACTAGCCATCCTGCTAGTTTCACTGTTCCTATCCCTTCGTTATCACCTCTTCCACAGCCAACAATGGACCATTGTGGGCTCCTTGGCCATCAGTGCCAGCTCTGATTTGTTTTGGTCCTTGTCATATCTCTAGTTTTTCTTCTTTCATAACTCTCAGTCTGAAGAAGGGGCTCCACCCGAAACGTCACCTCTCCATGTTCTCCAGAGATGCTGCCTGACCCGTTGAGTTACTCCAGCATTTTGTGTCTATTTCCCGTGTAAACCAGCATCTGCAGTTCCTTCTTACACAAAGCTCTTTTTTTAACAGCTAGAAAAGCATTTTTTGACACTGCAAGCTAAAAAATACTAAAGGCTGTTTGCTACATTGTTTAATAGTACCATTGTACAAGTGGCGATCGAAGCAATAGCTTGTCAATTTCAATGGCTTCCCGTAGTGTAACTCGTAGCCTGTGTTCTTAAAGGGGCAGTGGTATCTGATTACAGTGGGGACCCTGAGCGCTATAACCAAAATTAATCGGAAAGAAGTCCATTCCTCACAATGCCTTTAACATTCCGTGGACAAAGGACGTAAAAAGTTACAGGGAGAAGGCAGGAGAATTGGGTTGAGAGGGAAAGATAGTTCAGCCATGATCGGATGGTACAGCAGACTCAGTGGGCCGAATGGCCTAATTCTGTTCTTATAAACTTATGAACTTATGACAAGACTTGTTCACTTTAAATCAAAAATCATAGCTCTGTGATCTTTGCTTTAAATCTTGCCTGTGTTGAAAAGAGCTCAATGTTTAACAGTGTAAAAAATGTCCATTAGGAAATCAATAACTGAAAGTTGCTATCACAAAGATTCTCCTTCTTTATTGCTTGTACTTTCTCAACAGGAGGAAAGTACATGTCAAGGTACGTTAGAGACTGATTTTGTAATTTAAGCAATGTGGAAATAATTGGTGTTATTAGTAGACATATGATCATTGGCATGTCTGAATGATAAAACACTAGATCTTTATTACACATTGATATGGTATCAGTACCCATGCCACTCACACAGGGTCAGAGTAGAAACATATTTCTTAGGATAAAGGGGAATAACTAATTGTGACCGATGGTGTCTTTTAAATATCTTAAAGGACTTACAATGTTGCAGCAGTAGATTTGATGCCTTACAGCAGTAGAGACCCAAGTTTGATCCTGACGGTGGGTGCTGTCTGTACGGAGTTTGCACGTTCTCCCTGTGACCTGCGTGGGTTTTCTCCTGGTGGTCCGGTTTCCTCCCACACTGCAAAGACGTACAGGTTTGTAGGTTAGTTGGCTCATGTAAATGAGCTCTAGTGTGTAGGATAGAACCGGTGTGCGGGGATTGCTGGCAGGCGTGCACTCGATGGGCCGAAGGGCCTGTTTCCACGCTGTACCACCTGTGAAGTACGACTGAAGTAGAGAGAAGGAATTCCCCTCTGGCGATAGGTGCCGATTAAAGTCCCCAACAAGAATGACAAAGCTCTTTTTCGAACGCTTCTGCAGGTCCCTAACACTCACAAGCATTTAAAAACTATTACAATTCAATTCCCAATTCCCATAGAGTGCAGAGAAGTGTTTCCGAGGGTGTTGCCAGGACTTGAAGGCCTGAGCTATCGGGAGAGGCTGAGGGGTGATCTGATAGCAGTGTGTAAAGTCATGAGGGGAATAGGTAGTATAAGATGCACAGTGACTTTTACCCAGAGCAGGGGAATCAAGAACCAGAGGACACAGGTTTCTGGTGAGAGGGGAAAGATTTAATAGGAACCTGAGGGTCAATCTTTTCACACAGAGGGTGGTGGGTATATGGAACATGGTGTTATCCCATGGAACATATGATACCACATTGTATCTGGTACCCATATACCAGTCCAGAGGTATATGGATCTGCCACAGGAGGTATTTGAGGCAGATACTACTGTATAACAACATTTAAAGGACTTTTGGACAGGTACATGGATAGGAACGGTTTAGAGGGCTATGGGCCAAGTGTGGGCAGGTGTCAAGTGTAGATAGGGCATTATGGTCGGCACAGACAATTTTGGCCGAAGGGCCTGTTTCCATGCTGTATGACTCTATGACTAGAGAAGCAGTTCAAAAAAAAATCACTTACAGTTAATTCTCTTATATTAAAATTGGCCAAACCAAACTTAAATATTTCAAATAATGCTCTTTTACCCATATTGTTCACAGGGTTATATATCATGGAAGTAAGTGCCAAGTAAAGGAAATTTCTTCAGTGACTGAAAGCGACAAACATCATCTTTGGTAAGTAATCTATTGGCATTAAATGAAAGCACATCCAGGAGGGATAAAGTATTTACGACTTCTTGTAAAAATCTTTATCTTTAACATTGGGTAATAATCATAAATTGATGTGTTAAAATTAACTCAATCTTAATCTGTAGTTAATAAACTCTTGTGCAATTTAAATTTACTCCAACATACACAAACACCCATGCATGCACGTACACGCACGTACACACACAAACACCCATGCACGCACGTACACGCACGTACACATGCATGCACTTACACGCACGTACACACACACACACACACACGCACGTACACGCACGTACACACACACACACGCACACACATGCACGCACATACACACACACACACACAAAAACACATACACACACACACACACACATACGCACACACACACAAACACACAAGCATATGCGCACAGATGTGCTCACCCACTTGCCTTGTAATATAGACAAATGAATGATAAACCTTCCACAAGTCTAACGATATATACAACTCTCACTTCATGTACAAGTTACAGTTCACAAAGAACAATATTTGAAGGAAAATTGCAAATTGCCTTTCTTTAGATCAGGACGTTTTTTCGTCCCGTTTACCCCTGGCAACTTTAATAGCACATATCAAAGTTATTTCACTTATTTATGAACAACTAATGATGAACAGACCCCGGTATACCAGAACCAAACACAGTCAGTCAATGAGAACAAATATGTACAAATCCAGAATCAACAAATGTACCCCCTGGGTTGGCTAAATCTGCCCCAGGTTGGGAACCCTTGCTGTAGATGCACTGATAATTAGTTTGGTTCTGCCATTGGTGTAGATTTGGTGAGCAGTGAATCTGCAATAAATAACAAAAATGTCGACATTGCTCGCCAGGCTAAATCAAAATTAGTTTAGATATTTTAGTTTAGAGATTTTAGTTTTGAGACTTGTGGCAGCACAGTGCCACAGTGCCACAGTTGTTGCCTTACAGTGCCAGAGACCTGGGTTCCATCCTAACTATAGGTGCTGCCTGTACAGAGTTTGTATGTTCTTCCTGTGACCACGTGGGTTTTCTCTGGGTGCTCCGGTTTCCTCCCACGTTCCAAAGACGTGCTGGTTTGTAGGTTAATTGGCTTCTGTAAATTGTGTGGGATAGAACTAGTGTAGGGGTAGACAAAAATGCTGGAGAAACTCAGCGGGTGAGGCAGCATCTATGGAGCGAAGGAAATAGGCGACGTTTTGGGTCTGAAAAAGGGTCTCGACCCGAAACGACGCCTATTTCCATCGCTCCATAGATGCTGCCTCACCTGCTGAGTTTCTCCAGGATTTTTGTCTACCTTCGATTTTCCAGCATCTGCAGTTCCTTCTGAAACTAGTGTACGGGTTGGTCGGTGTGTGGATTTGGTGGGCCGAATGGCCTGTTTCCAGGCTGTATCTCTAAACTAAACTAAACTAAACTAAGATAGAGCATGGAAGAAGGCTACACTGCGCACTGACTCCGCAATGACCAGCGATCACCCATTCACGAAGGGTTTCGGCCCGAAACGTTACCTATTTCCTTCGCTCCATAGATGCTGCTGCACCCGCTGAGTTTCTCCAGCATTTTTGTGTACCCATTCACACTAATTCTGTTATCCCACTTTCTCACACTCGGGACAATCTACAGAGGCCAATTAACTAACAAACCCACACGTCTCTGGAATGTGGGAGGAAACCAGAGCTCCAGAGGAAATCCATGCAGTCACCGTGCGGGGAGAATGTGCAAACTCCACACAGACAACGCCCGAGGTCAGGTTTGATCCCGGGTCCCTGGCGCAGTGGGACGGCAACTCTACCTGCTGAGCACCTACAATTATATTAATTGTAAGAGATGATTAAGGAAAATGCAAAATGTAATTCTTTCCTTTAGGCTTTGAAAGATATCTCCTGTTTAAGAAGGAACTGCAGATGCTGGAAAAATCGAAGGGAGACACAAATGCTGGAGAAACAAAGCGGGTGAGGCAGCATCTATGGAGCGAAGGAAACCTTCGCTCCATAGATGCTGCCTCACCCGCTGAGTTTCTCCAGCATTTTTGTCTACCTCCGAAAGGTATCACCTAATTTGTTTGAGAAATACAAACACCTCCTATGTAGCTGAAAGGAGAATGAAACAATGCACCAAGTTTTGTTATAAGATCATCACCAAACACAAATAATTTGCTCTTGAGCATGGGAACACCAGCAATTAAATATTATTGATACTGTTTTGAGTTTTGAATGCTGGTTCCACCCAAGTTGCGAAACAAAAATAGCAACGAATTAGATTTTTTTTTTACATCAAATTATCCTGTAATTAAAAATGCTGACAAACTTTCATAATTGTGGACTGACAGCCATTTAAATCAGAGATAGATGTGGATATTTTGAAACTGTGTGTAATAAAATTCTAGGCTTCATTGTAGTGTTTAGTTTAGTTTAGTTTAGTTTAGTTTAGAGAAACAGGTCCTTCGGCCCACCGAGTCCGTGCCGACCAGCGATCATCATATCCTACACACAAGGGACAATTTACATTATTTACCAAAGCCAATTAACCTACAAACTTGTACATCTTTATAGCCCTGTCCCACAGTACGAGTTCATTCCAAGAGCTCTCCCGAGTTAAAAAAAAATCAAACTCGTGGTAAGCACGGAGAATGAACGTAACGGGTACGTCGGAGCTCGGGGACGTCTCTTAGCGGCTCGTTACGCTAATGGCAGGTACTCGGGAAGACTCGCTAATGGCAGGTCAGCACGGGAAGACTCGTGAAGATTTTTGAACATGAAGACTCGCTTACCTGCCATTAGCAAGTCTTCCCGAGTACCTGCCGTTAGCGTAACGAGCCGCTAAGAGACGTCCCCGAGCTCCGACGTACCCGCTACGTTCATTCTCCGTGCTTACCACGAGTTTGATTTTTTTTTAACTCGGGAGAACTCTTGGAATGAACTCGTACAGTGGGACAGGGCTTTTAGAATGTGGGAGGAAACCGGAACCCCGGGGGAAACCCCACAAGGTCACGGGGGAAACATACAAACTCCGTACAGACAGCACCCGTAGTCGGGATCGAACCTGGGTCTCTGGTGCTGTAAAGGGCCTGTCCCACTTGGGCGACCTAATCCGCGAGTCCTGGCGAGTTTACCCTCGACTCATACTCGCAGCATGGTCGACACGAGGTCGTAGGAGTTCTTCGTAACTCTCCTTCATGCTCGAGAGTGGTCTCCGCGTACTCGAGGCCTCAGCTAGGTCACGGCATTTTTTTCAATATGTTAAAAAATGCCCGCGAGTAAAAAAAGGTCGCCATGGAAAAAATCAATGCTTTTTTTACTCGTAGGTTTAGTCGTAGTAGGTCGTAGTAGATCGGCATGTTAGTCGTAGGTAATCGAGGGTAGTCAAAGGTAGTCGTAGATAGTCTTCATCATAGTCGAAGGGAGGTCGAAGGAGATCGAAGGAGGTCGTCTTCACTCTCCACTATTTGGTGTCCAATTTTCCCGTAGCTAGTCGTAGATAGTCTTCAACATAGTCGAAGGAGGTCTTCAACATGTCATCTTTTCAAACTCTTCTAAACTCGCCAATTAGGACGCCCAAGTGGGACAGCCCCTTAAGGCAGCAACTCTACCGCTGTGCCACAATCTGATTGTTGTCTGATTTAATTGGATTACACGCAAACTTCTCACTGTAACTTGGTACAGATGACAATAATAAAGCAAGGCACTCAGGCCAGCAAACTAAATGAGTTAATTGGTGGCATGCCAGTAAACTGGGCTGGCCGTTGATTGAGTCAGAACAAGATTTATTGATTTAAATTTGGCGTTGTGTTATTCTTTGATCTAAAGTCCTAAACCAGACTGTCAAACAATGTTAATCAATCTACAGATTTTTATGGGCATAAAGTTTATCGGATACGTTTAGATCTTTTGCATAAGACCAATAAAGTAGTACAATTCTCATGTCACCGGCATGGACATTGTGGGTCGAAGGACATGTTCTTGTGAAACAAAATCCAAAATGTCCTTAATGAAGGAACAGACTCATAGAGTGATACAGAATGGAAAAAGGCCCTTCAGCCCAACTTGCCCATGCCGACCAATGTCCCTTCTACACTAGTCCCACCTGCCTGTGTCTCGCCCACATCCCTCTAAACCTATTCTATCTATGTACCTGTCTAAATGTTTCTTCAAAGTTGCTATAGCACCTGCTTCAACTACTTCCTCCAGCAGCTCGTTCCATACACCCACCAACCTTTGTGTAAAAAAGTTACTATTAAATCTTCTCCCCCACATCTTAAACCTATGTCCTCTGGTTCTCGATTCTCCTACTCTGGGCATTTACCCAATCTATTCCACTTATGATTTTGTACACTTCTATAAGATCACTCCTCATCCTCTTGTGCTCCAAGGAATAGAGTCCGAGCCTGCTCAACCCTTATAGCTCAGATCCCAGAGTCTTGGCAAGATCTTTGTAAATCGTCTCTGCACCCTCTCCAGCTTGACAACATCTTTTCTATAACATGGTGACCAAAACTGAACACAATGTAGCCACACCAACATCTAACATAACTGCAACATGGCATCCCAACTGATAGACACAAAATGCTGGAGTAACTCAGCAGGACAGGCAGCATCTCTGGATAGAAGGAATGGGTGACGTTTCGGGTCGGGCCGGTGGCGCAGCGGTAGAGTTGCTGCCTTACAGCAAATGCCGCGCCGGAGACCCGGGTTCGATCCTGACTACGGGTGCTGTCTGTACGGAGTTTGTACGTTCTCCACGTGACCGCGTGGGTTTTCTCCGAGATCTTCGTTTTCCTCCCACACTCCAAAGACGTACAGGTTTGCAGGTTAATTGGCTTGGTGAATGTAAAACTTGTCCCTAGTGGGTGTAGGATCGTGTTAATATGCGGGGATCGCTGGTCGGCGTGGGCCCGGTGGGCCGAAGGGCCTGTTTCCACGCTGTATCTCTAAACTAAACCAAACTAAATTGTGTGTCTGTCTTCGGTGCAAACCAGCATCTGCTGTTCCTTCCAACACATGCCCTCCCAACCTCTACACTCAATACTCTCTCTGATGGAGGCCAATGTGCCGAAAGCTTTTTTGACCACCCCATCGAAGTGTGACGCCACTTTCAAGGAAATAGTTGCCGGACAATTCATTTGTGGTTTATTGGTAATATTGGAGAATTATGGAGGCAAAAGCAAGTCATAAAATGGCCTTTGCAAGTAGGATTAAGGAGAATCCCAAATTTCCAAGAATATTGGAAGCAAGAGGGTAGCTCAGGAGACACAAGACACAAGCAAATCACAAAGTGCTGAAGGAACTTCGCGAGTCTGGCAGCATCAGTGGAAGCAATGGACAGACTAAGGCCATATTAGCTTTGGGAATTACAGTGGTGCAGCGGTAATGTTATTGCCTCACAGCAGCAAAAACTCAGGTTCAATCCTGACTACGGGTGCTGCCCGTACAGAGTTTGCACGTTCTCCCTGTGACTGCATGGGTTCCCTCCGGTTGCTCCTGTCTCCTCCCACATTCAAAAGACGTGCAGGTTTGTAGGTTAATTGTCTTCTGGATATTGTCCATGGAGTGTAGGGTAGAACCAGTGAATGGGGCGATTGGTTGTTGGCATGGACCCGGTGGGCCGAAGGGCCTGTTTCCACCTGTATGGCTAAACTAAACTAAATTAAACCATTGTGCTTTCCACAATTCCCCACCTATATCTGATCACCATGGCAGCCAAGAATGAGCAATGAAGCAATAAATTTCTCATTACCGTGAGACATTCATCTATGATTAAGCTTTGCAAACGCAACGACAGCAGCCAACAGATGCCTCAACTCTGTTAAAAAATTCAACCTAGCCTTCCCCATAATACGCCATCCACATCTAAATAAAAAGTTGTAAATCCAAACAGCCCATCTCAAACCAAAGCAATCCTGACGATTTACACCTCCTTAATAAAATCAGAGGTGTCTCTGCAATCTTGCAACAATCAGAGAGATTAGTACGGGTGTCAGAGGTTGTGGGGAGAAGGAAGGAGAATGGGTTGAGAGAGAAAGCTGGATCAGCCATGATTGAAAGGCAGAGTAGACCTAAATGGGCCGAATGGCCTAATTCTGCTCCTGGAACTTTCCAACATCTGAAAATAGGACTTCTATATCTCCTTCTCTCTTACCTTCTTATCCACCTGGAGAAAACCCATGCAGGTGATGGAGAAAACGTACAAACTCCGTCCAGACAGCACCTGTGGTCAGGATCGAACCCGGGTCTATGGAGTTGTAAGGCAGTAACTCTACCGCTGCCTCACTGTGCCGCCCCGTAAAAGGAGCAAATTTAGGCCATTGCGTCTGCTCAGCCATTCGATCATGACTGATATAGTTTTCCCTCTCAACACCGTTCTCTAGCTTTCTCCCCGTAACCTGTGACATCCTTACACCTTTATGTTCAATCCAGGTTAAAATTGAACATTAATGTAATCAGCTTCCATCAAGATTTATTTACATTCCTGCCTATTTTATAGAAGCATTTCATGAAATAAATACTTTAAAATTGCTATGAATACCTTGGATTACTGCCAAAAGTGACTGAATTACCGGGAGATTTGATTTCAGAAATCCCAGAACGGGCGGCATGGTGGCGCAGTGGCAGGGTTGCTGCCGTATGGCGCCAGAGACCCGGGTTCGATCCTGACTCCGGGTGCTGTCAGTGCGGAGTTTGCACGTTCTCCCCGTGACCACTGGGGTTTTCTCCCACACTCCAAAGACATGCAGGTTGGTATCTTCAGTATAAACCAGCACCCGCTCCTCTCTTCTCTTCTACACAGGTTTGTGGGTTAATTGGCTCCTATAAATGGCTCCTGGTGTGTAGCACACAAGAGTGGGATACCATAGAACTAGTGTACTAGATCACTGGTCGGCATGGACTTGGTGGGCTGAAGGGCCTGTAACCGCACCATCTCTAAACTAAAGATAAAATAAAATATACAATGTGGCTATTATATGAAAAACTAAGAGTGATTCGCAATTCCTCTGATGCATTCTTTGACTTATTACACTGGGTAGTTTCATGTCTTGGCCATTGAAAGTAATGTTTGAATGTAAAGCAACCTCCCGCCTGCTCACACCTTCCCACTGGTTCTAACCTGAGGAAGGCTACTGTTAATCTGTTATCACATCTGCTAAGTGTTTGGGAAACAGGTGTCACATCCTATTCTCATCAACACCTTGAACAGTTCAACATGGAAGTTGGATTTCATTTAAGTCCAGTTAAGGTGGCACGGTGGCGCAGCGGTAGAGTTGCTGCCTCACAGCGCCAGAGACCTGGTTTCAATCCCGACTACGGAGTTTGTACGTTCTCCCTGTGACCGCGTGGGTTTTCTCCGAGATCCTTGGTTTCCTCCCAGACTCCAAAGAAGTACAGGTAAATTGGCTTGATAAATGTAAAAATTGCCCCTAGCGTGTGTAGGATAGTGTTAATGTGCGGGGATTGCTGATCGGCGTGGACTCGGCGGGCCGAAGGGCCTGTTTCCGCGCTGTCCCTCTAAACTAAAAGTGAATCTAAACTAATGAAAACCTAACTTCCTTCATATCATTTACAGCGAGGAATGGAAGTGAAATAATGCTTCGAGTCAGCCCTTATTTACCACCAAGAGATATCAAATGGAATATGGATATCAAATGGATATCAAATGGAATGTGTTTACATTGCTTCAAAACTACCCTGCAAAATATTTAATGCCAATACCAAACGCAGAGTTTCCAGATCTCTATGCATCTAGGATAGACAAAAATGCTGGAGAAACTCAGCGGGTGAGGCAGCATCTATGGAACGAAGGAATAGGTGACGTTTCGGGTCGAGACCCTTCTTCAGACTAGGAAATCAGTTAGCCAATACATGTCGATCTCATGGGCTGCTAAGACGAGTCATATGTGCCTGGAAATTCAATTGTATAAATGGGCAGTTTGAAGAAGGGTCTCGACATGAAACGTCACCTATTCCTTTTCTCCACAGATGCTGTCTGACCCGCTGAGTTACTCCAGCTTTTTAATGTCTATCTTCGGTTAAAACAGCACCTGCAGTTCACAATACAATAGACAATAGACAATGGGTGCAGGAGTAGGCCATTCGGCCCTTCGAGCCAGCACCGCCATTCAATGTGATCCTGGCTGATCATCCCCAATCAGTACCCCGTTCCTGCCTTCTCCCCATATCCCCTGACTGCTATTTTTAAGAGCCCTATCTAGCTCTCTCTTGAAAGCATCCAGAGAACCTGCCTCCACCGCCCTTTGAGGCAGAGAATTCCACAGACTCACCACTCTGTGAGAAAAAGTGTTTCCTCGTCTCCGTTCTAAATGGCTTACTCCTTATTCTTAAACTGTGGCCCCTGGTTGCGGACTCCCCCAACATCGGGAACATGTTTCCTGCCTCTAGCATGTCCAAACCCTTAACAATCTTATATGTTTCAATGAGATACCCTCTCATCCTTCTAAACTCCAGAGTGTACAAGTCCAGCTGCTCCATTCTCTCAGCATATGACAGTCCCGCCATCCCGGGAATTACCCTTGTAAACCTACGCTGCACTCCCTCAATAGCAAGAATGTCCTTCCTCAAATTAGGGGACCAAAACTGCACACAATACTCCAGGTGTGGTCTCACTAGGGCTCTGTACAACTGCAGAAGGACCTCTTTGCTCCTATATTCGATTCCTCTTGTTATAGGCCAACATGCCATTCGCTTTCTTCACTGCCTGCTGTACACTCAATAAATCGAGTTGGAGAAGCAGGAACTTGCTGGACTGTTTTGGCGATGGCATTTATTTCTGGCTGAGTAATAAATTGACATCATAAATAATCCATTACACATGTGCTTATTTCACACAGCACCAGTTTTTTCCCGATATTTCTCCAATGTTTAGAGTTATATGCCTTTACAAGTTTGTATGTTGAAGAAATGGGAATTCAGCTCACGCATCTTCAAATTTTCAGGAATTCTTTTAAGTTGAAGTTAAACATTGCTATTCGTTTTTTTCAAAACACTGCACTCCAGACTCTGTAACTAGTGTTATAAATAGTAGATGTTTAGATCTTTGCACTTGCTAATTGACTCGCGTTGTTAAATCACTGATTTCACAGCAGCATGGCATAACACTGTTAGCTGGTATAAAAATCCTGGCAATACTCGGTATTTTACTAAGCCTCAATCATTTCTTTAGCTACTGTAGATCAGTCAGTATTAGTTGACCTGATCCATGTCATGTTTTACTGCATGCCGCCGTGAACTCAAACAGTCCCGTACATGAGCCCAAGGTAGACATAAAATGCTGGAGAAACTCAGAGGGTGAGGCAGCATCTATGGAGTGAAGGAATAGGTGACGTTTCGGGTCGAGACCCTTCATCAGTCTGAAGAAGGGTCTCGACCCGAAACGTCACCCATTCCTTCGCTCCATAGATGCTGCCTCACCCGCTGAGTTTCTCCAGTATTTTTGTCTACCTTCGATGTTCCAGCATCTGCAGTTCTTTCTAAAACAGCACATGAGCCCAAGTGATTTTCTTGACTTTCCTTAAATCTGTCTCAGAAACAGTATTGATAAATCAGTGGGACTAAAAGGCCAGCAGGTCAAGGGCAGCACGGTGGTGCAGCAGTAGAATTGCTGCCAGAGACACAGAGAGGGAAACAGAGTTGACATTTCAGGTGGAATACCTTCTTCATATCGTTTAGATCATGTGTGATCATTTATATTCATATTAATTACACTATATTATATTATATTATCTTATATTATATTATATTAATATAATTTTATGTTTATATTATTAATATGTTTTTTCTTGTTTAGAGATACAGCACGGGAACAGGCCCTTCGGCTCACCGGGTCCGTGCCGACCAGCGATCCCCGCACACTAACACTATCCTACACCCTCCTCTAGGGTCATTTTTTACATTTACCAAGCCAATTGGCCAACAAACCTGTACGTCTTTGGAGTGTGGGAGGAAACCAAAGATCTCAGAGAAAACCCACACAGGTCACGGGGGGAACGTACAAACTCCGTACAGACAGCACCCGTGGTCGGGATCGAACCCGGGTCTCCGGCGCTGCATTCGCTGTAAGGCAGCAACTCTACCGCTGCGCCACCGTGAGCGCCCTGTGTTTAGATTATTGTAACTGGGTGATGAACTTCACACTTTAACAAGAGTTTAATGGTCTCAGAGTAAAGGCAGTTGCTATCATTTATACACACAACACACATACCCATGTCACTACATAAAATATAGGGTCCACTTAGCACTGATGTTATTTTTACATTTTTATTTCCAGCTTAAGTACACACCAAAAAGCTGTAGGAGCCACAATTGATGTTAAAATCAATATCTTTCTTCATATTCTATATAACTCAAGTTGAAGGTACCAACACATCTTGCCAGAACACAAAGTGCTGCAGATCGGGCAGCATCTCTGCAGGACATGGACAAGGGCCCCGACCCGAAGCGTCAACCATCCATGCCCTCCAGAGATGCTGCCTGGCCCGCTGAGTTACTGCAGCACTTTGTGGTCTATGCAAGATTCCAGCACCTGCAGTTCATTGTGTCTACACATCCTGCCATCTCGATTTAAGGTACGGCATGAGACACAGTCTTTGCCCACACAATCCGAACAGGACAAACAAGCAATTATTCTGAAAGGTGTGAAGAAGGGTCTCAACCCAAACCCGTCTCCTATCCATGTTCTCTACGGATGCCGCTTGACCCGCTGAGTTACTGTGTCTTTCCTTGGTAAACCAGCATCCTTGTTTCTACATGAAGCAATTATTTATCTCAACTGATTCTCAGTACATCCTGATACATCCTCCAGGCTCCCTGTGATCAGATCCAGTGTGAATAGGCTGCACAGAAACAAAGAACTGCAGATGTTTGTTAATGCAGAAAAGGACATGAAGTGAATAACTCTGCGAGTCAGGCAGCATCTCTGGAGAACATGGATAGGAGACGTTTCGGGTTGAAACCCTCCATCAGACTGAAAAGTCGGAGCAGTCTGAATTTCATCCAGGTGACAAAGGACTGGGGCCTGTACATGGGCCAGGGCCTGTACATGGGCCAAGGCCTGTACATGGGCCAAGGCCTGTACATGGGCCAAGGCCTGTACATGGGCCAAGGCCTGTACATGGGCCAAGGCCTGTACATGGGCCAAGGCCTGTACAATCTGTCCCAGAAACAGAATCAATATATTAGTGGGACTAAAAGGTCAATCTATTGGTGGCCTGGTGGCACAGCGGTAGAGTTGTTGTCTTACAGAGCTGGACCGGGTTCGATCCTGACTATGGGTGCTGTCTGTATGGCGTTTGTACCTTCTCCGTGACCTGCGTGGGTTATCTCTGGTTCTCCGGTTTCCTCCCACACTCTAAAGACGTACAATTTTGCAGGTTAACTAGGTTGGTAAAATTGTAACTTGTCCCGAGTGCGAATAAGATAATGTTAGCTTGCGGGGATCGCTGGTCAGCGCGGACTCAGTGGGCCGAAGGGCCTGTTTCCGCGCTGTATCTCTAAACTAAGCTAAGCTAAACTGCACATGTACACAGCAGCATGACATCTCCATACCTCAGTGAATAGTTTCCAGGTAGAGGCTATGAATAAACAAAACTGATCATCTATTTTACTTCAAAGAATTTGCGCACATCTCATTTTCCTGATGCTGTAATATCCTACTCCGGCCGAAATAATGTTCAAGGAAATTCAGTGAGGCAGCGAATCGTAAATTCATTGTTCCTCTGCGCATTATTATCATAATCAGATACTCCAAAATATCTTTTCATTGTATGTGAGTTATCAACCCCGCTTTCCAAAGTATTCTGCTTCATTTTCGAAAGTCATTTCACTTAATCAGCCTATTAATTATTGATATGCTTCACAACTTGAAATCCACCTACTTTAGAAACGTAAGTAAGATTTTAATTGGGACTAAACAGCAACCAGAATGCTAAGCAAAAAGGGAGATTAATTTGCATTCAGGATGAAATATCGTACAGCAAAAATCTGCACTGTTTGCAGGAGGGAACTAGTCAGTCCTGCAAAGGGTTAGTTCATTTAAATAGGAATAATCTTACTCAAGATTTAATTGCTCTCTCTGTCTTCTCTTGAATTCCCATCAACATCATATTGTCCCTTGGTATCTAATGGCTCAGTAACAGACATAATTAATTCAATTCTACACGATTAATGTAATGCTGATGATTATGGTGACGTTGTCCTCAAAATGGAAAGATAAAATTAGATTTAGCTCTTAGGGCTAAAGGAATCAAGGGGTATGGGGGAAAAAGCAGGAACGGGGTACTGATTTTAGATGATCAGCCATGATCATATTGAATGGCGGTGCTGGCTCGAAGGGCCGAATGGCCTACTCCTGCACCTATTTTTCTGTTTCTAGAAAGAATCGAAGGTAGACAAAAATGCTGGAGAAACTCAGCGGGTGAGGCAGCATCTCTGGAGCTCTGGAGTCTCGACCCGAAACGTCACCTATTCCTTCGCTCCATAGATGCTGCCTCACCCGCTGAGTTTCTCCAGCATTTTTGTCTACTTTCTATGTTTCTATGGAAGGTGATTAGAGTCTTGGTTGTGATTGTTACTGGAAAATCAACGCGCAAGGAAACTAAATACAAGGATCGTGGTGGAGGTGTTTTGTGTTTTCATACATTCCCATGTCGCTGAGTTTGTGCATCCAAGTCAAGTCAAGTGAGTTTATTGTCATGTGTCCCTGATAGGACAATAAAATTCTTGCTTTGCTTCAGCACAACAGAACATAGTAGGGATTGACTACAAGGCATTCTATAAATATATACACACATGAATCAATATACTGATAAAGTGCAAATAACAGTATTGGCTAATAAAGTTCAGTGTTATGTCTGAGCCAGGTTTAATAGCCTGATGGCTGTGGGGAAGTAGCTGTTCCTGAACCTGGTCATTGCAGTCTTCAGGCTCCTGTACCTTCTACCTGAAGGTAGTAGGGAGATGAGTGTGTGGCCAGGATGGTGTGGGTCCTTGATGATACTGCCAGCCTTTTTGAGGCAGCGACTGTGATAGATCCCCTCGTTGGAAGGGAGGTCAGAGCCGATGATGGACTGGGCAGTGTTTACTACTTTTTGTAGTCTTTTCCTCTCCAGGGCGCTCAAGTTGCCGAACCAAGCCACGATGCTCTCTACTGTGCACCTGTAGATGTTAGAGAGAGTCCTCCTTGACAAACCGACTCTCCGTAATCTTCTCAGGAAGTAGAGGCGCTGATGTGCTTTCTTAATAATGGCATCAGTGTTCTCGGACCAGGAAAGATCTTCAGAGATGTGCACGCCCAGGAATTTGAAGCTCTTGACCCTTTCAACCATCGACCCGTTGATATAAACGGGACTGTGGGTCCCCATCCTACTCCTTCCAAAGTCCACAATCAGTACCTTGGTTTTGCTGGTGTTGAGGGCCAGGTTATTGTGCTGGCACCATATGGACAGTTGCTCGATCTCTCTTCTATACTCTGACTCATCCTCATCAGTGATACGTCCCACAACAGTGGTGTCATCAGCGAACTTGATGATGGAGTTCGCACTATGTCCGGCTACGCAGTCATGAGTATAGAGTGAGTACAGCAGGGGGCTGAGCACGCAGCCTTGAGGTGCTCCCGTGCTGATTGTTATCGAGTCTGACACATTCCCACCAATACGAACAGACTGTGGTCTGAGAGTGAGGAAGTCGAGGATCCAATTGCAGAGGGATGCGCAGAGACCCAGTTCTGCGAGTTTGGTAACCAGCTTGGAGGGGATGATTGTGTTAAATGCCGAGCTGTAATCGATGAATAACAGCCTGACATATGAGTTTTTGTTGTCCAAGTGGTCCAGAGCGGAGTGGAGGGCCAGCGAGATCGCATCCACCGTTGACCTGTTGTGGCGGTAAGCGAACTGCAGTGGGTCCAGGTTTTTGTCAAGGTAGGAGTTGATCTGCGTCATGATCAACCTCTCAAAGCACTTCATCACCACAGGCGTTAGTGCCACAGGTCGATAGTCATTGAGGCACGTCACCTTACTCTTCTTGGGCACTGGTATAATTGATGCCCTTTTGAAGCAGGTGGGAACCTCAGACCTCAGAAGTGAGAGGTTGAAAATGTCCGTAAAAACTCCAGCCAGTTGGTCCGCACAGGTTTTTAGAACGCGACCAGGTATACCATCAGGTCCAGGCGCTTTTCGAGGGTTCACCCCTCTGAAGGATTTCCTGACGTCGGCCTCTGTGACTGAGACTGAAATACCATCACAGCGAATGGGGGCTCGGGAAGGCACATCAGTGTTCTCCCTATCAAAGCGTGCGTAGAACGCATTGAGCTCATCAGGGAGTGATGTTTCGCTGACATTCGAGCTGCCTCCTGATGTCGACTGGAGATGCAGTTAGGTCTCGTTCCCCTCACGGTGACCATCACAAACATATAGTATCAGGCAGTTGTGGACAGGAGCACTCACTAAAAAGCTTTTAATGTTTCCACATCAGCTCCCTGAAAGCTAAGTTAATATGGTCTTACACGGAGATAGGGAGAATAACACATTGAATTGGGTAGAGTGGATGCGGAGAGGATGTTTCTACTAGTGGGAGAGCCTAGTTCTAGAGGTCACAGCCTCAGAATTAAAGGACGTTCCTTCAGCATGGAGAAGAGGAGGTATTTCTTTAGTCAGAGGGTGGTGAATCTGTGGAATTCATTGCCGTGGAAGGCTGTGGAGTACGGGTATCAGGGGTTATGGGGAGGGGGCAGGAGAATGGGGTTGAAAGGGAAAGATAGATCAGCCATGATTGAATGGCGGAGTAGACCTGATGGGCTGAATGGCCTGATTCTGCTCCTATCACTTATGAACTTATGAAAGTGGCCAAAGCACCCCAACACAATTCTTCATCCATCTTAGATTATCTTCACAACTGACTGAAATTCTTCCACATATTTTAGTGCAAATAATTTGGCTTAAAAAACTATTTTTCTTTAGACTTTTTAGACTTTAGAGATAGTGCACGTAAACATGACCATCAGCCCACCGAGTCCCCGCCGACTAGCGATCACCTTGTACACTAGCACTACCCTGTGACTCTCTGACCATTGTTGTACACAGTATGCCAAATAGACAATAGACAATAGACATTAGACAATAGACATTAGACAATAGACAATAGACAATAGACAATAGACAATAGACAATAGACATTAGACATTAGACATTAGACAATAGACAATAGACAATAGACAATAGACAATAGACATTAGACATTAGACATTAGACATTAGACATTAGACATTAGACATTAGACATTAGACATTAGACATTAGACATTAGACATTAGACATTAGACATTAGACATTAGACATTAGACATTAGACATTAGACATTAGACATTAGACATTAGACATTAGACATTAGACATTAGACATTAGACATTAGACATTAGACATTAGACATTAGACATTAGACATTAGACATTAGACATTAGACATTAGACATTAGACATTAGACATTAGACATTAGACATTAGACATTAGACATTAGACATTAGACATTAGACATTAGACATTAGACATTAGACATTAGACATTAGACATTAGACATTAGACATTAGACATTAGACATTAGACATTAGACATTAGACATTAGACATTAGACATTAGACATTAGACATTAGACATTAGACATTAGACATTAGACATTAGACATTAGACATTAGACATTAGACATTAGACATTAGACATTAGACATTAGACATTAGACATTAGACATTAGACATTAGACATTAGACATTAGACATTAGACATTAGACATTAGACATTAGACATTAGACATTAGACATTAGACATTAGACATTAGACATTAGACATTAGACATTAGACATTAGACATTAGACATTAGACATTAGACATTAGACATTAGACATTAGACATTAGACATTAGACATTAGACATTAGACATTAGACATTAGACATTAGACATTAGACATTAGACATTAGACATTAGACATTAGACATTAGACATTAGACATTAGACATTAGACATTAGACATTAGACATTAGACATTAGACATTAGACATTAGACATTAGACATTAGACATTAGACATTAGACATTAGACATTAGACATTAGACATTAGACATTAGACATTAGACATTAGACATTAGACATTAGACATTAGACATTAGACATTAGACATTAGACATTAGACATTAGACATTAGACATTAGACATTAGACATTAGACATTAGACATTAGACATTAGACATTAGACATTAGACATTAGACATTAGACATTAGACATTAGACATTAGACATTAGACATTAGACATTAGACATTAGACATTAGACATTAGACATTAGACATTAGACATTAGACATTAGACATTAGACATTAGACATTAGACATTAGACATTAGACATTAGACATTAGACATTAGACATTAGACATTAGACATTAGACATTAGACATTAGACATTAGACATTAGACATTAGACATTAGACATTAGACATTAGACATTAGACATTAGACATTAGACATTAGACATTAGACATTAGACATTAGACATTAGACATTAGACATTAGACATTAGACATTAGACATTAGACATTAGACATTAGACATTAGACATTAGACATTAGACATTAGACATTAGACATTAGACATTAGACATTAGACATTAGACATTAGACATTAGACATTAGACATTAGACATTAGACATTAGACATTAGACATTAGACATTAGACATTAGACATTAGACATTAGACATTAGACATTAGACATTAGACATTAGACATTAGACATTAGACATTAGACATTAGACATTAGACATTAGACATTAGACATTAGACATTAGACATTAGACATTAGACATTAGACATTAGACATTAGACATTAGACATTAGACATTAGACATTAGACATTAGACATTAGACATTAGACATTAGACATTAGACATTAGACATTAGACATTAGACATTAGACATTAGACATTAGACATTAGACATTAGACATTAGACATTAGACATTAGACATTAGACATTAGACATTAGACATTAGACATTAGACATTAGACATTAGACATTAGACATTAGACATTAGACATTAGACATTAGACATTAGACATTAGACATTAGACATTAGACATTAGACATTAGACATTAGACATTAGACATTAGACATTAGACATTAGACATTAGACATTAGACATTAGACATTAGACATTAGACATTAGACATTAGACATTAGACATTAGACATTAGACATTAGACATTAGACATTAGACATTAGACATTAGACATTAGACATTAGACATTAGACATTAGACATTAGACATTAGACATTAGACATTAGACATTAGACATTAGACATTAGACATTAGACATTAGACATTAGACATTAGACATTAGACATTAGACATTAGACATTAGACATTAGACATTAGACATTAGACATTAGACATTAGACATTAGACATTAGACATTAGACATTAGACATTAGACATTAGACATTAGACATTAGACATTAGACATTAGACATTAGACATTAGACATTAGACATTAGACATTAGACATTAGACATTAGACATTAGACATTAGACATTAGACATTAGACATTAGACATTAGACATTAGACATTAGACATTAGACATTAGACATTAGACATTAGACATTAGACATTAGACATTAGACATTAGACATTAGACATTAGACATTAGACATTAGACATTAGACATTAGACATTAGACATTAGACATTAGACATTAGACATTAGACATTAGACATTAGACATTAGACATTAGACATTAGACATTAGACATTAGACATTAGACATTAGACATTAGACATTAGACATTAGACATTAGACATTAGACATTAGACATTAGACATTAGACATTAGACATTAGACATTAGACATTAGACATTAGACATTAGACATTAGACATTAGACATTAGACATTAGACATTAGACATTAGACATTAGACATTAGACATTAGACATTAGACATTAGACATTAGACATTAGACATTAGACATTAGACATTAGACATTAGACATTAGACATTAGACATTAGACATTAGACATTAGACATTAGACATTAGACATTAGACATTAGACATTAGACATTAGACATTAGACATTAGACATTAGACATTAGACATTAGACATTAGACATTAGACATTAGACATTAGACATTAGACATTAGACATTAGACATTAGACATTAGACATTAGACATTAGACATTAGACATTAGACATTAGACATTAGACATTAGACATTAGACATTAGACATTAGACATTAGACATTAGACATTAGACATTAGACATTAGACATTAGACATTAGACATTAGACATTAGACATTAGACATTAGACATTAGACATTAGACATTAGACATTAGACATTAGACATTAGACATTAGACATTAGACATTAGACATTAGACATTAGACATTAGACATTAGACATTAGACATTAGACATTAGACATTAGACATTAGACATTAGACATTAGACATTAGACATTAGACATTAGACATTAGACATTAGACATTAGACATTAGACATTAGACATTAGACATTAGACATTAGACATTAGACATTAGACATTAGACATTAGACATTAGACATTAGACATTAGACATTAGACATTAGACATTAGACATTAGACATTAGACATTAGACATTAGACATTAGACATTAGACATTAGACATTAGACATTAGACATTAGACATTAGACATTAGACATTAGACATTAGACATTAGACATTAGACATTAGACATTAGACATTAGACATTAGACATTAGACATTAGACATTAGACATTAGACATTAGACATTAGACATTAGACATTAGACATTAGACATTAGACATTAGACATTAGACATTAGACATTAGACATTAGACATTAGACATTAGACATTAGACATTAGACATTAGACATTAGACATTAGACATTAGACATTAGACATTAGACATTAGACATTAGACATTAGACATTAGACATTAGACATTAGACATTAGACATTAGACATTAGACATTAGACATTAGACATTAGACATTAGACATTAGACATTAGACATTAGACATTAGACATTAGACATTAGACATTAGACATTAGACATTAGACATTAGACATTAGACATTAGACATTAGACATTAGACATTAGACATTAGACATTAGACATTAGACATTAGACATTAGACATTAGACATTAGACATTAGACATTAGACATTAGACATTAGACATTAGACATTAGACATTAGACATTAGACATTAGACATTAGACATTAGACATTAGACATTAGACATTAGACATTAGACATTAGACATTAGACATTAGACATTAGACATTAGACATTAGACATTAGACATTAGACATTAGACATTAGACATTAGACATTAGACATTAGACATTAGACATTAGACATTAGACATTAGACATTAGACATTAGACATTAGACATTAGACATTAGACATTAGACATTAGACATTAGACATTAGACATTAGACATTAGACATTAGACATTAGACATTAGACATTAGACATTAGACATTAGACATTAGACATTAGACATTAGACATTAGACATTAGACATTAGACATTAGACATTAGACATTAGACATTAGACATTAGACATTAGACATTAGACATTAGACATTAGACATTAGACATTAGACATTAGACATTAGACATTAGACATTAGACATTAGACATTAGACATTAGACATTAGACATTAGACATTAGACATTAGACATTAGACATTAGACATTAGACATTAGACATTAGACATTAGACATTAGACATTAGACATTAGACATTAGACATTAGACATTAGACATTAGACATTAGACATTAGACATTAGACATTAGACATTAGACATTAGACATTAGACATTAGACATTAGACATTAGACATTAGACATTAGACATTAGACATTAGACATTAGACATTAGACATTAGACATTAGACATTAGACATTAGACATTAGACATTAGACATTAGACATTAGACATTAGACATTAGACATTAGACATTAGACATTAGACATTAGACATTAGACATTAGACATTAGACATTAGACATTAGACATTAGACATTAGACATTAGACATTAGACATTAGACATTAGACATTAGACATTAGACATTAGACATTAGACATTAGACATTAGACATTAGACATTAGACATTAGACATTAGACATTAGACATTAGACATTAGACATTAGACATTAGACATTAGACATTAGACATTAGACATTAGACATTAGACATTAGACATTAGACATTAGACATTAGACATTAGACATTAGACATTAGACATTAGACATTAGACATTAGACATTAGACATTAGACATTAGACATTAGACATTAGACATTAGACATTAGACATTAGACATTAGACATTAGACATTAGACATTAGACATTAGACATTAGACATTAGACATTAGACATTAGACATTAGACATTAGACATTAGACATTAGACATTAGACATTAGACATTAGACATTAGACATTAGACATTAGACATTAGACATTTAGACATTAGACATTAGACATTAGACATTAGACATTAGACATTAGACATTAGACATTAGACCATTAGACATTAGACATTAGACATTAGACATTAGACATTAGACATTAGACATTAGACATTAGACATTAGACATTAGACATTGACATTAGACATTAGACATTAGACATTAGACATTAGACATTAGACATTAGACATTAGACATTAGACATTAGACATTAGACATTAGACATTAGACATTAGACATTAGACATTAGACATTAGACATTAGACATTAGACATTAGACATTAGACATTAGACATTAGACATTAGACATTAGACATTAGACATTAGACATTAGACATTAGACATTAGACATTAGACATTAGACATTAGACATTAGACATTAGACATTAGACATTAGACATTAGACATTAGACATTAGACATTAGACATTAGACATTAGACATTAGACATTAGACATTAGACATTAGACATTAGACATTAGACATTAGACATTAGACATTAGACATTAGACATTAGACATTAGACATTAGACATTAGACATAGACATTAGACATTAGACATTAGACATTAGACATTAGACATTAGACATTAGACATTAGACATTAGACATTAGACATTAGACATTAGACATTAGACATTAGACATTAGACATTAGACATTAGACATTAGACATTAGACATTAGACATTAGACATTAGACATTAGACATTAGACATTAGACATTAGACATTAGACAATAGACAATAGACAATAGACAATAGACAATAGACAATAGACAATAGACAATAGACAATAGACAATAGACAATAGACAATAGACAATAGACAATAGACAATAGACAATAGACAATAGACAATAGACAATAGACAATAGACAATAGACAATAGACAATAGACAATAGACAATAGACAATAGACAATAGACATTAGACATTAGACATTAGACATTAGACATTAGACATTAGACATTAGACATTAGACATTAGACATTAGACATTAGACATTAGACATTAGACATTAGACATTAGACATTAGACATTAGACATTAGACATTAGACAATAGACAATAGACAATAGACAATAGACAATAGACAATAGACAATAGACATTAGACATTAGACATTAGACATTAGACATTAGACATTAGACATTAGACAATAGACAATAGACAATAGACAATAGACAATAGACAATAGACAATAGACAATAGGCAATAGACAATAGGCAATAGACAATAGACAATATCCTCACCAACACCCCATTTCACTGAAACATAACCCCCCCACTTTTATAGACAATTCCCCTTGAACTAAAAGAATCACCTTCTGCTATCTTTCCCATTTTCTATACCTGCTTATAAGCCTTTGGCAAACACACACACAAGATGACCCTTCTGCATCTCAAGGCTCTACAATCTCTCACCTCCCAGTGATAAAAGACGTCCTTTCAAGTTTCTTGCCAAAATGGACAATCTCACAGGAAAATGGCACCCATGTACCTTCGACTGTTTAACAACTCTCATCCGTTCACTATTGCACCGACTCACATCACACGACACTAACTCAGCTTTGAACTTCAATGGACTGTCTTTGATACACTAAGGATAGGGCTTTTAAAGATAGCGGAGTCAAGGGATATGGGGAAAAGGCAGGAACGGGGTACTGATTGGGGATGATCACCCATGATCACAATGAATGGTGGTGCTGGCTCAAAGGACCGAATGGCCTACTCCTGCATCTATCGTCCATTGTCTATTGACTTTGTGATTTTTGCACGATTATTATACGTACACATTTTTTAATTTTTTGCTCATTATGTATTATTTATGTGTATTATGTTGACAGGACCACCTTACTGTTTAGTTTAGTTCAGAGATACACCGCAGAAACAGGCCCATCGGCCCACCGAGTCCGTCCTGACCTGTGATCCCCGCGCACTAACACTATCCTATACACTAGGGACAATTTACCGTTTCACCGAAGCCAATTAACCTACAAACCTGTACGTCCTTGGCGCGTGAGAAGAAACCGGAGCACCCGGAGAAAACCCACGCAGGCCACGGGGAGAACGCACAAATTCCGCAAAGGATCGAACCCTGGTCTCTGGCGCTGTAAGGCAGCAACTCTACCGCCGCGCCACCCTAGTCTGAAGAGCCGACGAGGCCCTGGTCTGCTGCAAGCCTGAAGAATGGACCCGGTCAGAAACGCCACCCAATCTTTTTCTCCAAAGATGCTGCCTGACCCGCTGAGTTTCTCCAGCGTTTAGCGGTTTCATTGTTCCCTTTTCGGTATGTGTGACAATGAAACATTTTTGACTCAATCTTTTGACTTTGACCAAAGTGGTTTTGACTGTATGGTCAGAATCTTGACTGGACGGACTATGGTCATAAAATATTTAGTTCCATTAGCTGGTGAGGGCTGAGCGACTATAAATCATTCTTTTAATAACTGCCTGTTGAAATGTTTGAAATGTTCTTTCTTCCCTCAGTCAATGATCTCCACTTTAGAGGAAGGGAAATATTTTTATTCTTGTTGATTCCTGTAATGAAATCTTTCACAATCACAGAGCAAAATATTAGGTCCCAGAGGGCGAGATGCATTAAGTAAGAAAAGATTGCGTGCAGAAAGCTCGAATTCTCCTTGCACTGCGATTGCCAAAACACAACCATCTTTATTATGTTCGAAGTAAAACATAGCACTCACTGGCTGAATGAATGAAGTCACAGACTGCAACGAAAAACAACAAAACAATATTTAATAGTTACAGTAAAATATTACATGCAACACATAGATCGATCGGGTAGACGCACAGAGCCTCTTGCCCAGAGTCGGTGAATCGAGGACCAGAGGACAAAGGTTTATGGTGAAGAGGAAAAGATTTAATTGGAATCTGAGGGGTACCTATTTCACACAAAGGGGTGGTGGGCGCATGGAACACCATGCCAGAGGATGTGGTTGAGGCTGAGACCATCCCAAGGTTGAAGAAACAGTTATACAGATACATGGCTAGGACAGGTTTGGAGGGATATAGGGCAAACGCGGGCAGGTGGGACTAGTGTAGCGGGGACATGTACAATGGCCGGTGTGGACTAGTTGAGCCGAAGGGCCTGTTTCCACGCTGTACGACACTATAATTCCATGACTTTGGTGCTATGTTCACTAGAGCCATTTTGAATAGAGAAATACCTGGCTCTAACGGATCACGGAGAGGTCTGTTATTGCCGATCGTACACTAACTTTGGTTTACTTTACTTTAGTTTAGAGATACAGCGTGGAATCAGGCCCTTCGACCCACTGAGGCCATGCCGACCAGCGAGCCCCGCACATTAATACTATCCTACACACAACGAGGACAATTTACAATTTTACCAATGCCAATCAGCTTACAAACCTGCTTACCAATCAGCTTAGGCACAAAATGCTGGAGTAACTCAGCGAGACGGGCAGCATTCCTACACATTAAACCTACTAACCTGTATGTCTTTGGAATGTGGGAGGAAACCGGAGCACCCGGGGAAAACCCATGCAGGCCCAGGGGAGAACACACAAACTCCACACTGACAGCACCCGTAGTCAGGGTCGAACCCGGGTCTCTGGCACTGTAAGGCAGCAGCTCTACCGCTGCGCCACCGTGCTGCCCTTGAGGTTGGTGAATTGTTGGAATTCTCTATCCCAGATGGCGGTGGATAACTGAATTAGTGAGCAGTGATCAACAGATTTCTGGCTGCTGAAGGAGTGAAGATTTATGGGGATAGGGCAAGCAAGGGCATTTGAGGCATTATACCTAACGCGATCTTGGTGAATATCACAGCAGGTTTGATGGGCAGAATGGCTTACTCCAAAATCATACCTTCCTATGTTTTTGAATTGACACTTGGCAACACGTTGGCACGGTGGCGCAGCAGTAGAGTTACTGCCTTACAGCGCCAGAGACCCAGGTGCGATCCTGACTACCGGTGCCGTCTGTACAGAGTTGGTACGTTCTCCACGTGACCTGCGTGGGTTTTCTCCGAGATCTTCAGTTTCCTCCCACACTCCAAAGACGTGCAGGTTTGTAGGTTAATTGGCTTGGTATAAGTGTAAATTGTCCCTAGTGTGTGTAGGGTAGTGTTAGTGTTCGGGGATCGTTGGTCGGCGCGGACTCGTTGGGCTGACGGGCCTGTTTCCATGCTGTATATCTAAACTCAACTAAACTAAACAGTAGGTAATGGAATTTGGGAAGTTCGCGACACAGAGAATCCAAGTTATTTGAGAAGGACATTGTTAAAAGCAGTGGTGAGCCATTCAGCTCAATGATCACTACAAAACCAGATCCATTGCAATGTACAGTCGATACCTTATAATAAATCCACTTAAATATTGTAAAGATTTATGCAACAAAAAAAATGGTTTTATAAATGGCAGCAGAATTTAAAACTGCTGTAGATCGTAGAGTACAATATTTGTACTTGTTTGACTCAAGCAATAAACTGCTCTGCTTTCACGTGGATGTAATCTAAACTTAGTCTTTTAAATGAAAAGTGCTCTTGTTATTCACGATCAATAAGTAAACAGTCAAGCTTTGAGACAATGGAGAAGAAGTCCAATAAAAGTCTTTGAAGTGAAACAGAGAGTATCCCAGGAGTAGGGATGGTCTAACAGTACTTCAACTGCAAGGTTACCAACAGGGTCAGAGGAATAAGTGGAAAACCTAATCGTTTCCACTTGCAAAGCTTTGTGGGGAACATGGAACATAGAACATAGATCATAGAACATAGAACATGGAACATGGAACATGGAACATAGAACATAGATCATAGAACATAGAACATGGAACATGGATCATATAACATGGATCATATAACATAGAACATAGAACATAGATCATAGAACATAGATCATACAACATAGATCATACAACATAGATCACACAACATAGATCATACAACATAGATCATAGAACATAGAACATAGATCATACAACATAGATCATAGAACATAGAACATAGAACATGATGATATAACATAGATCATAGAACATCGATCATAGATCATAGAACATTGATCATAGAACATGGATCATAGAACATGGATCATATAACATGGATCATATAACATAGATCATAGAACATAGATCATAGAACATGGATCATAGATCATAGATCATAGATCATAGATCATAGATCCCGGATCATAGAACATGGATCATAGAACATGGATCATAGAACATGGATCATAGAACATAGAACATAGATCATGGAACATAGAACATAGATCATAGATCATAGAACATGGATCATAGAACATGGATCATAGAACATGGATCATAGAACATGGATCATAGAACATGGATCATAGAACATAGATCATAGATCATAGATCATAGAACATAGAACATAGAACATGGATCATAGAACATAGAACATAGAACATGGATCATAGAACATAGAACATAGATCATAGATCATAGATCATAGATCATAGATCCTGGATCATAGAACATGGATCATAGAACATGGATCATAGAACATGGATCATAGAACATAGAACATAGATCCTAGATCATAGAACATGGATCATAGAACATGGATCATAGAACATGGATCATAGAACATAGAACATAGATCATAGAACATAGAACATAGAACATAGAACATGGATCATAGAACATAGAACATAGAACATCAGCGTACTTACTTACCAACCCATCAACATTCATGTCCAAGTCATTTATATATATCTCACAAACAGAGGTCCCTGCACAGATCCCTGAGAATCTCCACTGGTCATAGATCTCCAGCCTGAATATCTTCCTTCCACCAAAATCCTCTGTCTTCTATAAATAAGCCAGTTCTGAATCCACGTCATCATGGATTCCATGCATCTTAAGCTGTTAAAGAATATAATAAGAATAATAAGAATAGAATTCCCTAACCAGTCTGAAGAAGGGTCTCGACCCAAAATGTCAGCCATTTCTTCTCTCCAGAGATGCTGCCTGTCCCGCTGAGTTACTCCAGCTTTTTGTGTCAATCTTCGATTTAAACCAGCATCTGCAGTTCCTTCCCACACAAAGAATATAACAAACTATATCTGGGAATATTTAACATCTTATGTTAACTAAGCTTTTAAAACTTAATAAAATGTCAGAGCAAAGCCAGCAATACAATGTGGTGATCAACCTTTCAGATGGTCAAAGTGTTTCAGTCGATTGTTAGCTGCAGAGAGACCACACCTAACGCACCCTGGGAACATCCATGGCTGATTACAATCCAAAGACTTTTGTGGATATTGATTTTCAGCTTGTCAGTGAACACTGGATAGGATAGTGTGTCGGAAGGAACTGCAGATGCTGGTTTAAACCGAAGATAGACACAAAAAGCCGGATTAACTCAGCGGGACGGGCAGCATCTACGGGGAAAAGGAATAGATGACGTTTCTGGTCGAGACCCTGAAGAAGGGTCTCGACCCGAAAAGTCACCTATTTCATTAGACAATAGACAATAGACAATAGGTGCAGGAGTAGGCCATTTGGCCCTTCGAGCCAGCACCGCCATTCAATGTGATCATGGCTGATCATCCCCAATCAGTACCGCGTTCCTGCCTTCTCCTCATATCCCCTGACTCCGCTATTTTTAAGAGCCCTATCTAGCTCTCTCTTGAAAGCATCCAGAGAAACTGCCTCCACTGCCCTCTGAGGCAGAGAATTCCACAGACTCACCACTCTCTGTGAGAAAAAGTGTTTCCTCGTCTCCGTTCTAAATGGCTTACTCCTTATTCTTAAACTGTGGCCCCTGGTTCTGGACTCCCCCATTTCTCCAGAGATGCTGTCCAACCTGCTGAGTTACTCCAGCTTTTTGTGTCTATCTACTGGATAAGATAGGTTTAGAGGGATATGGGCCAAATGCAGGCAGGTGGGACTAGTGTAGATGGGACATGTTGGTCGGTGTGGACAAGTTGGGCCGAGGGGCCTGTTTCGAGGCTCTATGACTCTCTGTGGCTCTATGACTGCAAAATGAATCAAGGCATCAAGCCAAAGCCTTTCCCAAGCACTTGTTATGATGTTTGCTTTTGGCTCAAGATTATTATGCATGGCACATAGAGTGTTTTATTTTCTCAACATGTATCTTGCATAATCGAATGTATTACATTTGAAGCATTATTTGAATGAATGCGTTAAGTACTTTAGATTGGAACATATTTACAATGCCACTCCACATACAGTAAGCAGTGTTGACAGATTAGATTACCTTTGAAATATTAAATGGCCACTACATTTATTTTCTTGGATAAACATTAATGATGCCGCACAGTGGCACAGTTGGTAGAGCCGCTGCCTTGCAACACCAGGGTCCCGGGTTCAATCCTGACCTCGGGTGCTGCCTGTGTGAAGTTTGCATGTTCTCCCTGTGACCGTTTAGATTTGCTTTAAGTGATCTGGTTTTCCCCCCACATCCCTCCAAAAAAACATACGCATTTGTAAGTTAATAGACTTCTGTAAATTGCCTCTTGTTTAGTTTAGAAATAAGTAAGTAAGTAAGTAAGTAAGTTTATTGGCCATGTATTCACATACAAGGAATTTGCTTTGGTGCTCCGCCCACAAGTAACAACATGACATACAGTGACAGTTACGAATCTCAGAAAACACTAAACATTAATAATAATAAGACATTAATGATAAAACACCATTGATCAAGCATGTGAACCAACAAAATACAGCACGGGAACAGACACTTCAGCGCACTGAGTCCGCACTGACCAATGATCCCCACACATTAACACACACCAGGGACAATTTACAATTTTACCAAAGCCAATTAACCTATAAACCTGTACGTCTTTGGAGTGTGGGAGGAAACCGGAGATCTCGGAGAAAACCCACGCAGGTCACGGGGAGAACGTACAGACTCCGTACAGACAGCACCCGTAATCGGGATCGAACCCGGGTCTCTGGCGCTGCAAGCGCCTGTAAGGCAGCAACTCTACCGCTACACCGCCTTGCTGCCCCACCATGTGTAGGGAGTGGATGAGAAAGTGGGAGAAGGTAGAACGTAGAACTGCAGATGCTGATTTACACAAAAAAAGCTGGAGTAAGTCAGCGGGTCAGGCAGCATCTCTGGAGAAAAGGAATAGGAAAAGGAATACTGAGCCCGCACCAACCTCCTGAGTCCGCACCAACCAGCGATCCCCGCACATTAATACACAAGAGGGACATACCAAGCCACCGGAGCGAAGAAGGCTACAGAGAACGTGGACGCTGCCCGCTCCATCACGGGTATTGACCTTCCCACCGTCAAAGGTTTCTACAGGAAGTGGTGCATCAAGGAAGCAGCTAATGTTATCAAAGACCCTCACCACACTGGCCGTGAAGAAGACCAGGATCTGAAGAAGGATCCCGACCCGAAACGTCACCTATCCATTTTCTCCAGAGATGCTGCCTGACCCGTTGTGTTACTCCAGCACTTTGTATCTATCGTTGGTATCAACCAGCAACTGCAGTTCCTTTCTATCACATCCACCCTGGCCATGCTCTCTCCTCAATATTACCCTTGGGAAGAAGGTGCAGGAGCCTGAGAACCATTACCTGCAAGGTCAAATCAAGCTTCTTTCCATCAACTATCAAGCCTACACTAGTTTAGCTTAGATATATAGTGCGGAAACAGGCCCTTTGTCCACGAGTCTGTGCCGACCCGAGATCCCCGCATTCTGGCATTATCCTACAGACTAGGGACAATTTACAATTTTTACAGAAGCCAGTTTTTACCTACAAACCTGTACGTTATTGAAGTGTGGGAGGAAACCAGAGCACCCGGAGAAAACCCACTCGGTCTCGGGGGAGAACATACAGACTCCATCCAAACAGTATCTGTAGTCAGGATCGAACCCGGGTCTCTGGTGCTGTAAGGCAGCAAAGCTACCATGCCGCCCTTAAAGCTGTTGAACCACCCTGCACAACACATGTCTCCATATTTGAGGAAGGACATTCTTGCTATTGAGGTAGTGCAGCGGAGGTTCACGAGGTTAATTCCCGGGATGGCGGGACTGACATATGTTGAAAGATGGAGCGACTGGGTTTGTATACACTAGAATTTAGAAGGATGAGAGGGAACCGTATTGAAATATATAAGATTATTAAGGGATTGGACACACTAGAAGTAGCAATGTTACAAAATTTTGAGATTTAAAAAATAAAGTCTGCAATTTATCCCATCAGATAAAGCATAAAAAGAAGTTTAATTTGACGCCTAATTCACATTCATATCTTCAGTATTAAAGAAGTTATGGCCATTTTCATACTCGGAAATTAGCATCTTGTTCCCTATTGCTTTTCCATTGACTTAACACAAAAGCTGTGATCGAGGACAGTTAAAAGCCCATAACTTTCTTAAAAATTAAGATAACTGAAAGAAATTTTCAGTTATTATAGATTGAAGCATTCTGAAACAAATATGAAACAATCTCACTTAGAAGACATGAAAGTGAAGCATATAATTAGTTAGTTACCTAATTGTAGCTAATTACAAAATTCAATTACTAGATCTAAATATCTATCAATTTCTTAAGAATAGATTAACATTTTTAAATAGCCTAAGTGTCCAAATAACATTCACACAATAATTCACAATATAACATAATTTTTAAATCTCATTTTCATGAATTTACAGGCCAAATGGAAGGAATTTAATGTTTAATACCTGTAAATTAATGGGCATTTAAATCATCTTGTGAGTGAGGATTTCTGGAACGCGATCTTTTGGAATGTTCATTTGCAGTGAATTTAACCCCGTATTGGCATGAAAAATACTGCCGTTAGTTCGGGGAATAAAATCACCGTTTCACATGAAAAAATGTGAATTAAAGGCTTCTTAAGAAGCACTTTTATACATTTAAAGAAACCACTTTCGTTTACCTGTCCCGTGTGTGAAATCCGTCCCCGTTATCGGCGTTGGCGCTTCAGGAGCTGCTTTTAAAATTACTCCAGCGCTGACATTGACGATTTAATAAAAATAAAAAATTCACAAAACGCCCCTAGGAACGATTTTTCAGCAAACGCTTGTACTCCAACGAAATATAATTCAGGACAAGGTAGGAGAAACCCGCGTTTTAACCCCGCCCCCCCCTTAAAGGCGCCAAAATCGCGCACACGGCCAGTGGCAGAATTACAGCGCGACTGAAGGTAAGGTTTGTAACATACCTACGACTAGAGGCAGGAAAAACGTTCCCGATGTTGGGGGAGTCCAGAACCAGGATAAGGAGGTAGGCCATTTAGAACGGAGATGAGGAAAAACTTTTTCACCCAGAGAGTTGTGAATCTGTGGAATTCTCTGCCTCAGAGGGCAGTGGAGGCCAATTCTCTGGATGCTTTAAGAGAGTTAAGATAGAGCTCTTAAAGATAGCGGAGTCAAGGGATATGGGGAGAAGGCAGGAACGGGGTACTGATTGTGGATGATCAGCCATGATCACAGTGAGTGGTGGGGCTGGCTCAAAGGGCCGAATGGCCTACTCCTGCACCTATTGTCTATTGTTTGTTGTCTAACCCAAACCACAACCGTACCTCAGCATCGAATCACTATGGACTTGCACCAGTGTCGTTGCTTCATGTACTTTGGTCTATCAAGGTCTAGTTTACTTCTTCTTCTTCCGTGTGGCGTGCACAGCCTAAAGTTGTTGGACAACTTGTTCTATTTGATCTTCCGTTTGTGCATGTCGAGTTGATTGCATTAGTCGAAACAGGGCAGACCATGTGAAGGTTGCAATCTTCCATCCTGTCTAGTTTACTAAGAATAATTGATGATTTATTTTATATTAGTTATGGTGTTGTTGCGTTTAATCTGCCTGTAAAGTGCAGCCAGAAGGAATTTCATTGTCCCGGTTCATCACCACTGCATATGGCAATTAAACACTCGCGACACTCATTTTTCTATCATGTTGTTGTCTTCCTTCAAGGTAAATCCTCTCAAGGATATATTTCAAAAATTGAAGTAGAGTATCACAAAATTAATTAAATTGCTCAGAAAAACGACTGGAAAACGGAAATATAAAAATTGGAGAAAAAAAATACACCTATTCCTTTGTGTAAGAAGGAACTGCAGTTGCTGGTTTAAACCGAAGATAGACACACAATGCTGGAGTACCTCAACGGGACAGGCAGGATCTCCGGAGAGAAGGAACGGGTGACGTTTCGGGTCGAGACCTTTCAGACATTCTTTCGTTAGCTGGATCTCTTCAAGCGAAGGAACTTCTTGAGCTAGTTTTAAAATATTTATATTCCAGTCTTTGTAAAATATTTAAATGAATCCTTTTGCATATTCCACACAAACACATCAGAGACTTGTCAGGTGCATAGTTATTGCTCGTGGGATTAAACCGAATGGCTAAAAATACATTCATATATCTTTAACACGCTTCTATCGGTGAACAATATGGAGCCGTGCCGAAACAAATGTCAAATTCAATGATTGTCCAATTGCTTGCTTCGTCATTATTGGGCAATAGAAACTGATGAAAAATGTATTTCCGCTGGGTTTTACTGAACTGTGGAGAGAGTTACTTATCTAAAGCAAAATTAAACAGTTGCGCTGTGGGTTTCATTGATGTTCTTGCATGTTCAAAACCATATGAATGATAGAGATGGGGATTTTCTGATGAGAAATAGGGGCGGCACGGTGGCGCAGCGGTAGTGTTACTGCCGTACAGCACCAGAGACCCCCGGTTCGATGCTGACTACGGGTGCTGTCTGTACGGAGTTTGTACATTCTCCCTGTGACCATGAGGGTTTTGTCCGGGTGATCCGGTTTCCTCCCACACTCCAGTGATGTACAGGTTAGTAGGTTCATTGGCTTTGGTAACAAATTGTAAATTGTCCTAGTGTGTTGGCTAGTGCTAGTGTACGGGGTGATCATTGGTCGGCCTGGGCTCGATCGGCCGGGCGGCCTGTTTCCACGGCATATCCCTAAAGTCTAAAGAAAAGTCTAAAGTAAATGGATGACAAAGTAAACTTGCTTTTTTAAGAAAATGAAAGCTTCTTTGACAGAGAACAGTGCCTTGAATTGAAGTGGGTGACACAGTAGCGCATAGGTGGAGTTGCTGCCTTACAGCGCCAGAGACGCGTGTTCGATCCTAACTTCAGGTGCTATCTGTACGGAGTTTTACGTTCTCCCTGTGACCGTGAGGGTTTTCCCAGGGTGCTCCGGTTTCCTCCCACACTCCAAAGACGTACAGATTTGTAGGTTAACTGGCTTGGTATAAATGTCCCTTGTGTGTGTAGGATAGTGTTAGTGCGCGTGGATCGCTGGCCGCTGTGGACACAGTGGGCTGAAGGGACTGTTTCCATGCTGTATCTCTAAACTAAACAAACGTTAATCCCATGGTCACTTACAAGGAAGCAGCACAGTGTGAAAATAAAATGTTTTCTTTGATAAACCGTTGAATCTATTTAATTTGAAGCCACATCCACGATGCGAGTGAATATTTGTCAGATGTTAAGTTGAGTTTAGTTGAGGTTATTGCCATGTGTACAGTGTACAAGGTACAGTGAATAGCTTTTGTTGCGTGCTATCCAGTCAGTGGAAAGACGATACATGATTACAATCGAGCCATCCACAGTGTACAGATACAGGATAAAGAGAATGCACAAATATGTAAGAACTAAATTTAACTGAAGGAATGTTTAATACTCCGAGATCTTGACAATGTTGCACAGAAGACCAGACGGGAGAACATGTTTTGTAAATTGGAAAACAAATTATAAAGTAAAGCTAAAGATAGACACAAAAAGTTGGAGTAACTCAGCGGGACAGGCAGCATCTCTGGAGAGAAGGAATAGGTAACGTTTCGGGTCGAGACCCTTCTTCAGACTGGTTAGGGATAAAGGAATCGAGAGATATAGACGATGATGTAGAGAGATAAAAAAACAATGAATAATAGATATGCAAAAATGTAATGATTATAAAGGAAACTGGCCATTAAGCTGTATGTTGGGTGAAAACGAGAAGCTGGTGCGACTTGGGTGGGGGAGGGATAGAGAGAGAGAGAAAGAGAGGGAATGCCGGGGCTACCTGAAGTGAGAGACATCAATATTCATATCACTGGGCTGTAAGCTGCCCAAGCGAAATATGAGATGCTGTTCCTCCAATTTGCATTTAGCCTCACTCTGACAACGGAGGAGACCGAGGACAGAAAGGTCGGTGTGGGAATGGGAAGGAGAATTATGAAGTGTTTTAACCAGCATCTGCAGTTCCTTCCTACACCAGACAGGAGAAGGTAGACTAAAGTGCTGGAGAAACTCAGGGGGTGAGGCAGCATCTATGGAGCGAAGGAAATAGGCAACGTTTCGGGCCGAAACCCAAAGGGTTTCGGCCCGAAACGTTGCCTATTTCCTGAAACGGTTCCTATTCGGCCCGAAACTTTGCCTATTTCCTTCGCTCCATAGATGCTGCCTCACCCGCTGAGTTTCTCCAGCACTTTTGTCTACCTTCGGTTTTCCAGCATCTGCAGTTCCTTCTTAAACACCAGACAGGAGAACATGTTTTGTAAATTGGGAAACCAATTAGAAAGTAAAGCTGCTGTTTAATGTTGCCCGGATACAGTGTCTTGCAGTAGATATTTAACACCATTGATTAGCAACCATTTTGGAACCAACCCAACTATTTTCTTCAACAAGCAATAAAGTGTGCTGGAGTAACTCAGCAAGACGCGGTACATCTGTGCAGGAAAATAGAAATTACAGCTCAGGAACGGGCCTGAATAGAGTGGATGTGGAGAGGATGTTCCCACTGGTGGGACAGTCTGGGACCAGAAGCCGTAGTCTCAGAATAAAAGGACGGACCTTTAGAAAGGAGGAGGAATTTCTTTAGTCAGAGGGTGGTGAATCTGTGGAGTTCATTGCCACTGAATGCTGTGGAGGCCAAGTCAATGGATATTTTTAAGGTGGAGATTGATAGGTTTAGTTTGGTTTAGTTTAGAGATCCAGCGCGGAAACAGGCCCCTTCGGCTCACCGGGTCCACACCGACCAGCGATCCCCGCACGTTAACGCTATCCTACACCCACTAGGGACATTTTTTTACATACACCGAGCCAATTAACCTACAAACCTGTACGTCTTTGGAGTGTGGGAAGAAACCGAAGATCTCGGAGGAAACCCACGCAGGTCACGGGGAGAGTGTACAAACTCCGTAGTCGGGATCGAACCTGGGTCTCCGGGGCTGCATTCGCTGTAAGGCAGCAACTCTATCGCTGCGCCACCGTGGCCGCCCTTGATTAATACGGCATTAATGCCGGAGGCAGGGGTTATGGGGAGAAGGCAGGAGAATGAGGTTGAGAGGGAAAGATAGATCAGCCATGATTGAATGGCGGAGTAGACTTGATGGGCCGAATGGCCTAATTATATTCCTGTGACTTATGAACATTATGACGGCCTCTCAGCCTCTCTGCAATCAGAAAGCCGATAAACTAATCTTACATGTCTACACATGAACCATACCCCTCCATTCCCAACTTGTCCACCTGCTGATCTAAAACCCTCTTACATTCCAGTAGTGTGTCTGCCTCCATCACCATCCCTGTAATTGAGGAATTCTCTGCCACAGAAGACAGTGGAGGCCAATTCACTGGATGTTAGAGTTCGATTTAGCTCTTAGGGCTAATGGAATCAAGGGGTATAGGGGGAAAAGCAGGAACGAGGTACTGATTTTGGATGATCAGCCATAATCGAAGGGCCGAATGGACTACTCCTGCACCTATTTTCTATGGTTTCTAATGTTTTGTATTGGCACACTTCTTCAGACTGGAGTAGAGGGGAGAAAGCAGATATCGACAGGTGAAGGGAAGGGTTGGACATGGTCTGGCAGGCGAGAGGTGGATGGGCGGATAGTAGGGGCAGTTGGCAGATGGATGGAGATAGTAGCAAAGTCTGGAGACGATATGGAGACAAAAGGGTGTAGATGTGCATCAGATAAGGTAGGAAGAGCACAGGTCGGCACGGTGGCGCAGCGGTAGAGTCGAAGCCTTGCAGCGCCAAAGACCCGGGTTCAATCCTGACTGCTATCTGTACGATGCTGTCTGTACGGAGTTTGTATGTTCTCCCTGTGATCTGCGTGGGGTTTCTTCGGGAAGCTCCAGATTCCTCCCACGCTCCAAAGACGAACAGGTTTGTTGGCGAATTGGCTTGGTATAAATGTAAAATAGTAAGATTAAACGAGAACTTACCAGTTTGAAGTTTGATCTTTATTTTATGAGGAGTTACGTTGGTGATTACGTGAAGAAGACCCGTCAGGGTGCCTGCGCGTAAATCTTCCAAGCAGCGGTGTGAAATCACAAAACATCAATAACGAAGTAACATAGTAAAAACGAGTAAATTTTAGAACTTCCAGCTGACCTTTATGAAAGAGGGTTGGGCGTGGTGGGCATAAAATACAACTCCTCATAAAATAAAGATCAAACTTCAAACTGGTAAGTTCTCGTTTAATCTAACTATTTTACTTCGGAGTCACGTGAGTGACTACGTGAAGATTTTAAAGCTTTGTGATTTCATGCCGCAGATACAAATCCCGGCTTCTCACTGCATTGATTGACTCGGAACGAGAAATAATCAATAATGCATTAATAATGACATTTGCATGACAAAATGCAGTAATTCATTTATTTTAATAATAGAATTAACAATATCCCCTTTAAACCAGGGGAAATTATGCAGAACTTAAAATAGTGTCTGCAAACGGCCCCATATTGGCAATAGGCCGATGGTAAAACTGTTGAAACACCAACTCATTGAACCACCCGGCGGCTGCGAGAATATGGTCGACGGGGACGTCCTTCGCCCTGGCCGCCGATGTTGCTGCTAAATCGAATGGGATGTAAAAAACATCACTGTTAACACCTGCAGCAACCAAGACTTGTTTTAACCATCTTGAAATAGTCTGAACTGACACTATCTTGTATGGTTTTTCGTGAATGATAAACAATCTTGTTTTCATATTTTGTAAGACCTTTGTAGCCTCAATGTATTGCAACAAATATGTCTTAACACATAGACATGGATCCATGGAGTATGCAAATAAAACACTCTTGAATCCTGTCACACCTGACCCTACTTCATTTGAGTAGGTGATAAATGTAAAACATAACATAACCCTGAGGTACTTCCATCCTGTGTATCTGTAACTTTTGTAATGTCTGCACTCTCTGTGCTTGTTACAAGTGTCATAAGCATGACTACCTTCATGCTGAATTTGTCCAAAATCAGAATCGTACCAAGAGTCCATTGATGAAGTAGCTTAAAACCACTCTATATTCCAGATTGCCATACCTAGGTTTAGAAGGTCTGGAATTAAAATTTCTTTCATTAATCTGGAAACGAAAGAACGAGACTCAACAGGATGTCTTTCCGACCCCATCAATAAAAAACGAGAACAATGTACTTCTGGCTGAATAAATCGCACTATAACTCAACCCCTCATAATAGAGTGTTGAGAAAACCTAAAACATTTGAGACATGTGCCATACAATATTCAATATTCTTTTGTACACAATTTCCCATTCTTTACATAATGGGATAGCAGCATTTACAGAGTCACAACCTCAGATTCGCAAATGTACTGCTTTTGAGTGCTCTTCCGCCAGACGGCTGTAAGCATGTCCACAATATGCCCAGACAATCTTCTTTTTAAAACTTGCAAATTAACAGATCCATACAGGCATATAACGGATGTTACTCTCCAATTATCGGTTACACCAGTAAATCCCTTCTTTTGGGAACCTTTATCAGAAACTGTCATAAATTCCAATATCAAAGGGAACCATGGCTGCGTAGACCAGTCCGGTACCACCAGTACCGCAGAGGCAGCATCCTGCTTCATTTTAAGCAGACACCGGTTTATGAGACAGAATGATGGAAAATCCATATAAAAACATACCACCCTAATGTAGCGAGAAAGCATCAATCGCTACTGTCTCCCGATGTAGTTCCCATAACACATATCTCTGTAACTGGTGATCGAGTCTGGATGGAAACAAGTCGTATCTGGCTTCCCAAATCTGACTACTATATCATTAAAATCTTAAGATTCAACATCAATTCTTTGTTTATCATGGAAATTCCGTAACCTGGTGTCTGCTACTATATTGAATCTACCTGGTAGATAAATAGCTGAAACCAAATATTTGTCAACACACCAAGTCCAGATTTGATTAGCCAATTTGTCACATGACCCCGACTTATTCCACCCATACAATGAATACATGCCATTGCTGTAGTATTGTTAATTTGAAGCTGAACATGCAGATTAGTTGTATTAACAACAAGCTTGGAGCTCATAAGCCTTCAAACAGCTGTAAAACGTTGATTCTCCATGTCTGCAAAAAATAATGCCTCTTCCATATTCCATCTATCCACAGATGGATACCATTTCAGTGGCACCAATCCAAGTGCACTGACATCAGTCTGTAATACCATGGAAAGCTGTTCAATCAGTATCTTGCTTGAACTACTGGAGACATGTTAAATCCACCACTGCAAATCAGAAGCAGCATTTGTTGTTTAACTGCATGGCCTATCAAAATGGCCACCATGCATCTTAGTGCCTTTTCTTTTTGCTGTCTGTAGCTGCTGGTAGAGCGATGGCCCATATTGTATTGCTTGAAATAACACTAATTTTCCTAGCAAGCTGGCCACCTGTCTTAATTGAAGATTGTTGCTTTTTCCACAGCTTAATGCAACCATCAATCAGCTCTACCCTTTACCCTGGGTAAAATTACCACCATGTCAATTGAATCAATTGTGAAATTAAAATAATCAATTGTTGTAAGTGGCGTTAACCTTGATTTCTCTGGATGAATTAAACCCAAACTTTCAAAAGTGGATTGATCAATTGAGAGAGATAACTCACTAATTCTCTTGTTCGTCCTAATTAGGACATCATCCAGTTAAGCCATCAACATCTGGCCTTGTACTCTAATTAGTCCCAAAATTGGTTTTACCAATTTAGTGAAATTCTAGGAACTGAAGGTAACCCATTAGACAGAACTTTGAATTGCCATAATTGTTTCATTCAGATAAATTTCAAATATTTTTATCTTACAAATGAACAGACACTGAGTAATATACATCTTTCAGATCTATAGTTGCCATATAACATCTTTTGAAATAAGTTGTTTGGCAGTCTCAAAGTCTCCATTTTGAAGTGTCTATACTTCACAAAATTTTAAAGACTTGTCAGATCTAAAATACTCCTCACCTTTTTAGGTCGAGAAAATTTAAACACAATTTGGTGATTTTGATAAACCAACCTTTCAATTACTTGTTTAAAGACATGTTTTCAAATTCAGCTTGAACCTCCATCACTTGTTTTTGTGAAATTGGAGTGTTCTGCTAGGAACATGCTGGATGGCAAATCACTATTTGGATCGAATCAATTCGAAACCATTGAATAATACTCAGAATAATGAATCTGAAGTAATTTGCTTCCAATATTTGGCTGTTTTTGCCTTAATATGTTCCCATGAGAACCAGGTCCACCTACCTCCTTTGTCACCTGACTGACCTGTGGTTCCTGGCTCCTGGCAGGAAAACCCACGCTTTTCCGTGTTCCCGCTGCAGGACACCAACTGCGCCCCTGCTTCAATGGTCGACTTGTTCCTGGTGTAAGCCCAGGATTTTGTATGATGTCTGAAAGGATTCCTCCTCTTCACAGACTTGCCGACCATCGATGTTTTGATCAACCTTGCTGTTTTTGTCTCATCATCCAACTCTTTCCCACGTTTCGTGAGTTTTTTTCTCTGAAGAGTGACTGCACATTGCTGAGCTTTACAGAGTTGCTGCAACTTGGGTTGATGGTGGGCCGAATGGCATACTTCCTGAAACAATTCATCTAGAAGTGGGCGTTACATAGCAACCCTAGTGCCACTTGATGCATCTCCATCCCTGGCCTCCATCCATTGTTCTTGCAAAAATGCAGTTGTTCCTCAACCCAGCAGCTTCAATATTCTCTGCAGTTTTATTTCTTAGGCTCACATGCCCTCGCCCATCTGACCCCTTATATCTTGGTACATTGCTAGTACTTTCAGCAATACGTAGTTACTTGGGGTCTTGTGCTTTTTTGGCATTTTCATCCATCGTAAGCTACTGGAGCTAATGGAGGACACAATAGTTGATCGTAGAGGCCACTTCTTCTCCCAGTGGCTCTCCTGACTCTGACGGGGCAGCGAATAGTACTGCCAGGAGTAGAACATCTGGCAGATGCCGTCTTCGCTTGTATCGGCCTCACCGTCAGACTCAGGGTCAGAACTCTCACAGAGCAGCGAATCGTACTGCCAGAAATAAAACATCTGGGAGCTGCCGTCTTCGCTTGTATCGGAAAACTCTGCTGACCCTGTGCATGCGCCTCATCAATGAGGGTGCTCTCAAACAGCCCTTTGCTAGATGCTGCTGACCTGGCTTCTGGAGCCTGGCTTTGGCTACACTCTTCCTGAGTGTGCTTTGCTCGAGTAACCTGTGTAACAAGCTCTCCATTTGAGAAATCCGCTCAAAAGCGGTATCCAGCCCTGGAGTCGAATCCTCCTGATCGGACTCCTCCTCCGTGGGCCTGACGGACTTGAACTTAGCCTTGCGCCCCATCTGGCGCTGACTGTATTCTTTTATGACCCAAGTCCACAGTCGCTACGCTCCCAGCCGGCGACTGTACAGGGGTCTGAGGCAGCTCTTCGCCGACCGCAATCTCGCGACTTTCCACCGGCTTTGCCGCTTGCCTCTTCCCCTCGCCCGTTTTTTCCATGGCGCCTGTGGAAAAAATCCCCACAGACCCACAGCAAACGGACCCGGAGTTTTTTTCTTAACTTGTAGTTCAAAACTACATTTCCACTAGAGCTCACGTCCGTTCGCGCCAATGCATCTGACGTAATGACGCGCAGGCGCCCTGACAGGTCTTCTTCACGTAGTCACTCACGTGACTCCGAAGTAAAATTGCCCCTAGTGTGTAGGATGGTGTTAGTGTGCGGGGTGACCACTGGTCGACGCGGACCCGTTGGGCCTGTTTCTGCGTTGTATCTCTAAAGTCTAAAGTATAAAAACTCTTGCAGGATCAACGTGTTGGCGTAAGGTAAAGATTACTTTGACACATTGCAATACAATCGCCCAGTCAAAAAAAAAGTAGTTTTTCCTCAAATCTACAATCCATTTCTGTACAGATTAATGATGCCTCTGCAGACATTGAGAGATCAAACTATATCCATAACATTGGAGGGCACACATTAATTATTCGTAATTACTTGTTAAGGGAACATTATACTTTTTAAATCATTGTTTCGCGAGCAGTTTTATTCTGCTTTTCAGTCCATTATTCTGCCAGATAATAAAGAGCATTGGAAGCTTTAGTCCCATAGGTCATGCTTTATGTTTTATGACCGGTGTTCTGAATTTGCATTTTGAGCTCCACGGGTTAGTAAAACACTTTAAATTGTTGAACCATTTTGTTCATAGATGTCAAGTCTGGTGCTTTGCCATCTGGCACAGCAGCATGTTGGAGAGTGGTTTAATTACTGCAGGGGAGAAAAAGTAGGGGAATCAAGAACCAGAGGACAAAGGTTTAAGGGCCTGTCCCACTTATCTGATTTTTTTCGGCGATTGTCACAGTCGTAGTAGCCAGAAAAACGGCGACTGGACACCCCCCCCCCCCCCCACCCCACGACAATGTCAACGTCAACCTACCACGGCAACTACCGACAACCGGCGACCCAATTGCCACGACTTAGGACACCCACCTATGACCACACCTACGACAAACTACGACCACACAGGCGACAACCTATGACAACCGAAGTCAACCTACGTCCACCCGCGACGAGCTACGACAAGCAACGACCCTGTCGGCGACAACTGAAGACAACTGAAGACAATTCAGTCGCCGGTACCTGTTGCCGGTTGGCGTAGGTTGACGTAGGTAGTCGCCAATGGAATTCACCGAAGTCAGCAGCCTGCGACAACCAACGTCACCTGGCGACAACCTGTGTCATCCTGGCGACAACCTACAACAGCACCTACGACCGGAGAAGACAAGCTACGTCAAGCCCACAGTCGCCGAAAAGTTTTGGACATTTCAAAATCCAGCGGCGACCAGAAAAACGTTACGACTCTTTAGGCGGCTTGAGGAGACGACTCACGACCATACAGGCGACACCCCGCGACTGAAAACAGACTAGTCGCCGAACAAATCGCCTAATTGGGACAGGGGCTTTAAGGTGAGTGGGAAAGATTTAATAGGAACCTGATGGGTAACTTTTTTTTACACACAAAGTGGTGGCGGGTGTATGGAACAAGCCGCCGGAGGAGGTGGTTGTGGCAGGTTCCATTGCAACATTTAAGAAATATTTAGGCAGGTGCTTGGATAGTGTGCGAAGGAACTGCAGATGCTGGTTTAAACTGAAGATAGACAAAAAATGCTGGAGGAACTCAGCAGGACAGGCAGCATCTCTGGAGAGAAGGAATGGGTGACGTTTCGGGTCGAGATCCTTCTTCAGACTGGATGCATTGATAGGACAGGTTTGGAGGGATATGGGCCAATACGCAGGCAGGTGGGACTTGTGTAGATGGGGCACATTGGGCGGTGTGGGTAAGTTGGGCTGAAGAGCCTATTTCCACACTCTATGACTCTCTGGCTCAGTGACCAGTAGATGCAGGAATTTAGGCTGAGGTTTATTATTGTCGGATGTACCGAGGAACATTAAAATGCTTTGTTTCGCACCCTAACCAAATAGATCAGATAATACTCATCACCATCGGCGGTCACTCTAAACGAGTATGACTGTCCTCTCATGGAGGACGTCAGTGCATGACTTTGTTTAACGTGGGCAGACTGGTGCACAGACAGCCACCCCACGGTCCTTGACATATCTGGGTCAGAATCCAGTGGCATGGAGTCCAAGACGACCGGAGACCCTTTTCTGCTGCAGCCTTCGTCCGCCTTCCCAGCCTTTGAGACACTCCACTAAAGTCAGCCATCGTACTCCGCCTGTTCCACCGTTGAGGTCTTGGTTGGATTGCTCTTTGTCACAGACCTCCCCCTTGAAGTCTGAAGAAGGGTCTCGACCTGAAACGTCGCCTATTCCTTTGCTCCATAAATGCTGCCTCACCCGCTGAGTTTCTCCAGCTTTTTTGTCTACCTTCCCCCTTGACCTTACCGCCATGGGTGGCCCTACCAGGAGCATGGCTCCAGACGGCATCGCTCTCAGGATCTCAGGACCACACAAGCTTCTCCACCACGACAAGGTGACAATCCACGGAGAAGAAATAATACTATACATAAATATACATGATAACATTTCTTGGCATAGGTATCAATGCATCCCTACATCCCTTTTCTACTCCTTTGGAAGTTGACCGATTACTGTCTACTTGCTCTCTCTATTTTTCCTCTTCATATGTACCAGGTTACATATGTCTCCATCTGAACAAAGTAATGTACCTCCTTCTTGTAAGTATTGCTCCATGCATTCTTTTTCTGCATGGTTTACACATTTATCGATATTAGACTCCAATATTTTTTTTACAGAAAAAACAATGTCTTATAAAATCCCTCCAGGAATCTCCAGTATTAAATCCCTCCAGTCCAAAATCATGAAATGTTAAAGTCCTCGGAAAATCCATGTGCACAACATCCCATGAATATTTAGCTCTGTACTTTCTGTTCTTCAAAAAAATCTGAGGGTTTTCTTTTGAGTTATGAGTTGCTTTGTTCAAATCCATATTGACAGCTCTTTTATTAAAGCATGCTTTTCTGAACACATTTTATCGCCTACTACGCCTTCAAGAATGTTAGCTGCTGCCAATACTGAACAGTCTGGAAGAAAATTAGTTTATCCTTTTCTTGCTTTTGAGCAGAGATCTTTTCTTAAGGTCATAAGGGATAGGAGTAGAATTAGGCCATTTGGCCCATCACGTCTACTCCGCCATTCAATCGTGGCTGATCTATCTCTTCCTCCGAACCCCATTCTCCTGCCTTCTCCCCATGACCTCTGACACCTGTACTATTCAAGAATCTATCTATCTCTGCCATAAATATCCATTGACTTGGCCTCCACAGCCTTCTGTGGCAAAGAATTCCAGAGATTCACAACCCTCTGACTAAAAAAAATTCTCCTCATCTTCCTAAATTCTGAGGCTATGACCTTTAGTTCTAGACTCTCCAACTAGTGGAAACATCCTCTCCACATCCACTCTATCCAAGCCGTTCACTATTCTGTATGTTTCAATGAGGTCCCTACCCCTCATTCTTCTAAACCCCAGCGAGTACAGGCCCAGTGCCGACAAACGCTCATCAAAGGTTCACCTACTAATTCCTGGGATCATTCTTGTAAACCGCCTATGGACCCTCTCCAGAGCCAGCACATCCTTCCTCAGATATGGTGGCCCAAAATGCTCACAATATTCCGAATGCAACCTTACCAGCGCCTTGTAGAGCACCAACAACCACCCAATTCATATCTCCAAGGGTGTCAACTGAGCCTCTTATTTCCTCTTTGATATTGCTTCCTAGATGGTGTCCAACCCAGGCGTTCTAGCCACAGACGCAGATCTACAACCACATATTACAATCACACTCTTAAATCTCTACTCCTACAACAACATTTCCTACTTTAATTCCCTTATCATGTATCGATGCATTGTAAATGGCTCGATTGTAATCATGTATTGTCTTTCTGCTGACTGGATAGCACGCAATAAACTAAATAATTTTCCTCAGGAATCCGCACCGCTTGTCACGATGACCCGATCCCCCCCATCGCGGCTTCATGACCATCATTCAGTACTTTGTCCTTAATTGTCATTGTCCAGTCCAATTGCTCCTCCTTCTCACCACTTCAAGTGATTCAAGTCTGAAGTTTCAAGAGTTTTGTATTGCCATGTCCCAAAACGGAACATTGAAATTCTTACTTGCAGCAGCACAACAGTTCTAAATAGTTTTATTTTTATTAGAAGTAAGTACAATTGTATACAATCATATTTTCATAATACATTTTATGTACAGCTTCTTATTTTTTTAATTTTTATAATAAAGAAGAAAAATAAAAAGAAGTTAGATAATGAAAAATAGAAAAATGTGAGATATATAGTGTGTGGAAAAGAAAAATAGAGAGTGAAAGAAGAAAGTTAAAGAATAGAAAATAGGAAAAAGAGAATAAAAGAAGAAAAGGGAAGAAAAAGAAAACAGAAGTAAGAGATCTTATTTATAATCTTGACCATCCCTCGCCCAGTCACGAGTTAGCTTTTACAATTGTGTTGCAGCAGCACAACGGTTCTGTAAACACCATAATGAACAACAAAAAGATCCCAAGTCTATATAGTTCAGAGCTTAAACAACAAAAAGGTGTGTGTGTGTGTGTGTGTGTGTGTGTGTGTGTGTGTGTGTGTGTGTGTGTGTGTGTGTGTGTGTGTGTGTGTGTGTGTGTGTGTGTGTGTGTGGGTGTGTGTGTCTGTAGGAAGGAACTGCAGATGCTGGTTTAAACCAAAGATAGCAACAAAATGCTGGAGTAACTCAGGCAGCATCTCTGGAGAGAAGGAGTGGGTGACGTATCGGGTCGAGACCCGTCAGACATTCTTTTGTTAGCTGCATCTCTTCAAAAGAAGGAACTGGAGAAGGGTCTCGACCCGAAACGTCACCCATTCCTTCTCTCCAGAGATGCTGCCTGTCCCGCTGAGTTACTCCAGCATTTTGTGTCTATATAAATACAGTATATATATATTTATATATATATATAACACATCCATCCTTTTTCTCGAGGGATGTTGCCTGACCCGTTGAAGGGTCGGGGGTTATGGGGAGAAGGCAGGAGAATGGGGTTGAGAGGGAAAGATAGATCAGCCATGAATGAATGGCGGAGTAGACTTGATGGGCCCAATGGCTTAATTCTGCTCCTAACAGCTATGAACTTGAGAACTTAATCCAGCACTTTGTGAACTTTGACATTAACGTTTTCAGGCTCCTATACGTTCTTCCTGATGGCAAGAGTGAAATGAGTACGTGGCCAGGGTGGTTTTGGTCTCTGATGTTGCTGGCTGCCTTTTTGAAATAATACGATAGTCAAGCATTTTGTGTCTATCTTCGGTGTAAGCAGCATCTGTAGTTCCTTCCTACACAACTCACATATTGTTCTGAATCCATCCTGCTGCCTAAACTCATAGTTGGGGATCTCAAACCTGCTGTGCCTTTTAATCTGTTCAAGGCTGTTCTGCCCCGGTCCTCAACACTGGTTTCACAGCTGGCACGGTGGCACATCTGGCACAGCTGGCACAGCTGCTGCCTCACAGCCCTGGGTTCAATCCAGTGGCAAATGCCAGCTTTAAGTTGTCCTCTCTGACATCAGTGAAATCATGTTTGTCACATCCATCCATGAAAAGCTTCGCACTGTTTGAGGTTCCTTGTTCGAGGGTAGATTACATAAAGGTTCCTCGGTGGATGGGATGACAGAGTCTGTCATTTGATGAATCATAACTGGAAAATATACAAGGATTTTATGATTGACATCCATGTGCTTGTTTACCTGACCTTTCTAGGAAATTCAGCCACCGTTCAAAATAAAGTCCCGAGCAATGGAAATAAGCAGATTGGTAGGGACAACAGTGACATTGAGAGATGCTATTGTTTGTATTACCTGAAATATGATTGTCTTATCTGGACTATGATATTCAACCTTATACCCTTAATAACATCTACTTCTCTATAGAACAAGACTTTCTGCTTCCAAACAGAACAGGATTTACAGAAATCACTGAGTCATTGAAAGACGCAACATAGAAACAAGCCGGTTGGCCCATCGACCATCGATCTCCCATTCACACTAGTTGTATGTTATCCAACATACACATCCACTCTCTACACACTGGGAGCAATTGACGGATGCCAATTAATCCACAAACCCGCACGTCTTTGGGACGTGGGAGGAAACCGGAGCACCAAGAGGAAACCCACGAGGTCACAGGGAGAACGTGCAAACTTCATACAGACAGCGTCTGAGGTCATGCGTCGAACCCTGGTCCCTGGCGCTGTGAGGCAGCAGCTCCACCTGCTGCACACCCGGTGCCCACCATAATTCAAGGTTGTGGTGTTTCTGAATGTACCTGAGAAAAGGATTGAAGATGAGTTTGGGCAAATCATGGCCTGGCATTGTCAAATGTGTGAAAGTATAATGTGTCTTACATGAGCAGAGTCATAAATAAATCACTGATAAACCCCAATGCAGAACATAGCAGAAATCTGAAGCAGGGAAGGCTAATGTTTATAATGTCACTCGGCCACAGTAGAAAGATAAATAAATCAGATTTATGCTATTTAATGTTGTATCTTGGCACCTAATGTGAATTACATGGTTAATATGCTTTAGTGATTTTAGATTAAATAAATTCTAATAAAATTTCATTTAGAGATACAGCACGGAAACAGGCCCTTCGGCCCACCAAGTCCGCACTGACCAGCGATTACTCCTTACGCCAACACTATCCTTCACACATCAGGGACAATTTACCATTTTACCGAAGTCAATTACAAACCTTCATACCTTGACACAGAGAGGGTCTCGACCCGGAACGTCACCCATTCCCTCTCTCCAGAGATGCTGCCCGTCCCGCTGAGTTACGCCAGCATTTTGTGTCTACAAACCTACAAACCTGTACGTTGTTGGAGTGTGAGAGGAACCCGGAGAAAATCCACGCAGGTCACATGGAGAGCGTACAGACTCCGTACAGGCAGCATCCGTAGTCGGGATCAATCCCGGGTCTCCAGCGCTGTAAGGAGGCAACTCTACCGCTGCGCCACCGTGCCGCCCTGTACATTGCCACTGCCAAGAAGATGGGAGAGTGTAGGAAGGAACTGCGGATGCTGGTTTAAACTGAAGATAGACACAAAATGCTGGAGTAACTCAGCGAGACAGGCAGCATCTCTGGAGAGAAGGAATGGGTGACGTTTCGGGTCGCGACCCTTTTTCAGACTGAGATGGGATTGTCATCGTAGAGAGGCCCAATAATTGCTCACTAAACGTTAAACAATTGAAGCTGGAAAGTTTGAACGTTGAGAGTTTGGGCATTAAAATGTCCAGATTCATGACTAGTTCCATATCAGATCGGCAATGAAGCAGCTTTCTGGATTCAGGGAGAAGTCTAGCTTCCTGCAAGAGTGTCCGATTCAGCTGTGAGCTGCAGGATATCCTTTTGTTCAAAGCTGTCACAAATATAATTATCACCAAGTACTATTCGATCACCGTGAAAGGTTCCCTGGGACAGCCAAAGGCACAAGGAAAACAGGTGATGGATTTCAATGAAATTGTCCTTCCAGGTATGTAGATATGTCACGTACTGTTACTTGCTGAGGTTCATGAAAGATGATTACTGCCTACCCAGGAGCACGTACATCATCATGAGACCAGGAGGTTATGGGTTTCATTGTATAGTTTAGTTCCGAGATATAGCGTGGAAATAGCCCCTTCAGCCCACCAAGTCCGTGCCAGCCAGCGATCACTAGTTCTATCCGAAACAGTAGGGAACAATTTACAGAAGCCAATTAACCTATAAACCTGAGATAGGCACAAAATGCTGGAGTAACTCAGCGGGATAGACAGCATCTCTGGAGAGAAGGAACGGGGAACTTTTCGGGTCAAGACCCTTCTTCAGACTGAACCTGAAACGTCACCCATTCCTTCACTCCAGAGGTGCTGCCTGTCCCGCTGTGTTACTCCAGCATTTTGGGTCTATTTTCGGTTTAAACCAACACCTGCAGTTTCTTCCCGCACATTACAACCTACAAGCCTGCACATCTTTGGAGTGCGGGAGGAAACCACAGCATCCAGAGAAAACGCATGCGGTCACAGGGAGAACGTACAAACTCCGTACAGACAGCACCCGTAGTCCGAATCAAATCTGGGTCTCTGGCGCTGCAAGGCAACAACTGTACCACTGTGCCACTGTGCTCATTAATTTTTTGAATTTTTGCTTATTATGTATTATTTGTGTGGGTAATGTTGACAGGATCGGGGCTCTGGCGCTGTAAGGCAGCAACTCTACTGCTGCGCCACTGTGCCGTCCCTAGATGCATATACACACTGGAATTGAAATAAGATATGTAGTGGAATGGATACCTGGATACATTTACTTTTTTGGTAACCTTTAATCTTTTTATCTCTAAACTAGTGAGCTCTAAACTCACTAGTGGCCCGAGTGAGACCACACCTGGAGTATTGTGTGCAGTTTTGGTCCCCTAATTTGAGGAAGGACATTCTTGCTATTGAGGGAGTGCAGCGTAGGTTTACAAGGTTAATTCCCGGGATGGCGGGACTGTCATATGCTGAGAGAATGGAGCGGCTGGGCTTGTACACTCTGGAATTTAAAAGGATGAGAGGATTTCTTAATGAAACATATAAGATTATTAAGGGTTTGGACACGCTAGAGGCAGGAAACATGTTCCCGATGTTGGGGGAGTCCAGAACCAGGGGCCACAGTTTAAGAATAAGGGGTAAGCCATTTAGAACTGAGATGAGGAAACACTTTTTCTCACAGAGAGTTGTGAGTTTGTGGAATTCTCTGCCTCAGAGGGCGGTGGAGGCCGGTTCTCTAGATACTTTCAAGAGAGAGCTAGATAGGGCTCTTAAAGATAGTGGGATCAGGGGATATGGGGAGAAGGCAGGAACGGGGTACTGATTGGGGATGATCAGCCATGATGACATTGAATGGCGGTGCTGGCTCGAAGGGCCGAATGGCCTACTCCTGCACCTATTGTCTATTGTCTATTGTCTATAAACTAAACTAAAACATAGACATTTACAGATGCTCCATGTTAACATTATCTGCTGCAAGAACTCACTTGGTATTGGATTAGGTCCAGGGATCTCAATTAGTAATGGGCTCAATCCAGGAATTTATTTGGCAATGGTCTTGGTTTGAAGCCAAATCTTTATTGATCTGACCACAACCCTTTTAGTGTGTTCTCCCATCAAATGCCTGTGCACAGTGTGAGAAAATGGCAAATTAGCAGAGTGCTAAACAGATGACCAACAATTTTTAACTTATTCATAACTGCATCATGCTCAGAGCTCTAAACCAGCATAAAAGCTTCTTCAGGCAAGAGACTGGAGTTGGGCTGGAATCTGGAGCGATAAACAAAAGGTGGATAAAAGTGTGTAGGCAGGAACTGCAGGTGCCGTTTACACCGAAGATAGACACAAAATGCTGCTGTAACTTACCGTAACAGGCAGTATCTCCGGAGAAACAGAATAGGTGACGATTCGGTATGGGTCTGAAGAAGGGTTCCGACCGAAAATATCACCTTTTCCTTTTCTCCAGAGAGACTGCCAGTCCCGTTGAGTTACTCCAGCATTTTGTGTCTATCTTCGGTGCATCTGCAGTTCCTTCCTACATGTATTTCGCCACCAGTTTGTTAATCGTTCCTGAGTTAGTTTAGTTTAGTTTAGTTTAATTTAGTTTAGTTTAGAGATACAGCATGGAAACAGATCCTTCAGCCCACCGAGTCCGCGCCGACCAGCGATCCCCGCACACTTACACAATGGGGACAATTTCACAATTTTACCGAAGCCAATTAACCTACAAACCTGTACGTCTTTGGAGTGTGGGAGGAAACCAGAGCTCCCGGAGAAAACCCACGCAGGTCACGGGGAGAACTTGCAAACTCCGTCCAGACAGCACCCGTAGTCAGGATCGAACCCGGGTCTCTGGGGCTGCGAGGCAGCAATCTATACCGCTGTGCTACTGTGCTGCCCCGGTTACCTTTTTATCTGATGGGCAGATGACTGGAAAAAGGGCAGAGAAGATAGAAAAGGTGTGAGACAAAAGGATTGAAGAATTGCAAATAGTGAAGCCAGAGGAAGGAATGGAGGTGGAGGAGAGGAGTAGGGAAGAAATTGGTGCGTCCAGGTGGGATGGGGGGGGAGGGAAATTTTTGTCTATCTTTGGTGGAGAAACACAGCAGGTCGAGCAGCGTCCACGGAAGGAAAGGAAGAGTCAATGTTTCAGGCTGAGACCCTCCATGGAGGCAGGCTCTCCACCACGCTGCTGCATGGTCTCAACCCAAAAACATTGGTACTCCCTTTCCCTCCACAGTGGCTGCCTGACTGCCTTGGTGCTTATTTAAATCGGTGTTATTATCTAATCTCTTTATGATCTGAAACACACACACAGTATGGGGGGAGGGGATCGTGACAGAAGCCTCCTCGTGGCGATCCCCCGGAAGCGACGACACGATGCGCACTGTGACGCGTCGGGCGACAATTCTGTCAACGTGTTGGACGACGACAGAAGCCGACAGCGAGCTACACGTCGTCTGACACACGGGCGAAGGAGTACGATGGACATCATGGTGGCACAGTGGCAGACCAACACAATAACATTGATGGTGCAATCTTATTATCATTTGAAGATCAGCCACAAGGAGAAGGTAAAGTGTATGTCGTACTTCATTTGCATCAGTTAATCTGCCTTCAGAGTTCTTCATGAGTAATCTCCACTCCAGAGGATTTCATTACCGCTGCCCAGTTACAAATCTCCGTGACAGATTCAAGGTGAGATCGCATGACAACACCATGTGCAGCTTGAGAGAACAAACATGAACTGAGTGCTTTAACAAAGCGACGGGCAGATGGAAAGTGCGGGAAGGAACTGCAGATGCTGGCTTACACCGAAGATAGACACAAAATGCCGGAGTTAAACCCCTGTCCCACAGTACGGAGTTCATTCCAAGATCTCTCCCGAGTTTGCCCTGATTCGAACTCGGAGATTTACGGTAATGGCCACTCGTCGGTACTCGGGGCTCTCGTGGACATTTTTCATCCTGTTGAAAAATCTTCACGAGTCTTCCCGTGCTTACCTGCCGTTAGCGAGTCTTCCCGAGTACCTGCCGTTAGCCCTAAGAGACGTCCCCGAGCTCCGACGTACCCGCTACGTTCATTCTCCGTGCTTACCACGAGTTTGATTTTTTTAAACTCGGGAGAGCTCATGGAATGAACTCGTACCGTGGGACAGGGCTATAACTCAGCGGGTCAGGCAGCATCCCTGGAGAAAAGCAAGAGGTGACGATTCGGGTCGAGACCCTTCTTCAGACTGAGAGTCAGGGGAGAGGGAGTCTAGATGTATGAAAAGGTACAAAACAGGTCTGTAGGGGTGGCACGGTGGCGTAGCGGTGGCGTAGCGGTAGAGTCGCTGCCTCATGGTCCTGCCCCACTTACGCGACCTTTTCGGCGACTGCCGGCACCCGTCATAGATCGCCAAAAATGTTCAACATGTTGATAATTCAGCGGCGACCAGAAAGACACTACGACTCTTTGGGCGACTGAGGGGGCGACTCACGACCATACAGGCGACATGTCGCGGGGTGAAGCCTGTATGGTCGTGAGTAGTCGCCCAAAGAGTCGTACCTTGTTCTGGTAAGTTGCTGGAGTGATGATTTTTCTTCTATTTTACAAATCATGTCCAAAGCAGCTATTTACATAGATACATAGAAAATAGGTGCAGGAGTAGGCCATTCGGCCCTTCGAGCCTGCACCGCCATTCAATATGATCATGGCTGATCATCCAACTCAGTATCCCGTACCTGCCTTCTCTCCATACCCCCTGATCCCTTTAGCCACAAGGGCCACATCTAACTCCCTCTTAAATATAGCCAATGAACTGGCCTCAACTACCCTCTGTGGCAGAGAGTTCCAGAGATTCACCACTCACTGTGTGAAAAATGCAGGCTAGATGCAGGAAGATTATTCCCAATGTTGGGAAGTCCAGAACCAGGGGTCACAGTTTAAGGATAAGAGGGAAGACTTTTAGGACCGAGATGAGAACATCATTTTTTACACAGTGAGTGTTGAATCTGTGGAATTCTCTGCCACAGAAGGTAGTTGAGGACAGTTCATTGGCTATATTTAAGAGGGAGTTAGATGTGGCCCTTGTGGCTAAAGGGATCAGGGGGTATGGAGAGAAGGCAGGAATGGGATACTGAGTTGGATGATCAGCCATGATCATATCGAATGGCGGTGCAGGCTCGAAGGGCCGAATGGCCTACTCCTGCACCTATTTTCTATGTTTCTATGTTTCTATGTTACAACAGTATGAACAGTATGAATACCATCAGTCTGAAGAACAAGACAAGACCAGGGACAAGAGACATTTATTGTCACATGTACCAATTGGTACAGTGACATTTGTGGTCACCACACAGCCATACGAATAAATAAGAGCACAGAACACGATAGTCTTTAACATAGACATCCCCACACAGCGGAATCAAAGTTTCCCACTGTGAGGGAAGGCACCAAAGTTCAGTCACCGACCTGAAACGTCACCCATGCCTTCTCTCCATACCCCCTGATCCCTTTAGCCACAAGGGCCACATCTAACTCCCTCTTAAATATAGCTTCTTTTTTTTTTTTAACATTTTTTTTTTAATCTCTTTCTTTTCACATATCTATAAACACTTTTGCAGTCAGTTTTTATGTTCCCTGCCAGTTTTCTTTCATAATCTATTTTTCCTTTCCTAATTAAGCCCTTTGTTCTCCTCTGCTGGTCTCTGAATTTCTCCCAGTCCTCCGGTATGCTGCTTTTTCTGGCTAATTTGTACGCATCATCCTTCGCTTTGATACCATCCCTGATTTCCCTTGTTATCCACGGATGCACTACCTTCCCTGATTTATTCTTTTGCCAAACTGGGATGAACAATTTTTGTAGTTCATCCATGCAGTCTTTAAATGTCTTCCATTGCATATCCACTGTCAACCCTTTTAGAATTAATTGCCAGTCAATCTTGGCCAATTCACATCTCATACCCTCAAAGGGGGCACGTACAACAAGACTGCTAACTAACCCTTCCTCATTACTCAATACCAGTCTAAAATAGCCTGCTTTCTCGTTGGTTCCTCTACATGTTGATTTAGATAACTATCCCACATACATTCCAAGAAACCCTCTTCCTCAGCACCCCCTGCCTATTTGTAGATTGAAGTCACCCATTATAACCGTTTTGCCTTTGTCGCACGCATTTCTAATTTCCTGTTTGATACCATCTCCAACTTCACTACTACTGTTAGGTGGCCTGTACACAACACCCACCAGCGTTTTCTGCCCCCTTAGTGTTTCGCAGCTCTACCCATACCGATTCACATCCTCGAAACTAATGTCCTTCCTTTCCATTGCGTTAATCTGCTCTCTAACCAGCAACGCTACCCCGCCTCCTTTCCCTTTCTGTCTATCCCTCCTGAATATTGAATATCCCTGGATGTTCAGCTCCCAGCCTTGGTCACCCTGGAGCCATGTCTCCGTGATCCCAACTATATCATAGTCATTTAACTGTCTTGAATCAAATAACACTGCATGCTTTGAATTACATCAGAAAGATTGTCTTCTTCTGAATGACTGATAATACCTTAAAAAGTAGAAAGACAGGCTGAATATTATAAGGTAGACAAAAATGCTGGAGAAATTCAGCGGTGAGGCAGCATCTGTGGAGCGAAGGAAATAGGCAACGTTTCGGGTCGAAACCCTTCTTCAGACTTTTAAATTGTTTTAACAATCTACAGATGTAATTTTGGGGTTTACGTTGAATCTGTCTTATTGACATGACATTTATGTTTTAGTTCCAGATAATGATTTTCACCTGCAGTACGGGTGAAATAGACAAACCAGGTGGAATGTAAATTGAAAACTGTAACTTCAAATGGTAGATACTCAAAGCACCTGGAGAGTGTCCAAAGGTCGTTTAATTAGCTAACGTTCATCTCCATTAAACATGTCTAACTTGATAAGCTATGGTCAGAGGTTTCACATTAGCATAGGAAATGTCTCCCTCAGGCATACAGAAATTGACCTTGACTGCCTCTAAACCCATCACCCTTCAAAATCCAAATGCCATGTGCAGCACAGCTAACGCCAAGAACTCCCAGATTCCCACAGAATCCAAGGGTTATCTTGTTATGCTTCTGGGACACACTGGTCCCTACATCCCTGTATACCCACAGCCAGCAAAACTGTGGGTATACAGAGAGTCATAGAGTCATACAGTGTGGCAACATAGAAACATAGAAACATAGAAAATAAGTGCAGGAGGAGGCCATTCGGCCCTTCGAGCCAGTACCGCCATTCATTGCGATCATGGCTGATCGTCCCCAATCAATAACCCGTGCCTGCCTTCTCCCCATATCCCTTGATTCCACTAGCCCCTAGAGCTCTATCTAACTCTCTCTTAAATCCATCCAGTGGTTTGGCCTCCACTGCCCTCTGTGGCAGGGAATTCCACAAATTCACAACTCTCTGGGTGAAAAAGTTGTGAATTTGTGGAATTCCCTGAAAGAATGGGTCGACTGGGCTTGTATTCACTGGAATAAAGAAGGATGAGAGGGAATGTTAGACAATAGACAATAGGCAATAGGTGCAGGAGTAGGCCATTCGGCCCCTCGAGCCAGCACCGCTATTCAATGTGTTCATGGCTGATCATCCACAATCAGTACCCCCGTTCCTGCCTTCTCCACATATCCCTTGACTCCGCTATCTTTAAGAGCACTGTCTAGCTCTCTCTTGAAAGCATCCAGAGAGCCAGCCTCCACCGCCAGCTGAGGCAGAGAATTCCTCCAGAGAATCTTATAGAAACATATTAAATTCTTAAGGGATTGAGCAGGCTGGACGTAGGAAAAACATTCCCGATGTTGGGGGAAGTCCAGAACCAGGGGTCACAGTTTAAGAATAAGGGGTCGGTCATTTAAGACTGAGATGAGGAAATACCTTTTCACCCAGAGAGTTGTGAATCTGTGGAATTCTCTGCCACAGAAGGCAGTGGAGGCCAATTCACTGGATGTTTTCAAGAGAGACTTAAATATAGCTCTTCGGCCTAACATAATCAAGGGAAATGGGGAGAAAGCAGGAACGGGGTACTGATTTTTGGATGATCAGCCATGATCATGTTGAATGGCGGTGCTGGCTCGAAGGGCCGATTGGCCTACTCCTGCACCTATTTTCTATGTTTCTATGAAACAAGCACAACTTGCCCACACCGACCAACACGTCCCATATTCAATACACTGACCAACATTATTAATGACTGAAGAAGGGTCTCGACCCGAAACGTCACCTATTCCTTTGCTCCACAGATGCTGCCTCAACCGCAGAGTTTGTCCAGCATTTCTGTCTGCCTTCGATTTTTCCAGCATCTGCAGTTCTATCTTAAACATTATTAATCAAGTGCGTGGCCACTAATATTTTTGGAGGGGGATTTTGGTTTAGTTTTAGTTCCACAGCTTGAAAATGGGGCCTTCGGCCCACCGAGTCCACGCCAACCAACGATCACCTGCACACCAACACATTCCTACATACTTGGGACAATTTACAGAAGCCAATTAACCGACAATTATTAAGGAGATTTAAAATGGATTCTGATTTTAAAATAGCAAGGTTGGGGGCCGAAGATGTCAGTTTTGATTACCTGTGGATGTAGAGAACTGGTGGATTAAGTATCAATTTATGAGGAAGTCAAACATCAGAGAGATAGGTTTCAACGCGTTCCCAGATCACTTCTTGGCCTTTGCTTCCTTGCATATTTGCGTAATATTTTTCTTTGAAGTGTCAAGCGAGATGAATAAATTTGGTTACAAGAGGAAGTGTTGACAGGTTACTGGGCAATTGATAGAGGAATCGCAAGAGGTGGAACATTTCTCCTGCTGATTGATGTTTTTATTTAACTTCACAAATTATGAAAAATAGGGTTTTCTTTGCTCGAGGAAGCTGTATTTTTGGGCAATCAAACTCTCATGCACGTTCGCTCGTGCGTCAGACCATGTAGCTCGCTGTTGGCTTCTGTCGTCGTCCAACATGTTGACAGAATTGTCGCCCAACGCGTAACAGAGTGCATCGTGTCGTCGTTTCCAGGGATCGCCACCAGGAGGCTTCTGTCACTGTTGTGTTGGAAGGAACAGCAGATGCTGGTTTAAACCGAAGGTAGACACAAAGTGCTGGAGTAACTCAGCGGGACAGGCAGCATCTCTGCAAAGAAGGCATGGGTGACGTTTCAGGTCGGTGACTGAACTTTGGTGCCTTCCCTCACAGTGGGAAACTTTGATTCCGCTGTGTGGGGATGTCTATGTTAAAGACTATCGTGTTCTGTGCTCTTATTTATTCATATGGCTGTATGGTGACCACAAATTTCACTGTACCAATTGGTACATGTGACAATAAATGTCTCTTGTCCCTGGTCTTGTCTTGTTCTTCAGACTGACGGTATTCATACTGTTCATACTGTTGTAACATAGAAACATAGAAACATAGAAAATAGGTGCAGGAGTAGGCCATTCGGCCCTTCGAGCCTGCACCGCCATTCAATATGATCATGGCTGATCATCCAACTCAGTATCCCATCCCTGCCTTCTCTCCATACCCCCTGATCCCTTTAGCCACAAGGGCCACATCTAACTCCCTCTTAAATATAGCCAATGAACTGTCCTCAACTACCTTCTGTGACAGAGAATTCCACAGATTCACCACTCACTGTGTAAAAAATGATTTTCTCATCTCGGTCCTAAAAGTCTTCCCTCTTATCCTTAAACTGTGACCCCTAGTTCTGGACTTCCCCAACATCGGGAATAATCTTCCTGCATCTAGCCTGCATTTTTCACACAGAGAGTGGTGAATCTCTGGAACTCTCTGCCACAGAGGGTAGTTGAGGCCAGTTCATTGGCTATATTTAAGAGAGAGTTAGATGTGGCCCTTGTGGCTAAAGGGATCAGGGGGTATGGAGAGAAGGCAGGTACGGGATACTGAGTTGGATGATCAGCTATGATCATATTGAATGGCGGTGCAGGCTCGAAGGGCCGAATGGCCTACTCCTGCACCTATTTTCTATGTATCTATGTATCTATGTAGCCTGTCCAACCCCTTAAGAATTTTGTAAGTTTCTATAAGATCCCCCCTCAATCTTCTAAATTCTAGCGAGTACAAGCCGAGTCTATCCAGTCTTTCTTCATATGAAAGTCCTGCCATCCCAGGAATCAGTTTGGTAGCAGCACCATGAGCCATGTAGAGTTACAGCGGTAGAGATGCTGTCTTACAGCGCCAGGGACCCGGGATCGATCCTGACTATGGGTGCTGTCTGTACGGAGTTTGTACATTCTCCCCGTGACTGCCTGGTGCTCCTAAGATGTGTAGGCTTGTAAGATAATTGGCTTCTATTAAAAATTGGCCCCAGTTTGTAGTGTAGGATAGAACTATATCATATGTCTGCACGGATTCGTTGGGCCGAAGGGTCTGGTTCCAATGCTGTATCTCTATACTAAACTAAACTTCAGATGAGAAGCACCACGGAGACATGGCCAAACTCAAGTATGTTGTTTTAAATAGGATAAATTAAACAATTTTAGAGTACAGGCAGAGAGTACAGCAATGTCTTCTTGAGGGTGGCAGGGAAGCAGAAAAGGCTTCCAAAAAGGTGTTTTGTGATCCTTAACTTAAAAAATGCAGGCGTAACATGTAAAAGTTTAGTTTAGTTTAGAGATGCAGCACAGAAACAGGCCCTTCGGCCCAACGAATCCGCACCGACCAGCGATCCCTGCACACTAACACCATCGTACACTCACTTGGGGACAATTTACATTTATACCACAAACCTGTACGTCCTTGGTGTATGGGAGGAAACCCACGGGATCACGGGGAGAACGTACAAACTCTGTACAGACAGCACCCATAGTCAGGATCGAACACGGGTCTCCGGTGCTGCAAGCGCTGCAAGGCAGCAACTCTACCGCTACGCCACCGTGCCACAAGCTGTAATGCGTGGGGTTTCCCCGAATGCTCCTGTTTCCTCCCACACTCCAAAGACATGCAGGTTTGTAGGTTAATTGGCTTTGATAAAGTTTGTAAATTGTCCCTAGTGTGTATGATGGTGCTAGTGTAAGGGGGATCGCTGGTCGGCGCTGACTCGGTGAGCTGAAGGGCCTATATCTCTAAACTATATCTCTAAACTAAAATAAACTTTAAAAAAATACAGACAGGGATCCAACCACACACATTCAAAATGTGATCATTCTGAGGCCAACCTTTACGATATAATAATTTTATTTTTCACCTGTTTTAC
>CM075982.1:66775218-66802718 GCA_038087875.1 Malacoraja senta
ACAAGGGCCACATCTAACTCCCTCTTAAATATAGCCAATGAACTGTCCTCAACTACCTTCTGTGGCAGAGAATTCCACAGATTCAACACTCACTGTGTAAAAAATGATTTTCTCATCTCGGTCCTAAAAGTCTTCCCTCTTATCCTTAAACTGTGACCCCTGGTTCTGGACTTCCCCAACATTGGGAATAATCTTCCTGCATCTAGCCTGCATTTTTCACACAGTGAGTGGTGAATCTCTGGAACTCTCTGCCACAGAAGGTAGTTGAGGCCAGTTCATTGGCTATATTTTAGAGGGAGTTAGATGTGGCCCTTGTGGCTAAAGGGATCAGGGGGTATGGAGAGAAGGCAGGTACAGGATACTGAGTTGGATGATCAGCCATGATCATATTGAATGGCGGTGCAGGCTCGAAGGGCCGAATGGCCTACTCCTGCACCTATTTTCTATGTATCTATGTATCTATGTAGCCTGTCCAACCCCTTAAGAATTTTGTAAGTTTCTAACAAGATCCCCCCTCAATCTTCTAAATTCTAGCGTGTACAAGCCGAGTCTATCCAGTCTTCCTTCATATGAAAGTCCTGCCATCCCAGGAATCAGTTTGGTAGCAGCACCATGATCCATGTAGAGTTACAGCGGTAGAGTTGCTGTCTTACAGCGCCAGGGACCCGGGATCGATCCTGACTATGGGTGCTGTCTGTACGGAGTTTGTACATTCTCCCCGTGACCGCCTGGTGCTCCTAAAATGTGTAGGCTTGTAAGATAATTGGCTTCTATTAAAAATTGGCCCCAGTTTGTAGTGTAGGATAGAACTATAACATACGTCAGCACGGATTCGTTGGGCCGAAGGGTCTGGTTCCAATGCTGTATCTCTATACTAAACTAAACTTCAGATGAGAAGCACCATGGAGACATGGCCAAACTCAAGTATGTTGTTTTAAATAGGATAAATTAAACAATTTTAAAGAGAGTACAGGCAGAGAGTACAGCAATGTCTTCTTGAGGGTGGCAGGGAAGCAGAAAAGGCTTCCAAAAAGGCGTTTTGTGATCCTTAACTTAAAAAATGCAGGCGTAACATGTAAAAGTTTAGTTTAGTTTAGAGATGCAGCACAGAAACAGGCCCTTCGGCCCAACGAATCCGCACCGACCAGCGATCCCTGCACACTAACACCATCGTACACTCACTTGGGGACAATTGACATTTATACCAAGCCAATTAACCTACAAACCTGTACGTCCTTGGTGTATGGGAGGAAACCCACGGGATCACGGGGAGAACGTACAAACTCCGTACAGACAGCACCCATAGTCAGGATCGAACACGGGTCTCCGGTGCTGCAAGCGCTGCAAGGCAGCAACTCTACCGCTACGCCACCGTGCCACAAGCTGTAATGCGTGGGGTTTCCCCGGGTGCTCCTGTTTCCTCCCACACTCCAAAGACATGCAGGTTTGTAGGTTAATTGGCTTTGAATAAAGATTGTAAATTGTCCCTAGTGTGTATGATGGTGCTAGTGTAAGGGGGATCGCTGGTCGGCGCAGACTCGGTGGGCAGAAGGGCCTATATCTCTAAACTATATCTCTAAACTAAAATAAACTTTAAAAAAATACAGACAGGGATCCAACCACACACATTCAAAATGTGATCATTCTGAGGCCAACCTTTACGATATAATAATTTTATTTTTCACCTGTTTTACCCTGACAGACATGGGCTTCAGTAGTAATAAAATGTCAAGTTATGCCGGAGACAACATGATATTGATACAGACCCAAAATAATATTTTCATTGGTATAATTTTACAAGATGAAATATAAAAATAATACATTTTACAGGTCGCTTGTCAATGCCAAGGTGACCAGTGAACATCAGCTGATTTCAATGGCATTGGGGTGGATATAACATACATACTGCTGTCTTCTAGGTATTGGTTTACATTACAATATAATGTCATCTTCCCAGTCAAGGACTATTTTAGGTCATTCAGCAATTCTTCCAGAGCTAGCCATTCTTTGCTTGTAAATATTTCGTTTTTGTCTTGTGCGTGGAAACAGGCCCACCGAGTTCGCGCCGACCAGCGATCCCCGCACATTAACACTATCCTACATACACTGGGATATTTACACCAAGCCAATTAACCTACGAACCTGCACGTCTTTGGAGTGTGGGAGGAGACCGAAGTTCTGGGAGAAAACCCACCCGGTCACGGGGGAACGTACAAACTCCGTACAGACAGCACCCGTGGTCGGGATCGAACCCGGGTCTCCGGCGCTGCATTCGCTGTAAGGCAGCAACTCTACCGCTGCGCCATCATGGTCGCCCCTCTGCTACTATTCAGAATTGATTTTACAACAGGTTCACCTTTCTGGTATTGCTAATCATTCAAACGGAAGGCACAGTAACAAGTTATTCCTCAGCTAATGTGCTAAACAAACTCTGAATGGAGTCATACCGTTATACATCAAGAAAACAGGCCCTTCAGCCCAACCTGCCCATGCTGACCAAGATACACTGGTCCCACCTACCCGCATGTGGCCCATATCCCTCTAAACCTTTCCTATCCATAAATCTGTCCAAATCTCTATTAAATTTTGTTATAGTTTAGTTTAGTTCAGAGATATGGCACGGAAACAGGCCCTTTGGCCCATCGAGTCCGCACCGACCTGTGATCCCCCGTACACTAGTTCTATCCTACACACACCAGGGACAATTTACAGAAGCCAATTAACCTACAAGCCTGCACGTCTTTGGAGAGTGGGAGGAAACCGGAGCACCCGGAGAAAACCCACGCGGTCGCAGGGTGAACGTACAAACTCCGTAAAGACAGCATCCGTAGGCAGGATCGAACCTGGGTCTCTGGCACTGTAAAAGGCAGCAACTCTACTGCTGTGTAATTTCACCACCGATTCTATGAGATAGCATGCGAAACAAAGCTTTTCACTGTGCACAGGACAATAGTAAAACCTTAAACCAAAAAACCAAACATTATTCATTGATTAACAGGGAGAGCAATACAAAAAGTGACACAATTCAGAGGTAAAAATTCAACGAGGAAGTTCACTAGGCTTTTTGTTCATTATGCTTTTCTCCGAGTCGCTCCGAGAGTCGAAAATAGCCAATGTCTCTAAAATAGATTCTGCTTCCTCAAGTGCTTGGCACACAAACAGAACACATTGGTCAGCAGATCGGTCATTGGGAACAGAGGAATTGAGAATGTTGCGAAAGCAGATCAGAAATAAAGAAGGAAGCCAGGCACCAGAATGTGAGAGAACTTCCAAGAATAACATTATTTAAAAAATCAATAAAACAAACCACCTGCCACCCCAACTCAAAAAGGCTTAAGTAAAAGGGAATAATTCTCTCCGTGAATAATAGTTCTTGAATATAATCAGATCTCGAAATATTTCAATCCGAGTATTTCCACTTTTGGAACAAGATACAATGCTCGTGGAAAGCAGTGCACAGTCGTAAAATATGTTTGCTCAGAAGATTCTTAATGTCTAACTGAGCCCATCACGGAGCATACAGATAGATACACGTGAAAAGCAAAGAGATCAAACAAAATGTTAGACACAAAAAGCTGGAGTAACTCAGTGGGACGGACAGCATCTCCGGAGAGAAGGAATGGGTGACGTTCCAGGTCAAGACCATAAAAGCCCTGTCCCACTGTACGAGTTCATTCAAGAGTTCTCCCAAAGTTAGCGTTACGAGCCGCTAGAGACGTCCCGAGCTCCGACGTACCCGCTACGTACATTCTACGTGCTTCCGCGAGTTTGATTTTTTTTTAAACTCGGGAGAGCTCTTGAATGAACTCGTACAGTGGGACAGGGCTTTAAGGGTCTCAACCCGAAACGTCACCCATTCCTTCTCTCCGGAGATGCTGCCTGTCCCGCTGAGTTACTCCAGCATTTTGTATCTATCTTCAGTTTAAACCAGCATCTGCAGTTCCTTCTCACACATTTCGTCGAACAAAATGTTTCTGGTTTATTCATGGGCTTTTCCAAACTGCCTCTGGTGCTGCCTCAATACATTTATTGCAGTGAATACTTAGTCACAGGACACGAATATTAAAGTGGTGACAGACTTAAAGAATCAATTATTATTCACGAGCAATATCACAGGACGGCACGGTTTGGCGTTGCTACCTTACAGCGCCAGTGACCCGGGGTTCAATCCTGATCACGGAGCTGGTTGTGCGGAGTTTGTATGTTCTTCCCGTGACTCGCGTGTGTTTTCTCCGGATGCTCCGGTTTCCTTCCGCATTCCAAAGTCGTGCATATTTAGTTTAGAGATCCAGCGTGGGAACGGGCCCTTGGGCCCACCGAGTCCGCGCCGACCAACGATCCCCGTACACTATCACTATCCAACACACTAGGGACAATTTACAATTTTTAAATTAACCTGCAAACCTGTACGTCTGTGGAACTGCTTCAAGTTTAGTTTAGTTTAGTTTATTGTCACGTGTACCGAGGTACAGTGAAAAGCTTTGTTGTTGCGTGCTATCCAGTCAGGCCGGAAAGACAATACATGATTACAGTCGAGCCGTCCACAGTGCACAGATACCCGATACATGAAAAAAACAAAACAAATGCAGATACATAAAACAAAAAAGGCAACGGGCCATTTCTGAAGGTTGAATAAAATGTGACAAGACAACCAAATAGCTAACAACAGTGAATAATATTGTAGGGGCAGTCACGGTGGCGCAGAGGTAGAGTCGCTGCCTTACAGCGAATGCAGCGCTGGAGACCCGGGTTCGATCCCGACTACGGGCGCTGTCTGCACGGAGCTTGTACGTTCTCCCCGTGACCTGCGTGGGTTTTCTCCGAGATCTTCGGTTTCCTGCCACACCCCAAAGACGTGCATGTTCGTAGGTTAATTGGCTTGGTAAATGTAAAAATTGTCCCTAGTGGGTGTGGGATAGTGTTAATGTGCGAGGATCGCTGGTCGGCGCGGACCCGGTGGGCCGAAGGGCCTCTATAATTATAAAATTAATTTAAAAAAATTAAAAATTCATCAATGGGAATAGGAAATGGGATTAAATGTTAAACAGTGAGATTAGATCTGGGTAGGTGCGTTAGGGAGGGCTCAGATAAAGAGAAGCAAAAAGACCAACTTGCTCTGTGAGGTCCGATGGGGGGAGTGAGGTTATTCTGTGGAGAATTGAGCCACAGCAGTCCGTGTGTCTCCAAATGCATCTTAAACATCAATGTTCACACTAGTTCTACGTTATCCCACTTTCTCATCCACTCCCTACACACTAGGGGCGATTTACAGAGGCCTACACACCCGCACGTCATTGGGATGTGGGAGGAAACAGGAGCACCTGGAGAAAACCCACACGATCACAGGGAGAACGTGCAAACTCAGACAATACCGAGCAGGTCAGGATCGAACCTGGGACTCTGGTGCTGTGAGGCAGTAGTTCTACCAGCTGCGCCATTGTGCCACCCTGATGGATGTATTAATGGATGATCCCTTAGTCTGGATAACCCTTAGAGTACACGCCCAGGCCATGAGGACAAATACTCTCATTGTGTTTACCCATCAAACACTTAGGATCTGCACCCCCCGTATCTGCATGCCATGTATCTGCACACCCCAGTATCTGTGCACTCCAGTATCTATACACCCCAATATCTGCACACCCCAGGCAATATATCCATTGTCTGATTTACTAAGGGCATATTTCAGCGTTTAGTGCAGTATCATATGGCACAATAGTTCCCATGCATCGAATGTCATTGTGCCAAAATACCTTTCATGGTTATTCCCCAAGTTCCCCCCCACCCCCCCCCCCCCCCCCTCCACCCCCTCACCCAGGAATTGAGGACCAGCTGTTTGGGCCCCCTCCCCTCCCCATCTACTTTCATGGCTGCAGTAGGTTCCCGACCTGAAACCACCTATCCATTTTCTCCACAGATGCCGCCTGACCCGCCGAGTTACTCCAGCACTGTGTGTCTATCTTTGGCATAAATCGGCATCTGCAATTCCTTCTTATTATCAACACTCTTTTGGTTCTCAGTAGATTCATTGCAATTCCACTGCGCATCCACCTCAGTGCATGAGCTGAATGATGGTTAAGGTGCAATAATTGCTACCTGCCACTTGGTACCATGAGTATGTTAAAATCTTCCCACTCCTTAATCGTTATCATTAGTGCTCTTTGCTCGTCGTCACGCACATCTAGATATCCAGTCTATAAAGATCTGTCAAAGATAGGTACAATTCTGACAGTGTGTCGTTGCAGAAGATAACAATTGGTGGTATTTGATAAACTGACTCTAAAGGGCCTGTCCCACTTGGGCGATTTTTTAGGCAACTGCGGCGACAGTCACGGTCGCGGCGTGACGCCGGAAATCCACCCACCCACAATAATGTCCACGACGAGCTACCACCTACTCGACATCAAGCTAGGACAATCGGCGACACAATTCCTCGCAACCCGGGACGTCCACCTACGACAACTTGCGACCGCACAGGCGACAACCTACGACACCCGATGTCAACCTACATCCACCACCCTTTGTGTGAAAAGTTGCCCCTAAGATTCCTATTAAATCATTTCCCCTTCACCTTGAACCTACGTCCCTCTGGTCCTCGATTCCCCTGCTCTGGGCAAGAGTACTTGGATACTGAGATCAGTGTGGAGAAGGGTTCCCGATCCTGAAATGTTGTCTGTCCATTTCCCTCCACAGATGCTGCCTGACCCACTGCGTTCCTCCAGAACTTTGATTTTCCACAAGACTATGGTGGAAACTCGGATGTCATGTAGACGGAAACTCTCCTTTAGTGCACCGTTCGTTACTTCGTGGTCTTTTCACCTTCTCACAACTCCAGAGTCCTTCAGACACGAGGCTCAGCGTCGATCTTCTGGGGAGCGCTTGGGACTACGTGAACTTCTGGAGTGTCTCTGTCTGAGCGAGGCCTAGAGGGCTTGAACAGGCAAACACGAGGATCGAACCCGCGGTGGGATAGGTACAGTAGTTGATCTGTAACTCGCTTTCGGTAAAATAAAGATTAGTCGTTTCAAGTGCTTGGTTCAGTGTTTTTACTGAAACTAGACTGGGGGGAAGCTTAGAAATGAGGATCAGCTTTTCCATTTGATATCCAAACAGTTTTTTTTCAGCTCATATCTACTCTTCAGATTTGCAACAATAACCGAATACTAGCTGATGTTACCGCAATAAGGACTGTTAAAGAATTTCACATCACAGGGCGCCAATTGACTTTTCCAGTCGATTTTCGGCTTCATGTCCATTGCAAAGTCCAAACTAAAACAGACACCACCCAGTGGAATAGTTTTTCATTGCCTAGGGACTAGTGCAACTACAGGCCTAGTGCGATCCTGGGTGATGTCATCAGACCGTATTTGAATCATGGATAGACACAAAATGCTGGAGCAACTCAGCAGGCGAGGCAGCATCTCAGGAGGCAGCATCCTCCTCCATGTCTACAAAGCCCTCAATGGGCTTGCCCCCACCTACATTAAAAGCCTTCTCACCCACCACTCCACCTCCAGGTCCCTCAGATCGTCCGACTTGGGGTTGCTGAATATCCCGCGGTCTAGGCATAAGCTCAGGGGCGACCGCGCCTTTGCGGTTGCAGCTCCTAGACTGTGGAACAGCATCCCCCTTCCCATCAGAACTGCCCCTCCATCGACTCCTTTAAGTCAAGACTAAAAATGTATCTCTACTCCCAAGCCTTTCTTGACGTCCTCTGAGCGAGGGCTACATGTATATATGTATGTAGTTTGTTTTTTTATATTATTCTTATAACAAATGTAAATCACTTTGGCCAACGAGAGTTGTTTTTTAAATGTTCTATATAAATAAATGTGACTTGACTTGACTTGACTTGTGGGAGAAAGAATGGGCGTCGTTTCGGGTCGAGACCCTTCTTCAGACATTGAATTGTGGATATTTATTTAAGTTCCAAGATTGGATCAGCAATCATGGAATGAATAACAAGTAATTTAGAAGAGCAGATTGGAATTTACAGCTCCCATTTCAGTTGCTGCTTCGTGTATTTATCCGTAAGTGGTATCATATTAAAGTGAGAAACAGATACTGTATGTTGTTCCAGCATCGTTTTAATTGGAAGATGTAGACTTATTGACTCAGTGAATAACTACTTCTGGGTGAATGCAAAATTCTTAACAGCAAACAACCTTCCCAAATAAATTTATTGGATGCATTATTTAGGCAATATGCTGCTACTTTAAGATTATTGAGATGTTTTTATGCACCATTAGCTTAGCATTGATTGAACAATTGTAGCCCGCAATGAATGTGAACTAAAAACTGCAGAGGGAAGTAACATAAAGATTATTGTCAAATGTTTCATTGTGGGAAACCTTGGCAATGAACCGCAGTGCTTCATCAAACCCTGCTTCCATTCATCAAATCAGGACAAGATTTGATCATCTGTGCTGTGAATTTCATTAACATATAATGCATAAATTTAGGTTTGTTTAGTTTAGAGATATAGCGGGGAAACAGGCCCTTCGGCCCACTGGGTCTGCACCAACCAGCGATCCCTGCACATTAACACTGCCTCACACGCACTAGGGCCAAACTTACATTTATACCAAGCCAATTAACCTATAAACCTGGAGTGTGGGAGGAAACTGGAGATCTCGGAGAAAACCCACGCAGGTCACGGGGAGAACGTACAAACTCAGTGGAGACAGCATCTGTAGTCAGAACATATTTAACATAGAGGGAGTGCAGAGAAGGTTCACCAGACTGATTCCTGGGATGTCAGGACTTTCATATGAAGAAAGACTGGATAGACTTGGCTTATACTCGCTAGAATTTAGGAGATTGAGAGGGGATCTTATAGAAACGTACAAAATTCTTATGGGGTTGGACAGGCTAGATGCAGGAAGATTGTTCCCGATGTTGGGGAAGTCCAGGACAAGGGGTCACAGCTTAAGGATAAGGGGGAAATCCTTTAGGACCGAGATGAGGAAAAACTTTTTCACACAGAGAGTGGTGAATCTCTGGAACTCTCTGCCACAGAGGGTAGTTGAGGCCAGTTCATTGGCTATATTTAAGAGGGAGTTAGATGTGACCCTTGTGGCTAAGGGGATCAGGGGGTATGGAGAGAAGGCAGGTATGGGATACTGAGTTGGATGATCAGCCATGATCATATTGAATGGCGGTGCAGGCTCGAAGGGCCGAATGGCCTACTCCTGCACCTATTTTCTATGTATCTATGTAACATATTATGTTGGACAGAGACAAATCAGAAGATCAATGTTGTCACTTTTTGCCTTCTATTTCACATTTATAATGAAGATGTAAGTAGCACTAATTAAGATGCCATTTAGTAACATGGTAAGGGATGAGCATCTGCAGTTCCGAACAGATTGTTTCCATGCTGTTTCCCTAAGCTAAGCTAAACATTAATACATCCCACTATCCAATAAAACCACCTCCACTTGAGTAGCCGTGTCACCATCAATTTGAATAGTTAGTCATACTTTGGCATTGTCTGTGTGAGTGAGATCTGAGTCACGTTGGCAGCTTGGGTTGAGTTGAGTTTATAGTTTAGTGATACAGTGTGCAAACAGGCCCTTTGGCCCAACCAGTGCGCACCAACCAGCGATCCCCGCACATCAACACCACCCCACACACACTAGGGAGAATTTACACTTATATCCAGCCAATTAACGTACAAACCTGTATGTCTTTGGAGTGTGGGAGGAAACCAAAGATCTCGGAGAAAACCCATGCGGTCACGGGTGGGGGAACGTACAAAGACCGTACAATGAGCGAACCCGGGTGTCTTGCGTTGCAAGCGTTGTAGGCAGCAACTCTAACGCTGTGCCACCGTGCCGCCCAAACTACACACTGATAACTAGACATTTGAGCAAAACGCTGCTGACTTCATTAAATCAAGCTGTGTTTACTAATAACTAGTTTGCCTTCCTTGAATATTGTGGGGCTGTAGTTTAGAAGCCAATAGAACTGCTTCTAAACTACAGCCCCACAATATTCAAGGAAGGCAAACTAGTTATTAGTAAACACAGCTTGATCAATAGGTTTAATTGTTTGATTAATATGAGAATACATCACTAAGATCCATATTAAATATACTAAGTAGTGGAAATGTCGATTTAACCGTTTATTTGTGTTCCATGCATCTCTATAACACGTGGCCTTTAAAGACAGAAAACTGACACATATATGACCTTGGATCACATTAACAAAATTAGTTTGAAATGAAAAAAACATTCAAAATATTTATTCTATTGTTCTAAAGATCAGATTTTTCAACATTCCTAAAATTTAAAAGGAATATTTGAAATATTTCTATATGCATCTTTCTGTTTAAATTGGGTTGTGTTTTTGCTTTAGTTTAGTTTAGTTCAGTTTATTTTAGTTTAGTTTAGAGATACAGTGCGGAAACAGGCCTTTCGGCCCATCGAGGGCACTATCCCACACACTGGGGACAATTTACAATCTTTACCGAAGTCAATTAACCTACAAGTGTGTACGTCTTTGGAGTGTGGGAGGAAACAGGAGAAAACCCACACAGGTCATGGGAAGAATGGGCAAACTCCATACACACAGCACCCACAGTCAGGATCGAACCCGGGTCTCTGGCGCTGTGAGGCAGCAACTCTACCGCTGCGCCGCCGTGTCAAGTCAAGTCAAGTCAAGAGAGTTTATTGTCATGTGTCCCAGATAGGACAATGAAATTCTTGCATGCTGCAGCACGCCACTTTGTTAATATAATTCATAGAAATGATGTCTCCTCTTATAAACAAGCTAATTGGAGATTTATTTCTCACCAGCCCAATAAAATGATTATAATTTACACAGGCTAGTGTGAGATAATTAGAAGTGACTGTTGCTAATTAATGTCTAAAGCCAACTAATAGATGTCCAAAAATCTGACCAAACAAACTAGAAGTTAACGTTTTGTGAAATTTCATCAGTAAACACATACTGATTTATCGTTTTTTAGCCATCAGCTGACATTCCCTTCCCTTAACAAGAATAAAACATAGGCCAGTGGATGATTCCTAGAACAGTTGAAAGGCGACCATGTTACAAACGTGTCCTTCTGTAGATGTCGGCACAGATTCACCGAGTTGAGTGACTGTGGTGTGCAGCGGTGGAGCAGCGGCGGAGCTCAACCCGGCTACGCTTGGCCAGGCCGACCCTGCAACGTCGCCAGGACAACGGGCCTTCATAGTCAGGCCAAGAACGCTGCACTTACAACAACCGGGGCTTGAACATGGCGACAAATCTGGCAACTCTGTATACTGTCTCAGTGTACGACTTCTATACACTTGTACCGTATCTGGGATGCTTATCTAAGATGTATCTAAGTGCTGATGTATAGTGATACTCGTACTGAACTCTATGTAGACAATAGACACTAGGTGCTGGAGTAGGCCATTCAGCCCTTCGAGCCAGCACCGCCATTCACTGTGATCATGGCTGATCATCCACAATCAGTACCTCATTCCTGCCTTCTCCCCATATCCCCTGACTCTGCTTTTTGAAGAGCTCTATCTAACTCTCTCTTGAAAGCATCCAGAGAATTGGCTTCCACTGACTTCTGAGGCAGAGAATTCCACAGATTCAAAACCCTCTGTGTGAAAAAGTTTTTCCTCATCTCCGTTCTATATGGCTTAGCCCTTATTCCTAAAGTGTGGCCCCTGGTTCTGGACTCCCCCAACACTAGGGACAATTTACAATTTTACCAGGCCAATTATTCTACGAACTTGTACGTCTTTGGAGTGTGGGAGGGAACCAGAGCACCCTGAGATAACCCACACAGGTTATGGGAGAACATACAAACTCCGTACAGGCAGCACCCGTAGTCAGGATCGAACCCGGGTCTCTGGCGTTGCAAGGCAACAACTCTGCCGCTGCGCCACCGTATTGCCCCAGGTTGTAGTGTTTAATAGCCTGATGGTCGAGACATCAAAAGAGATGGAGATGAAGAAAAATGTAGAATAGATCACTGTTAGGAAGGAACTGCAGATGCTGGTTTAAATCGAAGGTAGACACAAAATGCTGGAGTAATCAGCGGGACAGGCAGCATCTCTGGAGAGAAGGAATGGGTGACGTTTCACCCATTCACCCGAAACGTCACCCATTCCTTCTCTCCAGAGATTCTGCCCGGTTATTTTGTGATCATTGTTAGCTAGGAGCAGGTGAGAACAAAGTAGAAATATATATTTAATTAGGAGGACAGTCAGACTGGTCGGAGAACTAGGAAGGGGGAGGGATGGAGAGAGGGGGAACGCAAGTGTTACTTGAAGTTAGAGAAGTCAATGTTCATACCGCTGGGGTGTAAGTTGCCCAAGCGAAATATGAGGTGCTGCTCCTCCAATTTGCGCTGGGCCCAACTTAGTGCTGTGCTCTTGATTTCTGTTGATTGCAAAGTACTAAAATTCTTCTGCTAGTTGAAGAGGTCATGACTCCCTTCTCACTTAATGAGGGCAGAGTTTGCCTGGAACAATGCAGGCAGTGAGTTATAGCCGTCATTTGAAAAGCAATAAAATGTCAGAGCAGAGTTACAAATTCCCCACTCCGATGAGATTTAATTAGTCTCTGCTAATTAATTGTCATGACTTTAACCTCGCTTCAGATAAATCCGAATGCAACACACAGATGAAAGGAGGCCAGGCCCTGAGGTAAATCATTATTTAAGCGCGCTTTGTTTTTGCATTCTGTTATGCCATCATCAATTTTCCCCATGTAAAGAATTACTGATTAGATAAGTGCAATATTTTTACAAAATTGCATGAGAATTTACTTTTAAAAGTAAAGAGAGTAGAACTTAAGGTGCAGCTGAGGACTCTGATTATATGCACAGTAAATGCACTCTGGTGGGGGAATGGCGGGAGAATGGGGTTAGGAGGGAGAGATAGATCAGCCATGATTGAATGGCGGAGTAGACTTGATGGGCCGAATGGCCTATTTCTGCTCCTAGCACTTATGACCTTATGACCCTATGGCCCAGAGTAAGGGAATCAAGAACCAGAGAACATATTGTAAGAAGGAACAGCAGATGCTGGCTTAAACTGAAGATAGACACAAAATGCTGGAGTAACTCAGCGCTGAAGAAGGGTCTCGACCCAAAACGTCATCCATCCTTCTAACCAGAGGACATAGATTTGTGAGGAGGGAAAGGTTTAATAGGAATCAGAGGGACAACTTTCTTACACAAATGGTGGTGGGTGTATGGAACGAGCTGCCAGACGAGGTAGTTGAGGCTGGGACTATCACAATGTTAATAAAACATTTGGACAGGCACATGGATAGGAGCGGTTTAGAAGGATATGGGCCAAACGTGGGCAGGTGGGACTAGTGTAGATGGGGCATGTTGGTCGGTGTGGGCAAGTTGGGCCGAAGGGCCTGCTTCCATGCTGTACGACTCTCAGTATGGGTGACCTGCGCTGCCAAGAGAGTAGGGGGATTTGCGCAGCGGAGAGTGAGGTGGGCCACCGGGAACGAAGGGGAACCCACAGGGGGGGGGGCTCGCCCGCGGCCAGGGGCAGTGACAGGCCTGTTTCACCGCTGGCAGCAGAAGATAAGACTATTTGATGAACGTGTTGTAAAGCCCCTGTCCAACTTTCCCGAGTTACTCACGAATTCTCCCGTGTTTTCCCCTTGATTCAAACTCGGAGAATGTCCGTAGCGAGTCCGTAGGAGGCCGTAGGAGTCCGTAGATACTTCGTAGCGGCTCGTTATGCCAGCCGTAGGTACTCGGGGCATCAGGTAAGTCGGGACGTTTTTTTCAGCATGTTGAAAAATGTCCACGAGTAAAAAAAATAGCTCAGAGTACCTACGGCTGGCATCTCCGAGTTTGAATCAAGGGGAAAACTCTTGAGAATTCGTGAGTAACTCGGGAAAGTGGGACGGGGGCTTCACATTGTCAGCACCAGAAACATGGTGACTCTTTGTGTACTGCCTAGGTGCGCTCGGCTGTCTGATTTTACCGGATTGAACGCAAAAACAAAAAGAATCTCACTGCACCTAGGTACACGTGACAATAAACTAAACTCATTTGAACATGAACAGTTTTACCGCCGGCCTTGTTCAACCAAAAACTACTTCCATCCACTTCCAAAATATCAGCTGTGTCCATCCGACAGCCCAGGAGTTGTCTCAGCCGCCCCTCTTTTGGAGAAAGCAATTCTTTTAGCCAGTGGTATTATTAAGGAGTGACATTATTGAAATACTAAATTGGTTCCATTTACATTCAGAAGCATTTCTTTTAGCCAGGGTTCACAGCGGCAGAGAACTGCCTTACAGCACCAGAGACCTGGGTTTGATCCTGACTACGGGTGCTTGTCTGTACGTTCTCCCCGTAACCTGCGTGGGTTTTCTCTGAGATCTTTGCTTTCCTCCCACACTCCAAAGGAACATGGGTTTGTAGGTTAATTGGCTTGTTATAAAATGTAAAATTGGGTACTGATCAGCCATGATCACATTGAATGGCGGTGCTGGCTCGAAGGGCCGAATGGCCTACTCCTGCACCTATTGTCTATTATCTATTGGCCCTAGCGTGTATGGGATAATGTTAACGTGCGGGGATCGCTGATCGGTGCCGACTCGGTGGCCCAAAGGGCCTATTTCCGCGCTGTATCTCCAAACTAAACTAAAGGAAGGAACTGCAGAAGGAACTGCAGATGCTGGAAAAATCGAAGGTAGACAAAAATGCTGGAGAAACTCAGCGGGTGAGGCAGCATCTATGGAGCGAAGGAATAGGTGACGTTTCAAGTTGAGACCCTTCTGCAGACTGGTTAGGGATAAGGGAAACGAGAGACCAAACGTCACCTATTCCTTCGCTACATAGAAGCTGCCTCACCCGCTGAGTTTCTCCAGCATTTTTGTCTACCTCAAACTAAGCAGTGGTAATTGAATGCCTTCAGGTAAAGCCTAACTTGGTTCCATTTACAGTCACAAGGTAGGATGCAGGAATGATCGACTTACATTGGTGACATAGCCTGAGTATTTGTGGCCAGCATTCCTTTAGTTGGCCTAATCACAGCACAGGGCTTTGATAAAAGGAAGCTTTGGTAAAAAGCTATCAATAACCAAATCCAGACGAGTGTTTTGAAAGCATTCCTCTCTCAGGCAACCATTCACTGGCATGTATTAAAGAGGCTGTATTTATAAGATTAGCCAGAAAGCATATTGAAGAAATACTTGTGTCAAATGAATTTGCTTTTGGCACTCGCCACAGAAGGGCTGCTCAGTTTGAAAGTTAAGTGACCTCAGCTGAAGGCAAACATGAAACTAATGCATTGTTCCAGTCATAACTTGTGACAAAACTCAACCAGGAAACGTCTAGTTAAATGTGGAGGAAAGAACTGCAGATGCTGGTTTAAACCGAAGACAGACACAAAATGCTGGAGTAACTCAGCGGGTGAGGCAGCATCTCTGGAGAGAAGGAATGGGTGACGTTTCGGGTCGAGACTCTTCTTCAGGCTGGTTTGGGATAAGGGAAACGAGAGATATTGGCGATGATGTAGAGAGATCTATATCTCTCATTTCCCTTATCCCTAACCAGTCTGAAGAAGGGTCTCAACCCGAAACGTCACCCATTCCTTCTATCCAGAGATGTTGCCTGTCCCACTGAGTTACTCCAGCTTTTTGTGTCTATGTCCAGTGAATCTGTGTTTAAGCTTGGATTCTTAGTTTAGTGTCGAGATACAGCGTGGAAACAGGCCATTCGGCATACCGAGTCCGCGCCGACTAGCGATCCCCCTACATTCGAGGGACAATTTACAATTCTTTTACCAAAGTCAACGAACCTAAATACCTGCGGGTCTTTGGAGTGTTTGAGGAAACTGGAGCACCCGGAGAAAACCCACGCAGGTCACGGGGAGAACGTGCAAACTCCGTACAGGCAGCACCCGCAGTCAGGATCGAACCCGGGTCTGTGGCGCTGTGAGGCAGCGACTTTACCGCTACGCCACCGTGCCGCCCCCTGGCTTCTGTATTCTGAGACATATATGGGTTAGAGTTATTGCTATGAGTGCAATCAGCAAACTTGAATCATTGACGTACAAGTCACACTTGGCATGCACCGCACACTTGTCTTGACAGAAAGGTCAAGGCTTGATACCAGACTATTAAAGACATCATTCATTTCCTGCCAGGAGATTGTTCGGGATTAATTAAAAGGAGGGCTCGCTGGGTGGGTCCCATGATGCAACAGCAGTGTAGGTGTGACCATGCATTGAAGTCACTCTGCATTTCATTGCTTTTTGTTATAAATACTTTATTAAAAGCTCCTCTGGGGCCTGCACTGGGACCAAGAACAGGAGGAGGGCCAAAGGTAACAGTCTGATAAAGATATCAGTCTGAAGAAGGGTCTCGACCCAAAACGTCACCCGTTCCTTCTCTCCGGAGATGCTGCCTGTCCCGCTGAGTTACTCCAGCATTCTGTGTCTATCTTCGGTTTAAACCAGCATCTGCAGTTCCTTCCTACACGAGGGCTAAAGATAAGGTCAACGTGCCACAGGCAGATGGAGGGGATGAGAATCTGGCCAGCTGTGACAGAAGATAGACACAAAATGCTGGAGTAACTCAGCGGGTCAGGCAGCTTCTCCGAAGAGAATGAATGGGTGACGTTTCGGGTCGAGACCCTTCTTGAAACGTCACCCATTCCTTCTCCCCAGAGATGCTGCCTGTCCCGCTGAGGTACTCCAGCATTTTGTGTCTATCTAAATTTTCCTTGAATATTGTCCCCTTTGATCTGCCGTTTTCACACCCTAGCCCTCCATATCTCTACGTCTCCCTCTCCGCTGACTCTCAGTCTGAAGAAAGGTCTCAACTTGAAACGTCATTTTTTCACCTCCGCAACATTGCCAAAATCAGATCCTCTCTCACACCCCCCGCTGCTGAAAGACTCATCCATGCCTTCATCTCCTCCCGACTGGACTACTGTAACTCTCTTCTCTTTGGCATCAATTCCAGCAACATCAACCGACTCCAACTGGTCCAGAATGCAGCCGCCCGATTCATCACCCACACCAAATCCTGGCACCACATCACCCCAGTTCTCAAAGAACTCCACTGGCTTCCCATTTCCCACCGGATCACCTACAAAATCCTGGTCCTCACCTACAAAGCCCTCAACAACTTGGCCCCCCCTTATCTCACTGACCTCCTCTCCCCCTACCAACCCTCACGGTCGCTCAGATCCACATCAGCTGGTCTCCTCTCCATTCCGAAATCAAACCTCTGCACCTTTGGAGGCAGAGCCTTCTCCAGGGCAGCTCCCAGGCTCTGGAATTCCCTCCCACAACTGGTCCGAAATTCTGACTCCCTCACCATCTTCCAGTCCCGCCTCAAGACCCATTTCTTCACCTCTGCATACCCTTAGTCCCATGTCCCCCTCCCCTTTGCATCTCTGTCTTACTGCCCTACTTTGTTTTGTTTACTCTTGACTCTCAATGTAAAGCGACTTTGAGTCCTGAAAAGCGCTATATAAATAAAATCTATTATTATTATTATTATTATTATTATATCTCTACGTCTCCCTCTCCGCTGACTCTCAGTCTGAAGAAGGGTCTCAACTTGAAACGTCGCCCATTCCTTCTCTCCAGAGATGCTGCCTGTCCCGCTGAGTTGCTCCAGCATTTTGTGTCTGTCTTCGGGGTAAACCAGCATCTGCAGTTCCTTCCCACACATTCAGCTGCGACAGTACAGCTCTGACGATGAAGGTGAAGAACATCTGAAACTTTGAATCATTCCTGGCAGTGTTGATCTGAAGTGATGATCTGCCTTTGTCCAACCACCTGTCTGTCAAAAACCCCTCTGGCCTGTGTTCACCTATTGCCGGCCACATTTTGTCCTGACCCTCCCCTTCTCCCACCTTTCTTTATCCACCCCCACCCCAACCCCCCCAGCAACAATCAGTCTGTGGAAGAATCCCAACCTGAAAGGTCACAGAGCCATGTTCTCCAGCCATGCCGTCTGACCCGCTGAGCTACTCCAGCATTTTGTGTCCTTCCTTGGTTAACCAGCATCTGCAGATTTAAGGGCCTGTCCCACTTTCACGACCTAATTCACGACCTTTTTTACTCGTGGACATTTTTCATCATGCTAGAAAAAACGCCCCGACCTACTTGATGCCACGAGTACCTACGACTAGCATCACGACCTACCTACGATCTCCTACGTCCTCCTGACGACCATGCTATGAGTATGAGTCAAGGGCAAACTCGGCAGAGGTCGTGAAAGGTTGTGAAAGTGGGACAGGCCCTTTAGGGCTAATGGAATCAAGGGATTATGGGGAAAAAGCAGGAACGGGGTACTGATTTTAGATGATCAGTCTTGATCATATTGAATGGCGGAGCTAGCTCGAAGGGCTGAATGGCCTACTCCTGGACTTCTTTTCCTATGTAACTTTGTTCCCTATTTCTACATTTATGAGGTTATTGGTCAGTAATGCAGCAACAGTTCTGAGATTCTTGTGCTACTTTGCTGAGGCTTGAGTGAAGGCAGATGACACAGTAAATGGCCAGTTTACACACTTCATAAATTCATAAGTTCTAGGAGCAGAATTAGGCCATTCGGCCCATCAAGCCTACTCTGCCATTCAATCATGGCTGATCCATCTCTCCCTCCCAACCCCATTCTCCTACCTTCTCCCCATAGGCCCTGACACCCGTACTAATCAAGAATCTGTCAATCTCCAACTTAAAACTATCCATTGACTTGGCCTCCACAGCCGTCTGTGGCAATTCACCACCCTCTCACTAAAAAAAATCCTTCTCGTCTACTTTCTAAAGGTACGTCCTTTTATTCTGAGGCTGTGCCCTGGGGTCCTGGACTCTCCCACTAGTGGAAACATCCTCTCCACGTCCACTTTATCCAGGCCTATTCGCAGTGGGAATTGAAGCCAGGTATTCTGTTATTGCTCAATAAACACCAAGAGACTCCAGGTATCTCATGTTTGAGAAGGAACTGCAGATGCTGGAAAATCGAAGGTCGACAAAAATGCCAGAGAAACTCAGCGGGTGCTGCAGCATCTACAGAGCTAAGGAATAGGCGACGTTTCGTGTCGAGACTCTTCTTCAGAGTCTGAAGAAGGGTCTCGACCCGAAACGTTGCCTATTTCCTTCGCTCCATAGATGCTGCCTCACCCGCTGAGTTTCTCCAGCATTTTGGTCTACCAGGTATCTCATGGTTGCTCATCTGCTGGGTGAATCTATTTTGAATCTGCCCTCTTCACAGAACAGGGAGCGGCTTTAAGAGGCATCTTGACGGAGGTGGGCGGATGAGAAAGAGAGAGAAAGAAAGAGAGATGTGAGTGTGTAGATGTGTCTGTGACTACAATATGAGTTTTTACTTTATTGTCACCGGTGTCGAGGTACAGTGAAAATCTTTTGATGTGTGCTAGCCAGTAGGCGGAGAGACAATACATACATGATTACAATCGAGCCATACACAGTGTACATATGATAAATGGAATGGCATGAGTCACGTTTAGTGCAAGATAAAGCTAGTAAAGTCTGATCAAAGATAGTCCGAGGGTCTCCACTGAGGTAGATAGTAGTTCAGCACTGCTCTCTGGTTGTGGTAGGATGGTTCAGTTGCCTGATAAACCTTTTCACACAGAGAGTGGTGAATCTCTGGAACTCTCTGCCACAGAGGGTAGTTGAGGCCAGTTCATTGGCTATATTTAAGAGGGAGTTAGATGTGGCCCTTGTGGCTAAAGGGATCAGGGGGTATGGAGAGAAGGCAGGTACGGGATAGTGAGTTGGATGATCAGCCATGATCATATTGAATGGCGGTGCAGGCTCGAAGGGCCGAATGGCCTACTCCTGCACCTATTTTCTATGTGTCTATGTATAACAGCTGGGGAAAAACTGTCCCTGAATCTGGAGGTGTGCGCTTTCACACTTCTGTACCTTTTGCCCGATGAAAGAGCAGAGAAGAGGGAGTGGCCAGGGAGCGAGTCATCATTGACTATGCTGCTGGCCTTGCCCCGAGGCAGGGTGAGGTATGAATGGAAGGGAAGAACTGCAGATGCTGGTTTAAATCGAAGATAGACACAAACTGCTGGAGTAACTCAGCGGAACAGGCAACATCTCTGGAGAGAAGGAATGGGTGAGTTTTCGGGTCGAGACCCTTCTTCTGTTTGGTTTGTGCGATGGTCTGGGCTGCGTCCACAATTCTCTGCAATTTCAATGCTTTTCAATGCTGCAAGAACAAAGCTGTGGCAACTCCCTGCATCAGCAAGGCCTGGAAATACATCTATTGATCAAATCCTATACATGTTCCTAGTGCATGGCAGGTGGACTAAGAGAGACGTACGTCGAAACAAGGAAAATGTGCAGCTTTGCATTTTACCAGTAAAAATAGCACCCATGTTATCCAGTAGAAAGTGTTGATGGTACTTAAAACACAAAAGGGTACAAAGTGCTGGAGTAGTCACGGTGGCGCAGCGGTAGAGTTGCTGCCTTACAGCGAATGCAGCGCCGGAGACCCGGGTTCGATCCCGACTACGGGCGCTGTCTGTACGGAGTTTGTACGTTCTCCCCGTGACCTGCGTGGGTTTTCTCCGAGATCTACGGTTTCCTCCCAGCTCCCAAAGACGTACAGCTTTGTAGGTTAATTGGTTGGTAGATGTAAAAATTGTCCCTGGTGGGTGTAGGATAGTGTTAATCTGCGGCGATCGCTGGTCAGCGGGGACCCGGTGGGCCGAAGGGCCTGTTTCCGTGCTTTATCTCTAAACGATACAAAACTATAACAACGCAGGTTAGGCGGCATCTCTGGAGGTCATGGATAGGTGATGTTTTGGGACCTGCAATCAGTCCGAAGAAGGGTCCCGACCCCAAACATTGTGGATCCATGTTCTCCAGAGTTGCTGCCTGACCTGCTGAGTTACTCCAGCACTTCCCTAAGGCCATAAGTGATAGGAGCAGAATTAGGCCATTCGGCCCATCAAGTCTACTCCGCCATTCAATCATGGCTGATCTATCTCTCCCTCCTAACCCCATTCTCCTGCCTTCTCCCCATAACCCCTGACACCCGTACTAATCAAGATTCTATCTATCTCTGCCTTAAAAATATCCATTGACCTGGCCTCCACAGCCTTCTGTGGCAATGAATTCCACAGATTCACCACCCTCTGACTAAAGAAATTCCTCCTCATCTCCTTGCTAATGGAACGCCCTTTAATTCTGAGGCTGTGCCCTCTGGTCCTAGACGCTCCCACTGGTGGAAACATCCGCACCACATCCACTCCATCCAATCCTTTCACTATTTATAAAGCCTTTTATAATTCCTTATACTGAGGTTAAATCTGCTTAAGGTAATTTGACTTCTTAAAGGCTACTCATTTTTAACAAATGATTCCCCATTGAACAATTAGACAGTCTTGCCTTCAAGAACGTATGTGTAATCTGAACAGGGGATTATATTGTAGAAGTATGTCTAATCTGAGTGAATTCTGATATAGCAACCTCCACTTATTGTGAAAGAATTCCAAGATCTTAAATCGCTTAATGATAAATGAATGGAAAAAAAACATGCTCTTTATAATTAAATTAATCCCCTTTTACAAAGAAAATTGGATTTATAATCTTATATTGTTTAGTCTGAGAAGCAGTGGAATGCATTTCAGTGATCAAACGGAAACTAGAGCCGTTAGTCATGAGCCCATAACCTTTACAGCGGGGCCAGCTAAGTTAAAACATCTTAACTGTTGCTAAAGTACGTCATTCTGCAGAAATGCCATTGTTTTGGAACTTACATAATGAAGTTAAGTATTTTCTTTTCGAGCGGGTCAAACTTCAATAGCTTTTTTTCCTTCGCTCTCCCTTTCCTGTAACCCACCTGGATTTGCGCTCATTTCTCTCCATATTCCTTCCTCCTTCCATCTATATTTAAGGCTGGCGCAGCGGCAGAGTTGTTGCCTCACAGTGCCAGGTACCCAGGTTCGAACCTGACTATGGGTCCTGTCTGTACGGAGTTTGGACCTTCTCCCTATTACCACGTGGGTTTCCTCCAGGTGCTCCGGTTTCCTCCCACACTCCAAAGACGTGCAGGTTTGCAGGTTAATTGACTTCTGTAAATTGCCTCTTGAGCGTAGGACATGGAAATAGTGTAAACGGGCGATCGGTAGAAGGTTTGGACTTGGCGGGTCGAAGGGCCTGTTTCCATGTTGTATGTCTAACCCATTCCTTCCTCTGGCTTCACAGTTCGCACCTCTTCTATCCTTATCTCACGCAATCTGTCTTTTCATCTCCAAAGTGTTGCCCAATCCACCCCCCCCCTTCTCACTCACCTGTATCCTCCTATCACTTGCCAGGCTTTATCCTGCCCCAATTCTCTCCCAGCTGTCTCTTCCCTCCTTTCTGCCCCCTCCCCGCCCACCACAATATCGAAGAAGGGTCTCATCTATCCATGTTCTCCAGAGATGCTGCCTGACCAGGATATCGATTTTCTCAATCACTTCCTGACTCAAGTACTGCTACCAAAACACCTTACACGAGACCAGTCTGCAATTACTAAAAAAAGAGAGACAAAGCTGGAAAGGAAAATTAGTAACCAACTCAGAGAGTACAAGTAATGAGAAGCCAAACAGGAGGGAAGAGAAAAGAAAAGGGTCAGATGGAGAAGAAAGTTCAGCGTTATGAGAAAATATTGAGAGAAGCAGAGCTAATGCCTCACTGGGCCAGAGACCCGGGTCCCATCCTCGACCACGAAGACCGGGAACCGGGGAGGAGGGCGGAGGGAGTCGGCGATAGTGGCGGACACTGGACAGAGGGTCGTTTTCAAGATGGCGGCAGACGTAGGAGTGGATCGGTGTCGCCAGGACAACGGGCCTTTCAGGTCAGGATGAGACCGCACTCTTAAGAACGTTGAAACTTTGTGGGTGCCAGAAACGTGGCGATTCTGTGCACTGATTCGGTGAAGTCCACTATTCAGTCACGGTGGCGCAGTGGTAGATTTGCTGCCTTACAGCGAATGCAGCACCAGAGACCCAGGTTCGATCCCGACTACGGGTGCTGTCTGTTCGGAGTTTTACGTTCTCCCCGTGACCTGCGTGGGTTTACTCCCAGATTTACACTTTCCTCCCACATTCCAAAGACGTACAGGTTTGTAGGTTAATTGGCTTGGTATAAATGTAAAAATGGTCTCCAGTGGGTGTAGGATAGTGTTAATGGCCTGTCCCAATGTACGAGCTAATTCAAGAGTTCTCCCGAGTTTCCCCTGATTCAAACTCGGAGTATTACAGTAATAGCCGCTCGTAGGTACTCGGGGCTCTCGTGGACATTTTTCAACATGTTGAAGAATCTTCATGAGTCTTCACGAGCTTACCGCGTTTCCTGAGTACCTGCCGTTAGCGTTACGAGCCGCTAAGAGACGTCCCGAGCTCCGATGTACCCGCTACGTACATTCTACGTGCTTACCACGAGTTAGATTTTTTTTTTAATTTGGGAGAGCTCTTGAATTACCTCGTACAGTGGGACAGGCCCTTTAATGTGCGGGGATCGCTGTTCGGCGCGGACCCGGTGGGCCGAAGGGCCTGTTTCCGTGCTGTATCTCTAAACTAAACCAAATTAAACTAAACTATTACGCTGCAATCGTTTCACTTTTGGTCTTATCTATTATCGTGCTTATCTATACTATGATTTTACTGAATTGTACATTCTCACTGTACCTAGGTACAGTAGGTTTACAAGTATGTTGCCTGGACTAGAGGCCCTGAGCTATAGGGAGAGGTTGAGTAGGCTGGGACTCTGTTCCTTGGAGCGCAGGAGGATGAGGGGTGATCTTATGGAGGTGTATAAAATCATGAGAGGAATAGATCGGGTAGATGCACAGAGTCTCTTGCCCAGAGTGGGCGAATCGAGGACCAGAGGACATAGGTTTAGGGTGAAGGGGAATCTGAGGGGTAACTTTTTCATGCAAAGGGTGGTGGGTGTATGGAACAAGCTGCCAGAGGAGGTAGTTGAGGCAGGGACTATCCCAACGTTTAAGAAACCGTTAGAGAGGTACATGGATGGGACAAGTTTGGGGGGATATGGACTAAGCACAGGCAGGTGGGACTAGTGTAGCTGGGACACGTATGGGCAAGTTGGGCCGAAGGGCCTGTTTCCACACTGTATCCAGGTGCATAGGTACAGATGGCAATAAAGTATCATCATGAGTTTCCAAAAGGAAGGCTAAAGCCTATAAACCAGCCAGCTTAAAACTTTACTCATGGTTATATTTGTAAATCATTAATTAATAATGAAATGATTAAATGTTCAGATGAGAAGAAAAACAAAAAAAGAGGCAATATAAATTTCTGGAAAGAACATTATGCTGAAGAAACCTAATTAAGCTGTTTCTGAAGGTTGCTCGCATTGAGAAAGCCTTCGGCACAATATAATTTACCTTGGAGGAAATAAAGTTATGTGGAATTCGGGGAAGTGTATGAAATTTAAGAACTCTTTGTGCCTGGAAATCTTAACCTTGTTGGTTAATTGCACCGCCGAAGTACTTCTCGACATTTTCCAGACATCAAAAGTCTTAACTAATATATGAAGATGGCAATCATCATAAGTTTGGAGTTTGGCCATTGTAGATTAGGGGCGATGTGACTACCAAACGTTTACATTGTGTTACACGTGTTATATTTACTGAGAGAATTAGACAGCAGAATCTGTCTGGGCAGCTCTGAAAGCATTTACGAAAGTGCAAATGTAACTGTATATATTCATTTGATATGTGTAAGGGAAAATGAATTATCATCGATGGTAGGATTCACTGAAAGGCAATTTATCACTGTTATACACTGTCTCCCTCCTATATAACGCTGCATTTGCACCAACTAATTTCTATAGCCAGGCTCCAACCTCATTGATTCCTTCTTCAGAAGTGGTAATTTATTGGTTCTTGGTTCTTGGTTCTTGGTAGCTGGGATTGATTTATTTCTCAAAGACTAAGCCATCAATAACATTCATTGACATGTCTGCAAAGTTGTCGATATGACTCTGGACACAAATGAGGCAGGGAGCTCTGCGATGTATCACACTGGGGATTTGCAACAAATAATACTCGAAAATTCCATCACTTGGTTATATGAGTTTAGTTTAGTTTAGAGAACAGGCCCTTCGGCCCACCGAGTCTGCGCCGACCAGCGATCCCCGCACACACTAACACTATCCTACACAAACTAGGGGCAATTTGCTTACATTTATACCGAGCCAATTAACCTACACACCTGGTACACAAAAATGCTGGAGAAACTCAGCGGGTGCAGCAGCATCTATGGGGCGAAGGAAATAGGCAACGTTTCGGGCCGAAATCCTTCTTCAGACTGATAGGGGGTGGGGAGAAGAAAGGAAAAAAGGAAAAAAGGCGGAGGAGGAGCCTGAGGGCTGGGGGAGGGGAGGAGACAACCAGAGGGCTGATGAAGGGGAGGGGACAGCAAGGGCTAGCAGAATTGGGAGAATTCAATGTTCAAGCCCCCAGGATGTTGACTGCCCAAGCGGAATATGAGGTGCATTTCCTCCAATTTACGGTGTTGCTCGCTGTGGCCATGGAGGAGACCCAGGACAGAGAGGTCAGATACGGAATGGGAGGGGGAGTTGAAGTGCTGAGCCACCGGGAGGTCAAGTTGGTTAATGCGGACCGACCGGAGGTGTTCGGCGAAACGATCGCCAAGCCTCCGCTTGGTCTCACCGATGTAGATCAGCTGGCACCTTGGCGATCGTTTCGCAGAACACCTCCGGTCGGTCCGCATTAACCAACTTGACCTCCCGGCGGCTCAGCACTTCAACTCCCCCTCCCATTCCGTATCTGACCTCTCTGTCCTGGGTCTCCTCCATGGCCACAGCGAGCAACACCGTAAATTGGAGGAAATGCACCTCATATTCCGCTTGGGCAGTCTACATCCTGGGGGCTTGAACATTGAATTCTCCCAATTCTGCTAGCCCTTGTTGTCCCCTCCCCTTCATCAGCCCTCTGGTTGTCTCCTCCCCTCCCCCAGCCCTCAGGCTCCTCCTCCGCCTTTTTCCTTTTTTCCTTTCTTCTCCCCACCCCCTATCAGTCTGAAGAAGGGTTTCGGCCCGAAACGTTGCCTATTTCCTTCGCTCCATAGATGCTGCTGCACCCGCTGAGTTTCTCCAGCATTTTTGTGTACCTTCGATTTTCCAGCATCTGCAGTTCCTTCTTTAACAACCTACACACCTGTACGTATTTGGAACGTGGGGGGAACCGAAGATCTCGGAGAAAACCCACGCGGGTCACGGGTTGAATGTAAAAACTCCGTACAGACAGCAGCCGTAGTCAGGATCGAACCCGGGTCTCTGGCGCTTTAAGCGCTGTGTAATGCAGCTGAGTCACCGCACCGCCCGTGTTGTGTTCCAGGCAGAGATGCATTGTACACATCTCCCTTTAAATCTCCCATTTCATTCAAAAGACTGTATTTATCTGTATTATTAATGTTAGCATAAAATTAAGGAGATTTGCTTACTGTTGTAATATGCAAAGATTCCATGCATCCATCAGACTATTTGACCTCCCTTCAGAATTATCGTCAAGGGCAGAGATTAGCAGAGGCAATCTCAAAAAATGACAATGCAATAACAGAGAAAGCAAATCACTAAACAATCCAACACTTCCATAGAATAAAAACTGACTGCATATAATAGGTTAAAATTCTATATAAAGTAAATTGAGAAATAATTCCTCCATAACACTGGTAACTTCCAAGGAGCCCACATCATAAAGCAATAAATTTGACATTTTCACTTACCTTAAACCTATGTCCAATCCTTCCATTTGTAATACATTCAATGATCCAGCCTCCACTACAATACCAAAGATTCACTGCCCTTCGAGAGATGATGATTTTACATCTTCAGGTTTAAGTGACTCCCCTTATTTTCCGAAGAAGGGTCTCGACCCGAAACGTCACCCATTCCTTCTCTCCAGGGATGCTGCCTGACCCGCTGAGTTACTCCAGTTTTTTGTGTCTCTCTTCAGTGTAAACCAGCATCCTTCCAACACATGTGTTAAAGAAGGAACTGCAGATGCTGGAAAATCGAAGGTACACAAAAATGCTGGAGAAACTCAGCGGGTGCAGCAGCATCTATGGAGCGAAGGAAATAGGTAACGTTTCGGGCCGAAACCCTTCTTCAGACTGATAGGGGGTGGGGAGAAGAAAGGAAAAAAGGAAAAGGCGGAGGAGGAGCCCGAGGGCTGGGGGAGGGGAGGAGACAACCAGAGGGCTGATGAAGGGGAGGGGACAGCCAGGGCTAGCAGAATTGGGAGAATTCAATGTTCAGGCCACCAGGATGTAGACTGCCCAAGCGGAATATGAGGTGCATTTCCTCCAATTACACAAAAATGCTGGAGAAACTCAGCGGGTGAAGGGTCTCCTCCATGGCCACAGCGAGCAACACCGTAGATTGGAGGAAATGCACCTCATATTCCGCTTGGGCAGTCTACATCCTGGTGGTCTGAACGTTGAATTCTCCCAATTCTGCTAGCCCTGGCTGTCCCCTCCCCTTCAT